>OW285241.1:65044814-65545684 GCA_935421215.2 Melolontha melolontha | reverse complement strand
TAAAAGTGTACCAATCCCCTTCACGTTTCCCAATTACATCAAAGTTTTTCTTAATCCATATTTTAATATTGTGACAATTCACTTGTTTATTTAAATAAAATTTAACTCCATCACTGAATACCAATCGGTTCGTCAAGTCGTTATACTCTATCACTTCTTCTATTGTTATACTCTATCACTTCTTGCATCGCAATCAAAAATCGATTCATTTCACATAACCCTAGAATCCTAAACTTTGCACAATTCGTAGACGGTATGGTTTGAGTCGTTATCACCGTAAAAATATTCCATATAGTTTTCTGCGGTATATAAAGTTCACGGGTTTCTCTGATAGTGGACTATGAAATACGCCCGGAACTTTATGTAATTGCCTTCACCGTATCGGCAGAAACGCGTGATCTGCCAGTGTTTTCACGTTTACTTACGCAACCTGCGTCCAAGAATTGTCGATATCATCCCAAAATGCTCTGTGAACCTCCCGCTGATATTTGCACTGCCTTCGAAATACACATTGGACAGTTATAAGTTATAACTGATAAATGGTTTACATACGCTTTCTGCTGTATACGTGCCATTTTAAAAACTGAATACATGCTGCCACCTGAGAGTTTAAAACTAAATTTACAAGCACATGTTTTAAACATGGATTTCTTTCTTTTCACATATCATTTAGTATTACATTTTGTATTTGGTAAAATATAGATTTTTGAAACCAGATGATTCTTTTGTAATAACTTGTATTTTAAGTATTTTCTAAATTAAAAAGCTTGATAAATAGACTGATTTAAGCTATGGATTATAGGAGCACTATAGTTTTTTTTTAAGTTATTTATACAAATATTGTCATAAAAATTTTATTCTAGTTTCAAAATTTAGCAAGAATTAAAAAAATTTAAATACCTAGATATTTGGATTAATAAATTTTATGAAAACAATACAGACTGTTTTAGTAACGTTGAAATTAAAAGTAGATCAACAATGTTCCATATTTCGGAAATTATTTTTCTTTGACGATGTTCCTTCTTAAGTGCATTAGATCGCAAGTTTAGTTCTATAAGAACTATTTTTTTTTGCAAATCCAAATCACTACCTCAAGCTTCAAAGATTTTAACTTACTTTCCTAAAGTCGTCAAAGGTTCCCGCTTATTAGAAAGAATACCAGCTTCAGGATTTACAGTTGTAAGTACACATCTAGTACACGGTTTTACATTGCGAAAAACTGTATCGTCAATTTTAATCCAATCCCATTCTTCTTCGTTGTACGGTTGTAAATCTTTGCCATCAACTAGAATGTTAGGCCTAAAGTTTTTGGCAGATACTGGTTCCGTTAAATGTCTGTTCAGAGCATCAACAGAAGGCTGGCATACTAAATGATAACTAGTTAGATCTTGGTAGAGACCCTGAAATTATATTGACACTTGTATTGTGTTTTGAATATAAGAGTAAAATAGATTATTTACTGCACAATCATTTCTGAATTTATGATAGCCTTTTGTCAAATGGTGATACTGTTTCTCAAGGTTTCTTTTATATACGCCTCTGTGATAACTTAATCTCAATCCAGTAGGCTTATCCATGATATAATTAGAAAACCAAATAGCAGCCTCTTCACCACAATCAATGCCCTCACATGGTTCCTTGTGCAATAACCTAGAAATTCAAAAGTGAAAACGATTAAATATAACATTGGATATACTATATTATAGGCAACAAAGTTCGTCGAACACATACATACATACATGTTAAAGTGCCCATAAGATATATAAAAAATGCAACGTTGTGATTTTTTTGCTCGCCGACCATTTTCGTAAAAAATTTGAGTCAAAAAATAAGATGTGTAGTGGAAAACACCTGGTCGGTTTTTAATTAAAGTACACTTTAAAACTGTAGATCGCTTTAACTGTCCCTAACTCGTATAATATTGAATTTGTCGTTGATGGTCTAGAGCCAACTTTTATTCAGCATAACTAGACGACCATTTCGTTCTCTAGAAGTTTTGGTATAAGGATGAAATTTAATGCTGTTTTGGTCGAAAAACTGCATGTTTTTAAGGAAATTTTCAGATCTTTTCTTCATTAAAATAATTTTTTGCAATTTTTAAAAACCAGAAAATTTACTCTGGAACGGCTTTTTCATAGAAAATTGAATATAGATTTATAAAAAATATTTAAAAACATTAATTTTTAAGGTATGTGGTAAAGCAACGGTCTGGACCGTTGCATTACCGCTTAAGTGGTAAAGCAACGGTCCGGCAAACCGTAGACTTGGGTTCAAGTCCCAACGTAGACAATATTTTTCAATTAAAAAGAAGTTCGAAAATATCTCTTACTATAATAAAACAAAAGGCGGTGACGATGATGGTATCCACATCACATGTAAAAGACAATGCAAACATACTTTTATTGTTTTTACTAAAGAATATTCAAAATAGAATGTTGGTGTCACTCACAAACGCAGAATCTTTCTAAGAGATTTAGCAAAGAAACTGGTGATACCCAACATGGTAAGATGATCGACTGACTAACCCTAATATACGATGTAGCATTGTAGAGTGTATGAAACAGTTATTAATTCTCTGATCCGCCTACACCTCGAACAAATGAAACAATCAAGAAAAAAATATGTTTCCTTGAAAAATAGATCGCAAGAGCAAAATAGAATGTGCTAAATGCAAAAATAATATATGTAATATACGTAGTGTAAGAATATGTACGTGTATATTTTTTAATATATAATAACTAATAACTATGTTTGCTTTTAGTGAAATACTCACTTGATTGCAGTTTTATTTCAATAAATGTGTTTTATAATGAGTTTTAATAGAGTCTAATAATAGTCTTGTGAGGCCTGGTTTATGTAAAAGTAGATATTGTAAAAGATACATCTTAACGCTAATCACTTCACACATAGCATTAACAGTAGTAGCAAGAACAGACTTCGATGAACCACCATCACGAACTTTGTTCCTGAGAGCGTTGCGTTAAATCAAATTAAGTTTCATTTTTCCACAAATCTACTTGTTTTAAATGCTGTGCCAACTAAATTATTTGTTAAAAATGTCAAATTTAGTGAATATGATACCTGAAAAACGCAGGCAGCACCTAAAGTATTAGATTTCAACAATTTAAAATTTAAAATGTATTTTAAATAGCTATCAAGATATGACACGTGTTAAAGTTAACGTAACAAAATTGATTACATCATATAAATAGAAATTGATAACACTTACTTTATTTCAATTGGTTTTTTTTCAGGACCTGGGATTTTCACAACTATTGGATCCTGCCCTGGTGCTGTGAAAACGCATTCTCCACTATTATTTACCAAAGTTTCTATTAAAATTAATTTAGGGAAGGTTCGAGCTGTCTTGAGCTCATTATTATTTTCCCCATATACAACGAAACATCTAAAACAAAATATCAGAACAAATTAACGAATTATAATATCAATAAAAAGAAAAATGTTATTGGAAGAAGGAAAGTAATATTTTTCTAATGTTTATTTATTCTTTGTTTTCAAAATATAAGAGTTCGGAAGCTTTCAAACCATTAAGTTATGTTAAACAGTCAAAATTTGGTAGATATTTATATATTAACTTAGTTATATGTCTGACGAAGCTCCTGTGTGAGTGAAACAATCGTAACTTTATAAAGTAAAAAGTAGTGAAATTCATTAAAATTTACTTTATTTTATCCCGATAAATTCTTTGAATATTGTTTTTATGCTTATTTTGTTAATTTATTGTACTTTTTCGTAAAAGCAAGCATTTTATATGGAAAAATTTTTATAAGATTTTCGACATCATTCTACAAGTTCTCGACCTGACAAAAAAAACAAGATTTGTAAGAATTTTTTAATTTTTCAATATAATCACATAACAATCCAATATATTTAGATAAACGACTTTTCAATTATTTAATTCTTTGAGTATAATATGATTCGTCCAGCAGCCAAATTTAGCGAATATAACGCATGTGGAAACACTTCGAAGGCTAGATCGTGGAGTTTTGCAGCAACAACCTGAAACTAATTTTGACCAGTTGTTGACGCTTAGCCTGAAAAGTACCTTCCAGATGAAACAGTTTTTGCTTTTTTTAACACACTTTCTCCTGTTTCCACCCACTGTTTGAGACTGTTTCTTTATCTCTGATGCGTAATGGTAAATTCATGTTTCATCTACTGTTATAAAACGTCGAAGAAACTCAGCGCAATTGCATTTAAATAAGTCTTAAACACTCTTAAGTTCATTTATCGTCGATTATTAACAAATGTGAATACGGTCTACAGAGATCTTTGCTGAATTTAAACCACGTTTAAATTCAGCAATCCACTTTCTTAAAGTGGAATTTAATATCTTCGGGATTAACCCCTTTAAAACAAAATAATTAATAATAGCTCAAATTTAATTTTATCCATTTTTCACAAAATGTTAAAACTTATTTGCTTTTACTTGATCGCCAAAAACGAGCAATTAAATGCACGTGTCTTCTTAAATATCATAGTCATCTTTGCCTTATCTCTGTGTCAGGCTGAGAACATCCCGACCACCCTTCATATATGGTAGATCGCTTCTCTTTCAAAAATTAATTCTGACTTTAAATAAATTGCCAGGAGAAGTAACTGGACGTCAAATATTTTAATTTCTGCAAAATTAGATGTATTGGGAGTCTGCATGATTCATTTGCACTTTTTGGAGCAGTATTTACGAAAATTTATATTATTTTGAAAATCCAAATTTTTTAAATTTTATTCCTGTTATTCCTTGTTACGTGTTTCAGACATAACAAGGCTCTAGTAGTGGAGTTCATGTTCTACGTTCGATCCGTCGTGTTTGTAACGGTGCTGTTATGTTGTTGGCTATGTTATAATAATCTGAGGCTACAGTTGCAAGATGCCCAGCACAACCACAGATATTACCGGTCAGACTCATTATGGATCACCAAAACAGTCGATAGCAGCTTTTCGGAATTATATGATTACAGCTAATTTTCGTTGCCTACTACAAATCATACTAGAATGATTTTTCCAACCAACAATGATATAGCTTCCGTACATCCTAATGATCATACAAAATCAATTGTTTTCACACTAATGCCCAGAATTATGTACTTGACTCTCGTAAACAGTAACACAAGAATCTTTCTCTGTCACGTGGCATACAATTGCAATATTTTCTAATTCTTTGGAAGTCCTGTCAATCAATTTTGTCAATATCCACGGCTAAAATGAAGTTCATTAAATAAAGCCTATTTTGGAGTGGCTAATGAACATAGGTCATTTTTAAACATTTTCCTTACTTAATTGTAACCTTTGAACGGCTTCACTTAATCTTGACGTTTTAAAAACGATGTATTTTGATTTTCAATTATTGTTAAACTAACAAAAGATGAAATGAGATGTGACAACGACATTCGAATCAATACATTATCATTTATTAGCTAGGTACGACATTAAGAGAACAGTTCCCTGTTTATAATACATCACCCAAGGTCTTTCCTCTAAACCTCAGATCATCACGCAAATATGTTTTATAAAGTTTGAGGAGTTGTTTTTTTCTGTAACAGAATCGAAATTAATCTTTGCGTATTTTGATTGATAATATGACTCAACTCATTAGTAATTATCAATATGACACTCACATTAAGGCCAAAAAATATTTCGTTTCCCATTTTCTCTAGCGTTATTAAGTGCAAACGCAAAATTTACCATCAACTAGAATTTATAAAAAGAAAAACAATTTTTAGCTTATATATTTAAAAAAAATATTGTGTGTATTTTATTTCTAATCACCAAAATATACGTAAATTTATTATTTTATCTTCAATACTCATAAACTACATGTGATAATAATAATAATAATAATATACTTTAATACCCAACAGGCTGGGCCCAATTACAAAGTACATTATAATTATAATTACATAATATTGCAGTGCAATTAAATAAACTATGGACTTTAAAGTGCGGTCCATCCGCGAACCATCTCCAAGTAAACAGATTATTCAGCATTATGTTGGCCACGTTGGAGAGAATAAAGGTAGGTGTCCGTTTCAAGACGTTCGTCTTCGCAAAGGGAACCATAAATGTAACGTCGTACCTGGAGTTCATACGAGGAACCAAAAACGACATTCGCTCCAATATGAACGGGCAGTTAATAATATTTTTCATCAGTTTAGTTAGGAATTTCCTACAAATATTTTCCCTTCTAACGCTTAGAGGTGACATGTCATGGCGTAAAAGCAAATCATCCTGGAATGCACCACGTTCCGTGTAGATACCATCAATCTTGAAGCAGGCATAGATGGGTTACCAAATTAATGAAGCGTTTTCCATTTTGCTCAAAACATAAGTATGCTACAATGATTTGAGCAAAGTGATATGTTTAAAGTATTTTGATACACGCATAATAAATCCAAAGTTTTGTAGATATCGGAACACATATGAATTATATGAGATCTAAGATTAGAGTCAAATAAGAATCCAAGATCCTTTATTTCAGTCTTACTGGTTAAGATATTGTTTTTAATAAAATAAGAGAATTCGTGAGGCGTAGCAGATCAAGTATAAATGACTATACAACATTTGTCAATATTTAATTTAACTTTGAAACGGTCACACCATGCAACTAATACGTTCAGATTTTGCTGTAGTTTAACTACATCGTCAGTTGTGGAAATCTCAGAATATATTTTTATATCATGTGAATAGGCGAGAATGTGACATTTCCCTTGGAAAAGGAGATCATTCATAAACAAAATATTAAATAAATAATAATAAATAAAAATTAAATATATGTTAAGGAATGGAATTTAATGATAAGTGTAGGAATACAAAGTATTGATTTGTATTTATAAAGAGAGTATTATTTATAATGGAAGCTAAAGCTTATATCAATATATGAATAATAAACAAAGATTAAGAATAACAAGTTATAAAAAGAATATTAAGCATGTACCATCAACATAAGATATAAATAAAATAACCCTAAACAGAACAACTTAACCATTAACAGAATATCTAATGCAATCTAACACCAGAATATAAAATAATTATTACAAAATATATATACCATGAAACCTTAAAAATAATAAAAAGAAAGTTAAAACTTATAAATCATTTCTAAAACTATAATAATTATTAAAAAATTAAACAACAATTAACAGTTCGAAAAATATAATACAATAAAAATGTATACAAAAGGAAAACCTATACTTACGTTAATAAAATAACAATTATTATATGAATTAAAATGATAAGAAAAGTTAGACAACCATATTTACATCAAAGCAATCTTTGTATCCAAGTTAATATTTAAACGAAAAGATGATTAAAGAAAAACATACATTACTAATATTTTATACTTAAATTAGCACAAAAGATATACATATATAAAATAAAAGACATTTAAACAAATAACATATTTATCCAATTCTAGCTAAATAATTTATTACTCTTATATTCTTTAAATTTTGAACCTTTTGTTTCTTTGGGCCATAAGAGGTAACGGGTAGGGCAAAAGTCCCGCTACCATTTTGATTGCGCGCCATCTTGGTTATGTGACGTTTAGTTCAGTTTAGCTTTAACCATTGTGTTGTGTAGACGTCCAAATTTTATTATGGATAAATATACGCCACAAGAACGAGCAGAAATAGTGACAATATTTATTGAAAATAATCGTTCCATTATTGCCACTCAGCGGAAATTGCGTCAAAAATATCCTAATCGTCCAGTGCCTCATAAAACCACAATTTATCGTTTACATGCGAATTTTCGACAGTACGGTACGACAGCAGACAGGCCTCGTTCTGGAAGACAACGGACGTCTCGTAACGCTGAAAATGTGGCTCTGGTGCGCGATAGTGTTGCAGAGTCTCCAGAAACATCAATTCGAAGACGTGGTTCCCAGTTACACATGTCTGCACGCAGTTTAAGGCGAATTTTGAAAACTGATTTGAAAATGTTCCCGTACAAAATTCAATTAGTCCATAAATTGCTACCGAGAGATCATGATCAACGAGTTGAGTAAAGTAATGCAACCCTAAGGCTGTCTGATGAAATTGAAGATTTTTCGTCTAAATTGATAATGAGAGATTAAGCCCATTTTCTTCTGTGGCCACGTCAATAAACAGAACAGTCGGTTTTGGGGGACACAGAATCCTCAATTAATTCATGAAACGTCATTGCATCCACAAAAAACAACTGTATGGTGTGGTATTCATACTGGAAACATCATTGGTCCCTATTTTTTTGAAACTGACGAAGGTGTTGGAGTTACTGTTACTGCTGAACGGTACCAAGACATGATTCGAAATTTTCTTGTGCCTGAAATGGAAGAGCAAGGACTAGAGGAAATGTGGTTTCAGCAGGATGGGGCCACAGCACACACAGCTCGTTCAACAATTCAATTATTGAATGACGTTTTTCCAAGAAGACTAATTTCGCGAAATGGCGATTTAGCATGGCCAGCCAGATCTCCGGATTTAGCTGCACCTGACTTTTTCTTATGGGGTTTTTTAAAATCAAAAGTTTATGTGAATAAGCCCCAAACGATTCAACATCTTAAAGAGAATATTCGTCAAGAAATTGAAAAAATTCAGCCTGAGATGTTGCAGGATGTCATGAAAAATGCCTTAAAAAGAGCCAAAAGTTGCATAGCGAATCGCGGTCACCATTTAGCCGATATAATTTTCCAATCATAACGAAAAAAAATGTAAAGAGCAAATAAACTTTTTATGAAAACCAAACTTACTTATCTTTTCTTTCAACAAAGTTATAGGCAATCAAAATGGTAGCGGGACTTTTGCCCCACCTTGTATAATAAGAGAAGCCTTCTTGTTGCCACAAATCTGCCTTATCTTATTAATGGGGAATTTGTAGTGGGGCATACCCATGAACATAAGAGGCCTAGAATAAAAATACAGAATTTAGATTTATAATGTTAATTTTAGAATATAAGATACTGTTGGAACTGCATTTTTCACGTGCCATATCAATAAAGTTAATTCCGCGTATTTTATTGCTCAAGTTTGAATCACATATTTATTTATTTTCTTGAAGTCATTTACTTAAGTCATTTTCATTTACATTATTATTTCACAGAAGATATTTAACTTAATTGATTGGAAATATTTGTGACACATATTATGGTTATAGCTGTACCTTGTTTGAATTGTATAAGGCGGGAAATATCCCAATTGTAAACAGGTATCTAGCGAAATATTGAACACTTAAAATACACTTTTGTCTATTATAAAATAAAAACAATAATTTTGTGAAATATCTAAACGATTAGTAATAGTAATTTATTTCATTTTTATAAATTTATTAACGAGATTAAATAAATACAAACAAATATTACAAATAAGGCACCTGGATATTGAAAAAAAATAACTGAGAGTTAGCTTGGGGAATCAACAAAATTTGGTACGCGTCGACATTTTTTAAAAAGTGTGTTCCTGAAACTAAGTTATAAAATAGTAAATAAATCTTTATAATCTTACCATAAGAAACATCCTACGAATCTCCTACCTACCAGGCATCGATAGATGAAGTTAACCCATCCTTAAACCTGCCAGATCATTTTTAAAACGAAATTCCATATTCTGAGGGTCGCTACAAAAAATATCCACCCACGCTAAGAACGATACCAGTATATTTACACAACCAGAACCTTTTATCCTGTGTAGAAGAATCCAAACACCCTTCGAATATCCAGAATCCACCGTAAAACCAAATTGAGTACATTTTTATTTACATCTCCTAAAATATAAAAATTTTTTATTTAAATTTTAATATAATCGTTGATATTTTTATATGAATACCTAAAATGTCAGTATTTAATGTGTATACCTTTTAAACAGAAGAATACAGTTTCCTTGTGTTAGAATTATAGTTACATAGATCAAATTTTTAAGCATTTATCATTTTATTATTAATTAACATAACTTTCATATCAGATCTAAGCACGTGACTACACACATGTTTATGTATTTCATTATCATGTTTTAAAACTTACCGTTTGAATAGATTTTCGTATTAAACCAGTAATTTTTGCGCTTCACTCTCTTGTTTTATTTATTTTAATACATTTGGAAGCATCACACTTAGAATAACTTGTTTTAAACTTATATCTGTCTTCTATTAGCACCGAACTCGTAGTTATATATTATCGTAAAGTGTAAAATCACCATAACTCAGCTAGCCGGTACTTAGATTAAGATACAAATAAAGTATTTAGCAATAAGTTTTGCACTTGAAGGAGGCCTAATAAAGTTAAGTATTAATTGTTTGTATACACTGAGGAGGAAGTTAATAAATATGATACCTAGTTTTAAAGTAAATATTTTACAAAAAGAAATAAATAATATATTGCGAGAAAATGTTGATATAGATAGCAGTGAATTTGAGTGGACAGATAAGGAAGTAGGCACAAATATTAAATTAGATGATTATAGTATACATGGAATGGAGAAAAAGGCAGATAGGATAGGAACGCAGACAAGTGAAGAATTAGAAGTTAGAGAAGAGTTATATACCCTCAGGCAAGTCAATAATATTGATGATATTAAAGAAGTTATTAGACATCAAAACATTCAATATCCAATGATCCCCCAAAAATTGATGAACATATTGCATGATAATATTACATTGATAAATGATGATATAGTATTCGCTAGAAACTACCAACACCCCATTAAAATAGACAATGAGAGTCCTTTGACCAGCAGAAATTACCCCATACCATTTCATTATCAAGAGAAAGTTAATTTTGAACTAGCTAGATTAGAAGAATCGGGAATAATAGAAAAATCTAATACGTATTTCATAAATCCTATTGTGATCGTACAAAAGAAATATTCTACCCTTAGAATATGTTTGGATGCGAGATCTTTAAACAAACGCATCAAGCCTGAATTTGGGATGCCTCAGAATATTGACATTCTTTTAACTAAATGCGAACATAAAAAGTTTTACAGTATGTTAGATTTAAAAAATGCTTTTTGGTTGATCAATTTAGAACCAAACTCACGGAAATATTGTGGTTTTATAATAAATGGTGTTGTATGCCAATTTCGTGTCTGCCCATTTGGACTTAAAACTTCACCAGCTGCACTTATAAGATTTTTACATCGAATTTTGGACAAGTATGATAATTTTGCCTTACATTATCTTGACGATATTATAATATTTTCAGAAAACTTAGAACAACATTTAGAGCACATTAATATTATCTTAAATACATTACGTACAGAAGGAATGAAGCTTAATTTAAACAAACGTAAATTTTTCAAATGTAAATTTTTTTTTGGGTTATATTATTAATGAAAATAATATTTTACTTGAACCTACTCGGTTAGATGAAATTAAAAACTTCACCAGACCTAAAAATTTGAAAACGTTACGAGGGTATTTAGGAGTTTTAAATTATTACTGCAAATTTGTATCCAATTATAGCGAGAAGACTTTACCCTTGTTACAACTACTGAAGAAAGACTCCAAATGGAATTGGTCACCTGAATGTGAGAAATGTTTCAACGATTTAAAAGATAACTTCGTAGAGAATTTAAAACTACACCACCCCGATTTCACATTACCCTTTATTGTGAGAACCGGTGCGTCCCATCAAACAATCGCCGCCGAATTAGTACAAATCCGAGAGGATCTAGAAATTCCTATTCATTTCGTTTCTCGAACACTTAATGCATGTGAAATACGATATACCATCTCAGAGAACGAGATGCTTGCGATAGTTTATGCCTTGACAAAACTACGATATTATTTAATAGGAAAATCATTTATCCTAGAAACGGTCCATAAAGCGCTAATTAATATCATGAGTTCTAAATTAAATAATAATCGCATATATCGCTGGACGTTACTCATCCAACAGTATGAATTTGAAATCAAGTATAAGCCAGGAAAATAAATGATCACTGCGATCGTACTTACAAGGAAAGATGGGGATGTGAAGAAACAAAACATCTGTATAAATTTGGTAAGGTTACAGAAAGATGGATTGTTTTCTCTAAACAGGTTGAGACAGATTCAAGCAACTCCGGAATTTGACAACATACGGAAAATATTAACTAATGAGAGCCAATTCAAAGGTATGTTTATAAGGGATAATTTCATTATTAAGCTGAAAGGTAAAACTGAAGTGTATGTCACTAATGAAGATCACACGAGAGAAATAACCAAGTACCTACACGAAAACTACACTCACATAGGAGCGAGAAAGTGTTGGCTATTATTTAGGGAAGCTTTTTACTGCGTTAACGATGAAAGGATAATAAAGAATGTTATAAAACAATGCAGAACCTGCATACTTGCTAAAGATAAGAATTGTACTAACCAATTGGAGCAGTAACATTATAGCTTATGATAGACTAGAGTTAATTTCAATAGATTTCTTGTCAAATCTCATACCCAGCACAAAAGGATATAAAAACATTCTAGTTATTTGTGATATCTTTTCCAAATTTTTCAGATTAATACCTACTCAAAAGTGCAATACCAATACTGTCTTACAAGCACTTGTCGATTATCTCTCACAATATGGCACACCTTTAGCCATACTCTCCGATCATGCTACCTACTTTACCAATGATAGGTACAAGAACTTTTTACACTCCAGAAACATTAAGTCTTATTATACTTCCATCCGCTATCCCCAAGGTAACCCTACGGAGAGATACATTCGTGTGTGTGTGAAACCCTAAAATATTTAAGAATCCTATTAGACGAAAACCATAATCGTTGGGCAAAGCATTTAACTCAAATAGAATTTGTTATTAATCATATCCCAAGTAGAGTGCACAATCATTGTTCGATCACTATATTCACAGGAGAAGCTCCGCGTAGACCATGGACTGATCTAGAATTGATAAATATATCTGAACGAACTAACGAGGTTAGAGAGAAATTTATTAAGCGAAAAATAAAATGGGAAAGTAAACAAAATGATAAAAATAAGAGATACAAAACTTATAAGGCAGGAGACAACGTCATTGTTAAAAGTTTGAGAGTGTCTGATTTGAAAAACAGAATAATGGGGAGGTTATTAAAATCATATCAAGGTCCATATGAAATAAAAATGAAATTAGGATATAACACCTAATACAGGATATATCAAAGGTAGATACCATATATCCATGCTTCAGGATTTCAATATAGAAACCTAATTATTACAAAAGGTAAATTATCAATTTAAACTTCAGTATTATAAAAGGGATTGGAACTTTAAAACAAATAGTTAACTAAAATATTTAAACTATTTAAAACTATCAGAATAAATAATAAAGGGGTAGTTAACAGCTCGAAAACATTATATTACGATAATTGTGAAAGAATTATAAACAAATATTAATAATAAAGAATTTCAAATAAATGTATCACAGGATGAGTTAGACAATCACCCTTGCACATAAGCCATCATAGTTATCTAAACCTAATTTTTTTAAAAAATAAAATTATATACAACTTATGATCTATAATATAAAAAAAATATAAAAACCAGAATTTTAAGAAAGTTAATACTAATTTTATATTTTTTGCCATTTGACTTATTGTTTCCACTGTTCTTGTTCATTCTGGATATTTTTGTTCCATTGTTTCCTTGGCTCTGAGAAATAAGAGAAGCCTTCTCGTGGACACAATCAGCTTCGTCTTATTATCGGGAATTTGTCGTAGGGCGTTCCCATTCCCTTGAGAAGCCCTAGAACAAAATTATCAGATAATTTTAATCATATAATAATAAGTTAGCAAATAGGAATTTTTACGGAACTGTATATTTCATATGTCAAATCAACGAAGTAAATTTCGCGTATTAATCGCTTAAATTTGTGTCATTTATCTTATATTTTTCTATTTTTCATTTTCTTTAGTCATTTTCATTAATATTGTTGTTATTCCGAAGATTTTTTAACTTGGTTAATTGAATATTTTATATCGATTTTCTTTAGAAATAACTGTTCCTATTTAAATTATTCACGGCGGGAAATATCTCAATTTTGTACAGGCGCATAGCGAAATTTTGTATATTGCTAGGTTAGATTCTTGTATTTTCAACTTAAATTTATTAATTATGTGAGATATCTAAACGATTTGTTGATATAAATTAACTCATTTCGAATTATTAAAAATTAGATTAAAAATTACAAACATTAATCAACGAATAAGAAGCAAGGATAGAAACAATCGCTAGTTAGCGTGGGTAGTTGGTGAAAATGAATTACACGCGTCGAGATATATTTTAATAGAACTCCAAAAATTAAGTAAAAAGTTTATTAAAAAGTACAATATCCCTACCTGAAGTCCTATCCATCGAATCACCAACATTTAAAACATCGATAGACGCAATATCCGATTCCAACTCCTGCTTAGAAGATATAAAAACTAATTTTCCTTTCCCAAGGGACGCTACCCTGCCTAACCCCTTGACCAGAATATTCATCCTGTTGAAAAGGTTCCTGAAGCCGTTAGAACATCCGGAAGTCTCAATCAACCAAACTTGAGTATTTTTAATCTATTTTCGATCACACCAACATTATTTATATAATTATTTGAACACAATCGTTTGATATAAATTATTTTATGCGAATCTCTTTAATTATCACTAAGTATACCTTTATATCGAAAAATACAGTTACCTTGTGTTTAATTCAAGTAAATTTAGTTATTTAATTTATGTATCATTTCATGAATAAAAAGATTATGAAAACCCAATTTTAAAATAATAATATGAACACGTGACCATATATAGGTTAATGTACTTGAATATTAATGTAGACACTTACCTTACAAAAAGTTCTGATTAAACCATTTATTTATTTTCCTAACTCTCTCGTTTTTTTTATTTGATTACATATCCAGGTTTTCATTATATTTTAACTTGCGAATTCACTCACATATATCTACACTAGGTACCTGACCCACTCTATTGTTATTATTAAATTACAAATCACTTTATCAATCTGAGCTGGCTGGTGCCCATTAAATCATACTAATTAAGATAAAAACTAGAAGATTATGTACCCGGAAGAGACAGATTAAGTTTATTTATTTTTAAAAACGTTTTAATGTTTATGCCCTTAGTTCCAGCGACATCTGTGAACATAAGTATTAGCTACGTCTATAGGTCGCTTATTGAACTTATATATGTATTATCATATTCAATATTTAAATTACATAATCTTAGAATTACATTACATTTCAAATAATATATAACAGAGGTGCCATTCATTATCAACGTTTTATTTCAATATATATTGAGGCATTGCAAGAAGGGCTCTTTCTCTGAAAAAATACAAAGGATACATGTAACTGTAATGTTTGTATATACTATGTAATTTAATACCAAGAAGGGGAAAAATTGATTCAAAGTATAAATACTTTATTATGACGACAAATTTGCCTTGAAATAATTAACTTATTTTTCTTTTTTTTATTGTGATGTTTATATTCATTCTTATTTCAAATTAATATTTAACGCGATTTTATTCGAACATATTTAACGTATTTATATTTAAATGTATTTGAACAATCAAGCCCCGCCCACAATTTTAACGGTGCAATAACCCGCAAAGAAACAGATGTTGACAGAGTGATTGTAAACACATCAACATATGTTACCTAACTAAAGTTATTTTATAAATCTAATTGTAATTTTTTTAACTGTTTTACACTGTAAAAAGGTTTAATTTAATAATATTCAAAAAGATAATGCAAGTAAAGAATGGAGCGATTTGCGGCAAGTTATGTAATTAAAAACAAATGAAACGATTAGCGTCGGTAATTAGTAGTTGCAACGAGAGGTCACGTTTTTTTGTGCTCCGGCTTAATTAAAATAATTTGGCGGAAATATTAAGTGCTCGAGATTTTTAAGTCAACCAAACGTTTCACCTACCTACGGACTACCTGTAGACCAAATTTAACATCTTCCGACCAGACCGTTCAAGAGTTAAGAATTTTTATAGTTTTCGATACGAAGACTACCCGCCCAAAATTTCATCGTACATCGAACACCATCTTTGTTCGCCCGAGATCGGTCATCTGTTCAAGCCGCCGTCGGACTTGGAGATTTTGAAAAGTTCACATCATCCCGAGGGATATTCGCCGAAATATTCTCCAGTTTCCCGCTGTGAAGACTTCTCCAGAACACATGCGCAGGAATCACAAGAGGCTATCCGAAGATTCAGGTTTTTGTTATTTTTACGAATATTATACGCGCCATTTTTAACTTGCTTATGAACACTTCCAGAACTTTTTTTGTTTATTCACTCAATAATTATTTGCATTGCTTTCACTGATATTAAACCATTGTAATTTTTATTCAACATTATTTAAATACTAGTATTCACTATTTTTAATATTAAAACTTGAGTCAATTTCACTTTTATAAATTATTTTAATATATCAACAATTATTTGCACATGCTCTTACACCATATTGCATTTGTACTGTAAGAATACCAACTGCTAAGTGTGTCTCCCTTATGATATGTGTGTCACGAAAACTGTTTTTTTTTCAATATTGAAACTTTTAAAGATGTTTACTTATTAATAAAGTTAATTGTTAATATTTTACTTTGGCATTTTTTTTTAAAGTACTTGAGATATTGTTCCATTTCTGAGTAAATAAGCGATGTAAGTAAATTCACAGTGGAGAGAAGTGAACCTACCTTAACCCTGAGAGAGAAATATGCTAGCCGATAAAAAACAGTTAAGTATTGAATAAGCCCAATTTAAATAAATATTGTATACAATATACGTTCACAGAAATATAACATTTGGAGCCCAACGTTTTGGGGCATTCATAACATTCATTCATCCATTCATTTATATACACGTATTCTAGCAATATTACATTTGTCAGCCCAACTTTTGGGGCAATATAAATCGTATGTCTATATCAATATTACATTATATTAATCTATAATAAACATTTTATATATTAACTACCATCGACATATTACATTTGGCACCCTAACGTTTTGGGGCGAACTTCTACTCCACACTTCAACAGAAAGTTACTCTATTGTCGAACACATCAATAAGGAACACTTTCTCAAGTAATAAAGTTTTTCGTGGCACAGAGAATTAATAAAAAAAAAAACAAGCAGAACCGTTGTATTCGCATTTACCATACTGTACTATTTATTTATGTGTTTGTTATTTTGTCTTTGTGGAACTTCAGAGAGAGAGCAAGGTTTTGTATTTCAAGGGATTGCTGTCTTCGAGACCATCTGTAAGATATTTAAAGGTTGGTACTGGGAAATATTAAAGTGCAGATTCATATTTCTTATATATATTTTTGTTATTTGTAATTGCATTTACGTGTGTAAATTAAATCTAATAACATTATAAACAACAACATTTTACTACTAATATATTTACAATATAATTACAACTACCTGTACAAATACTAATATAACTTACAAACTAACTAAATATACCCTAAAATGGATACCAGACACAGAGCTAAGACCCCGAAAGACGCAGTGGAAGAAGACCGGGCTGAACAGGGGGATATTGCAGTACCGCAACCGTCCGTTTCAGGAGAGGCCAGTGTTTCGCCTGACAGTAAATTCATGGACATGTTTAACATATTAATGGCACAAATGCAAGAATTAAATACCAAATTGGATACCAACAACAAAGATTTAAATACCAAATTAGATACTAATAATCAAGATATAAACAATTCAAATAAAGACCTTAACAATAAATTAGATAACATTAACACCAAATTAGATAACTTAAATAACGAACTTACGACGAGATTAGAAGTTAACCTAAATAACATAAATGAAAAAATAGAATTAAACAACACCAACATAGAAAAGAAACTCAATACATTCAAGGGGGATATCGATGTCAAGCTTGCTGAAATAACCGCAACACAATAAGCCATGGGAGAGAGGATTAAACACAAATTTGATGCATTTAGTGAACACGTAATAACTAATATAAATCAACAATGCGGGACAAATGATAAAGGATTAGACCTACCCAAGCCTGAACTAAAGGATCAACAAGTTAACACAAGAATTAACAATATTAATGACAAAAAAGTAACTAAAATGATTCCGGACCCAAAGTTTAACCAACCGCTCAGATACAAAAATAAAATAAAAACACACAATCAATCTCTAATAAAAGACGGAGCTTATCACAACTTTTTAATAAACAACACTCAGGAGGACGACAATATTAAAACACTGACGACAGGTAGAAACGAACTTAACATATTTATAATTAAAAATATTCATCTCGCTTATGCAACACACTAACAAATAATATTTACACCCCAGAAGCAAGCCTAACTTTGCAATACTTAGTTACACACACTAACATTAATAACTTAATGAATATAGAAGGCAATCTAACCCACATAATTATTTACAAATACTTTAATACCTACAATATCTTAAACATGACACTCATAATCAAAAACATTCATATAACCCGAGGGCGAAGTTACATGATATTTTTATACCACTGCCATTGCCAGGTCACGCCTAAAGCTCGTCGACGAAAAATCAACATTTTAATATAGGATAACAGAATCTCGGTGTTCTATAAATAATAAGACGACCTAAGCAAAGATGGGGAAAGGATTATTCATGACTGATAACTCAACTGAACGCAAAACTTTATATATTAACACGGATATAGTAAACACAATTTAATAATAAACAAAAAAAAAAAACAACATTAAGAAACTTAAAGATAAGAAACGAGTAATTAACAAACTAACTTACAATAATAAGGGAAACTTAACATGACTGGAGCTATACATTAAAAGGAAACTAATAAACAAGTATTAATATGCCAAATATTCTGAGGCAAAAGCAACATAACGTATTAAAATTATTAAGAACAAACTTAGATAGAAAAAAATTATTGAAATGAGATTATATAACAAAGGTTAAAACATCTGAAAGGGGGAAAACGAAGCAATTATAAGTATGCTAAAGTTAAACAATATGAGAGAATGAGGGTAGAATATGCAAAGATTAGTATGATCTTAAAAATAAATAAAGGTATGATGAAAAGGCAAGAAATGGAAAGGAAAGATTTACAAAGGATTAGAAGGAATTAATATATGATAATGGGGGATATAGAATTGAATATGAATAAATAAATGAATTATTATAATTATATGAATATTATGAAATATTATTAAAATATATAGACCAAGCGTCTTATTGTAAGGAATTTATGTATATTAAAGGTATGGAATCAGATAAGAGTAGGAATTGAAAGGCAAGGATTTGTATTGACAAAGAGAGAATTATTTATTATTGAAGTTAAAACTAATATTGATATGAATTGGAAACAAAGATAAATAAGAAACAATGTATAAATAATGTTAAGCATACACCATCGATAAAAGATTTACCAAAAATATTAAACAACCCCAAAACAGAACACCATAACTATTTACTAATATATTTAAAGCTATTAACATCAGAATAGAATGCAAACAAAAGATCAGAAAACCGCCCAGTAAAAATAAATAAACAAACCAAACATGTTATAGTCCGTAAACTAATAATAAGTACTATATTAACAATACTAATCACAAGTATACATTTAAACTAGGCTAATTAAATTAATTATATTATTATTAAAAGAAAAAGGAAGAAGAAAGTAACTACTTATTTATTAAAAAAGGTTTCCAAACAAAAACCCTAACGAAAAAAAAAAAAACAAACAACTTTAACCATTTAATGACATTTACTAAATAGGGAATTATGTGCTAGAATAATATAAATTAACTACTTAGAGAATTTAAGGTATTTTTTTTTTAACGTGAACACACATTTCATTTAATTATCATCAGAGCACTATACTGCACTTGTATATTTCTTTCATACTCCTTTATCCAGTTGATTAAAAGCTTTCAACAAGTTTCTATCTTTTATTAAGGGGGAAATTGAGGCATTGCAAGAAGGGCTCTTTCTCTGAAAAAATACAAAGGATACATGTAACTGTAATGTTTGTATATACTATGTAATTTAATACCAAGAAGGGGAAAAATTGATTCAAAGTATAAATACTTTATTATGACGACAAATTTGCTTTGAAATAATTAACTTATTTTTCTTTTTTTTATTGTGATGTTTATATTCATTTCTATTTCAAATTAATATTTAACGCGATTTTATTCGAACATATTTAACGTATTTATATTTAAATGTATTTGAACAATCAAGCCCCGCCCACAATTTTAACGGTGCAATAACCCGCAAAGAAACAGATATTGACAGAGTGATTGTAAACACATCAACATATGTTACCTAACTAAAGTTATTTTATAAATCTAATTGTAATTTTTTTAACTGTTTTACACTGTAAAAAGGTTTAATTTAATAATATTCAAAAAGATAATGCAAGTAAAGAATGGAGCGATTTGCGGCAAGTTATGTAATTAAAAACAAATGAAAAGATTGGCGTCGGTAATTAGTAGTTGCAACGAGAGGTCACGTTTTTTTGTGCTCCGGCTTAATTAAAATAATTTGGCGGAAATATTAAGTGCTCGAGATTTTTAAGTCAACCAAACGTTTCACCTACCTACGGACTACCTGTAGACCAAATTTAACATCTTCCGACCAGACCGTTCAAGAGTTAAGAATTTTTATAGTTTTCGATACGAAGACTACCCGCCCAAAATTTCATCGTACATCGAACACCATCTTTGTTCGCCCGAGATCGGTCATCTGTTCAAGCCGCCGTCGGACTTGGAGATTTTGAAGAGTTCACATCATCCCGAGGGATATTCGCCGAAATATTCTCCAGTTTCCCGCTGTGAAGACTTCTCCAGAACACATGCGCAGGAATCACAAGAGGCTATCCGAAGATTCAGGTTTTTGTTATTTTTACGAATATTATACGCGCCATTTTTAACTTGCTTATGAACACTTCCAGAACTTTTTTTGTTTATTCACTCAATAATTATTTGCATTGCTTTCACTGATATTAAACCATTGTAATTTTTATTCAACATTATTTAAATACTAGTATTCACTATTTTTAATATTAAAACTTGAGTCAATTTCACTTTTATAAATTATTTTAATATATCAACAATTATTTGCACATGTTCTTACACCATATTGCATTTGTACTGTAAGAATACCAACTGCTAAGTGTGTCTCCCTTATGATATGTGTGTCACGAAAACTGTTTTTTTTCAATATTGAAACTTTTAAAGATGTTTACTTATTAATAAAGTTAATTGTTAATATTTTACTTTGGCATTTTTTTTTAAAGTACTTGAGATATTGTTCCATTTCTGAGTAAATAAGCGATGTAAGTAAATTCACAGTGGAGAGAAGTGAACCTACCTTAACCCTGAGAGAGAAATAAGCTAGCCGATAAAAAACAGTTAAGTATTGAATAAGCCCAATTTAAATAAATATTGTTTGTATACAATATACGTTCACAGAAATATAACATTTGGAGCCCAACGTTTTGGGGCATTCATAACATTCATTCATCCATTCATTTATATACACGTATTCTAGCTATATTACAATATATATATATATATATATATATATATATATATATATATATATATATAACAATTGATAAATTATTGGAGTTTTTCGGCTTTTATATGAAATATTTACAAATATCAAATTAGAATGTATGTAATTGCAGAGTAAGTGGGGATGTAAACATTACTGTCTACAAATTACAAAGCAAATCATACGAAATTTTTTTTTTTTTATATTTGTAAATATTTCATATAAAAGCCGAAAAACTCCAATAATTTATCAATTATTATATTTATAAACGGCTATGAAATTATCTAAACACATATATATATATATAGTAAACTTAATAAGTCGGCGATTAAAGGTCTGGTTTGTTACTTCAAAGTATATATATTTAAAACAACCCTACATGTTTCGGCAATGATGCCTTTGTCAAGGATATAAAAAATAGTTTTCTACTTCGGGCGTGAGTTACAAAGCAGCTCTTAATGATATTTTTTATATCCTTGACAAAGGCATCATTGCCGAAACATGTAGGGTTGTTTTAAATATATATACTTTGAAGTAATGAACCAGACCTTTAATCGCCGAATTATTAAGTTTACCATATCATACCAAGGTAACGAAAATATTATATATATATATATATATATATATGGTAAACCTAATCAGTAGGCGATTAAAGGTCTGTATATTACTTCAAAATATATGTATTTAAAAAACTCTACATGTTTCGGCTGTGTACGCCTTTATCAAGAGAATACAAAATATTTTGTATTCTCTTGATAAAGGCGTACACAGCCGAAACATGTAGAGTTTTTTAAATACATATATTTTGAAGTAATATACAGACCTTTAATCGCCTACTGATTAGGTTTACCATATCATACCAAGGTCACGAAGTTATTATATTTATATATATATATATATATATATATATATATATATATATAAGTAGACAAAGAGTCTTTGCCGTTAAAACAGGTATGTAAAATAAAAATTGTTGGGGAATCCGGCAATAAAAACCTTTAATTAGTCAATTAGAGTCCTTTATTTTATACCTTATATTTCGCTCTGTAGATTTAGAGCTTCATCGGAGGTCACTTTAATCAAAAGAAAATACAACCTTAGCTAATTCAGTCTACTAATTATAAGAAAGATCAATACTTACAAAAGCGAACTATTTGTTGTGAGAGATATATACTTTTTTTTTAAAAACAAAACCAGTAGAGAACAAGAAATCCCCGTAACACAAACAAAACGTAATATTAATTAAACATTGTTTCTTTAAGAACTTATTGTTATTACATATTAAAACCATTTAAAAAAAAAAAATTCTTTTTTCAGCAAACACATCTTTTCTCATATCAAAAACTCAAGTCACCAAAATACACAGAATATTAGCTCTATTGATGTCATTTAACACATTTGTCCTACCACAATTTTTTCATATAATTATAATTTTAATTTTACAATTTCTTTTTAATTAAGTTTAACCTGTTTGTAAGGCAGCACATTATTAAAATTAAGCGCGCAACTTTTGAACATATGTATATATATATATATCGTTAACCTTGATATTGCTTGTTTTTCACCTACTGTACTTTTATCATCGGTTTTGCATATACGAATATAACATTGGTTTTGAAAATTTAATACACTACCTTGTCAACACTTTGAGTTGTTAAAATGTAATTTACATCAGGACAAGTAGTTCTTTTCTACGTGTTTTCTTTTTTTGATGTGTTTGCTGAAAAAAGAATTTTTTTTTTTTAAATGGTTTTAATATGTAATAACAATAAGTTCTTAAAGAAACAATTTTTAATTAATATGACGTTTTGTTTGTGTTACGTGGATTTCTTGTTCTCTACCGGTTTTGTTTCTTAAAAAAATGTATATATCTCTCACAACAAATAGTTCGCTTTTGTAAGTATTGATCTTTCTTATAATTAGTAGACTGAATTAGCTAAGGTTGTATTTTCTTTTGATTAAAGTGACCTCCGATGAAGCTCTAAATCTACAGAGCGAAATATAAGGTATAAAATAAAGGACTCTAATTGACTAATTAAAGGTTTTTATTGCCGGATTCCCCAACAATTTTTATTTTACACATATATATATATATATATATGTGTTGTAACTGGATATATATATATATATATAAATATATATATATATATATATATATATATATATATCTTCGTGACCTTGGTATGATAAGGTAAACTTAATAAGTCGGCGATTAAAGGTCTGGTTCATTACTTCAAAGTATATATATTTTAAAACAACCCTACATGTTTCGACAATATGCCTTTGTCAAGGGAATACAAAATATAAATGACAGAATATAAATCATAAATCATTTATATTCTGTCACAAGCTCACTAACATACAAAACCCTACACTTACGCGGTCACACAAATGCAAAACCACACACCCAGAGAAAGACGCAAGCTGCCAGCAGCAACCAACACACAAATTCATACCCAGAAAGAGACACAAGCTGCTGGCAGCGAACAACACATATGTTCACACCTTGCTATCTATTTTTTGGAATACTAAGGCATGATTTATTATTATTATTGGAATGTATCTTTGAATAATTTAAACCATAGCAACTTAATTATTTGACATTTATATTCTGTCATTTATATTTTGTATTCCCTTGACAAAGGCATCATTGCCGAAACATGTAGGGTTGTTTTAAATATATATACTTTGAAGTAATGAACCAGACCTTTAATCGCCGACTTATTAAGTTTACCTTATATATATATATATATATATATATATATATATATATATATATATATATATTGTAATGATGCAAGGCATACACATTGAGCTGCATCTGAAATGGGAAAAATAAGATATACAAAGTAAGAAAAGGGTAATAAAAGGTTATGTAAGTGATATTATTAAGTATTAGTAGTGTCGAAGTGCATACGAATTTTTAATAACGATAACATTATTTACTTAAATTTCTATATTTATATTTCTTTCATTAATTTCTTACTTATTATTTCTTATTCAAATTTCAAATATTAGCGCGAAAAACACATATTCAAATTCATATGCATTTTTAATTTATATCGACGCTAGTAAGCCACGCCTACAAATTGACATCTCGCAAATGTAAATATTTATCGTGCGCAGTACTCAATTTGTAACATTAACCTAACTTGTTAATTTATTAAATAATTTTTAAAATCTGTAAGAATAGTAAAATTAGTCAAATTCCATCTATTTAAATATGTTGATAAGGTAAAACATCGAGACTTTTTGGCATCATTAGATAGCTAAGTTTGGTAAAACAGACAAGCGCTATCGGCATCATCTTTTGAAATTTATAAAATAGTAGACGCATTTTTTTGAC
This sequence comes from Melolontha melolontha, assembly GCA_935421215.2. Classification (NCBI taxonomy): domain Eukaryota; kingdom Metazoa; phylum Arthropoda; class Insecta; order Coleoptera; family Scarabaeidae; genus Melolontha; species Melolontha melolontha. The sequence continues at coordinate 65,520,803 of OW285241.1, read as the reverse complement.
CGATCCTTAGAAATTTTTATATATCATTAATTAAAATCGCTAATTTAGTAAAAAGTAATTAAAAGTATCCTGCCTTTAAATAAACCCGATCGACGAGAGAAATTCTTCAAGAAATTTCGATTTTTAACGTATTTACGTACAACCAGGCGTCATAGATGTAATTTCACCATAATCGCAAGAAATCAAAAAGAAATATTGTCAAGAAACAGTCACAGAACATCTACGGAATTGATTATCGTTCATCAACATCGATACCTGTAATCCAACAGCTAGATAAGAACGCAGGGAGAAATTAGGCATCAGAGACCAAGACCGAAGAAAATCTTCGAAAGCGTCATTGGAAACAGCCACCCACGCCGCCAACAATTCGAACAGCAATCGGACTTTTTTCGATCGCCGAGAATCATCCCATTTGATGCGTACGTTCTACAAAATAATCATCAGGATTATTATAAACACAGGTTACAGATAAAACGTATTTATTTTTCAAAATTTTTAATTCTTTAAACTTATAAACCAATAAAATTCTCGATTTTGTTTACCTAACCTAAACGTCCTATACTTGTATTAAAATTTAATAAACAACCAATTTAAACGTAGAAATAGTAATTAAAAGGTACTCACCATTATCGTTAAAAGATTATTTATATTGTTATCCACATTTTTATAGTTAAAACACACATAACCACCTTATTTTCTTAAGTAACACCTTGTTGCCTTTCTTATATGTAGTTTCGTTAATTTCACCAATACATGTTATTTTATTACAGTTTTCTTTTTATAGCAATAAACATAATATTTTTATTATCATATCAATCTTTTATTTGTCTATATTTACTTGTAGGAGTTATTTCTTTAAGCCTTAACATTAATAGTTTACTTTTATGGAAGCAACTACTTATTACTAACGAAGAGCCTGAGATTTCACATTTAATTAAGCTTTTTAATTTAGTTTCATGCAATCCGACTAGTTGGCAATTTAGAACACAGATAGAGCAGTTTGAGGAGTTATATAAAGGCGCCCATCTTTTAATTTCAAAATTAATATTTTTTGAACTCTTTCATTATATTTATTATCACCTCCTCAGTAATTCATCATTGGGTTAGCACAACATAAGGGGTCTCTCAAGAATTACTACAATATATATATATATATATATATATATATATATATATATATATGTATGTATTATAGTAGTACAAGTCTCATGAAGTACTAATTACGTAAAGGAACAAGAAAATTACTTTAATGATTATAATCATTAAATCATATTATTAAATGTTTTTCATATCATATTTTCCTCTTCGCGGACCTCTTCCGCGGGGGTTGAGCTACCCACCAGGCGCGTCCCTAGGTAGCGGAGAATGGGACGGTCAGAAATCTCTTGGTGGACCTGATTAGTTGCAGTCATAAGCGGGATGGATAGGTCTAAAAACCTTCTAATCCTTAGCGAAAGCTGTCACCGCGGACCAGCTCTAAGCACGTTGCCTTACAGCTACGGTGTAAGGCAACGTGCTTAGAGCTGAATGACCACTGGGGTATATGTGGTCTCAAACGTTCCCCTTGGTGTACTAGGCGGCAGCCCCTTGTATTTACGCCTTGTGCCTGTAATGGAAGCTCCGCCGGCATTGACCTCATACTTCTTCCATACTCTTGGGAATTAAATGAACAAAAACAAAATATTAAAAAGATGGAGTCTGAAGAGAATCCAAAACCTTAGAAGTCTATAGAGACTCCCTTGGCAATGGAGACTGATGAGACTCCAAAAAACAAAACTGACACGCAACGGACTGAAACTGAGAACGTTGCGAAATGATGATGGTCATGGATAGGGCGCGGAAGGCGCCGAGGTTTGAATCCTCCTGTCTTATTGATGGCTACTATGGAGTTATCTATGCAGATGAAGACTCGTACAACACTACGAGAGATTACTTGGAAAAGGAAACTGTTTAGAAACTCGTGAAGAGCGAGGAGCTGCCAAAACAGCAACGAGTCTTAGCGTTTCTGCCAGAGACTAAAAAAGAGGATCTGACAGTAGGCTTGAAAAGACTCGAGAGGCAAAATCCAGGGCTTAAAGTAGACCGATGGATTACCCTCAGCTCCAGGTCTTCCGAAAAGGGCCTACATGTAGGCCCACATGTAGGCCCACGTTGGTGAGGACTGATTGGAGACCTTACTATCGCTTTCAGAGGGCTAGCCTTGTAACCCTCGAAACAAAAAAAGACGAGAAACCGGTGATACAGGATGAGGGTACTCTAGAAGAACCTCAGGCATCAACCTCTAAGGCTCAAAATGTTGAAGATTCTCCAAATAAATCTTCAACATAAGAAAACAGCCACAGCGGCACTTTGTCAAAGGACGCTGGCTGAAGATATCAATATCCTCCTCATCGAAAAGCCATGGATAAGTAGAGGTAATGTGGGAGGACTACATATTAGGGGAAGGGAGCTGTTAGTTGGTGTCCCAGACACTAAAATTAGAACTTGTATCAGTTTCAGAGACGACCTGGACGTGATGCCTATCATGGAGCCATGCAGTGGGGACATGACGGCAGCCAGGATCAGAGTGAGTGTCGATGGGCGGATATTGGAGACGACAATTGCGTTTCTATACCTACCCATTGACTCTCCAGAGCTAGCAGGGCCTGATCTTGAGGCCTTGGTGGCATATACCAGTAAGAACAATCTGGAATTGATTATCGGCGCAGATACCAATGCTCATCATAAGGCTTGGGACAGCAAGGATAATAATTATAGGGGTAAGTCTCTCCTTAGCTATCTCTGTGGTACTGAACTTGAATGTCTGAATCAAGGTCATATACCGACATTTAAGACATCCAGAAGGGAATCAGTTATAGATATAACCTTATGCACGTTGGGAATACGGGATATTGTAAGGGGGGTGGCATGTATGCGACGAGCCGTCGCTCTCTGATCATGCGTATATCCGCTATGAATTATGTAGAAATTTAACGGAACCCAGACTATACAGGGATCCCAAGAGAACAGACTGGGGCTCTTACGAGGAAGACCTGTTCGCTGCAATCCGAAATATCCCTGTTAGAATAGGGAATGTGGAAGAGTTGGAGTTGGCTGTTGAATGGTTTCAACGGACCATTCTTTCCTGCTATGAAAATAACTGTCCCCTTAGGAAGCCCCGTATCGCTAGGCAGGCTGCTTGGTGTAACACAGAGTTAACCAATTTAAGGAAAGAAGCTCGCCGGTCATTTAATAGGGCGAAGAAAACAGGTACTTGGGAAGCCTACAAGGCTCTCCTCAATAAATAGTGTTTATTCCGAAGTCCGGAAAAGTAACATATACCCATCCTAAATCATTTAGACCAATTAGTCTTACCTCTTTTATGTTGAAGACTATGGAAAAAATGATATATTTAAATATTAAACAAGAGGCTCTGTATAGATGTCCTCTACACCCACTGCAATGGGCATACCAGATGGGAAAATCAGGTGAGCGTGCCCTGCATAGCCTGGTGAGAGGGCTCGAAAGGAGCCTACACTACAAGGAAATTGCACTTGCAGTCTTCTTAGACATAGAGGAAGCTTTCGATAACACCTTGACGTCTTACATTATTCGATCTTTAAGAGATCGAAAAATAAAAAGCACCACATGCAACTAACATAACATGCTGCGTAGCAGAGTAGTTCATGCCCAAATGCAAAACGAAACGATCTCCATGAGGACAACAAAAGGGTGTCCTCAAGGAGGCGTATTGTCACCGCTACTATGGAGTCTAGTAGTGGATAATCTCCTCGGGACATTAAATGAGCAGGGAATATGACTGCAGGGGTTCGCCGATGACATTGTCATAGTGTCCCAGGGGAAATTCCCGGGGACAGTGGCGAGCATCATGCGAAATGCTCTGCGAATTGTAGAAATATGGTGCCTTGAGGAAGGGATTAACTGTCAATCCTCAAAAAACCAAGTTGGTAGCCTTTACCAACATGAGAAAACTAAATGATCTGGGCAGCGTAAAGCTGTTTGGACAAGAGTTAGAACTAACCAATGAATTGAAGTATCTAGGCATAACACTTGATGCAAAACTGAATTGGAGCAGACACCTAGCCAAAGTGGCAGACCGGGCGGCGCAGCTCTTCTGGAGATGCAGAAGGGCTGTAGGCAAGACCTGGGGACTAAAACCAAATGTGGTACACTGGTTGTACACAGCAGTAATAAGACCAACGATTACCTATGGAGCAGTTGTCTGGAGGAGGACATCCTCGGTGGGGCTCCTCACGACTCTCCAGCGACAGGCCCTGTTGGGAATCACGGGAGCTATGAACAGCACGGGAACCGCTTCCATGGAGGCCATTGTGAGTCTCCCTCCGCTGGAACTATTTATAAGGGCGGAGGCAATGGCTGCGATACTGAGGCTGAAGGCCAGTGACGTATGGTGTCCTAATAAGGTTGTAGGGAGCCATACAGATATCACAGGAACTAAACTGGAAGAGCCGATATTTCAAATGCCGGTGGACAGTATGACACCTGAAACTATGTTTACAGCTAAGCTGAACATACTTATACCGACCAGGGACCAGGCAAATAGTCGCTCGATCGATTGTGGTGCCGGCACCTGGTACACTGATGGATCACAATCTAGTCAGGGGGCAGGTGCAGGCATATGCGGAATGTGCCCTAGAAGGAAGGTATCGATATGTCTGGGGAAACATACTACGGTCTTCCAGGCCGAATTGTTAGCAGTCGCAGCCTGCGCCGATGAAATTCTGGAAGCCGGCTGCGCAAGCAAAAAATGAACATAATGACTGATAGTCAGGCGGCTATTAAAGTCATTATGAACCCATCTACCAGGTCTAAGCTGGTGAAATATTGTAAACAGGTCCTCAATAACCTGGCACAAGACAATACAGTGTCGCTGATATGGCTGCCAGGAGATGAGGGAATTAAAGGCAATGAGACTGGCCGACAAACTGGCCAAAGAAGGTACTAATAGGAACTTCATCGGACCAGAAACTGTATGTGGAATCACTAAGGATTCCGCTAAAAGGGAGATCTGGTTATGGCTAGAAAAGGAACATAAAAATAAATGGAGGTTAACGAAAGGTCAACTCCATACCAAAACACTACTAAGGGAGCTGGACGGAAAGTTTTCAGCCAACCTAATTCGTAGTAGCAAAAAAGAAATTAAAATAATTACCGGGTTAATAACCGGACATTGTCCTTTAAGGAAGCATTTGTGCAGCATGGGCTTGGTTAGCTAGCCCTGGTGTAGGGGATGTGAAAAACAGGAGAAAACTAGCCTTCATGTAATATGCATGTGTGAGGAACTGAAGGAACTCAGACAGAAATATTTCGGGAGAGATCTATTGGAACCTTCGAGTGTACTCAAACTTCCCCTGAGGAGGATAGTGGCTTTTATCGAGGACACAAGACTAACAGAGTGGAACTGAGAGATCTATTGGAGATAGTACAAAGAGCAGTGTGCTCAAGTGCCTGGACGTGGTGGCGTCCAACCCAAAACAGAGAAGAAGAAGAAGAGATATCATATTTATAAAATTTACGTTTGGATGACTTTTGTATAAAATCGTTGTAAAATTGTAATTAAGTATTTCATTGTCTTAATTCGAAAATAGTATTCGATAATTCTTTTCAAAAATTAATTCATTGATTTTTTTATTACAAAATTTATTAAACAGCATGCTTTGCGACAGGCCCTTCCAAATAATAATAGGAGAGAGCAAGAGTAAAATGAGATATCTTAATAATGGGTTGCTTCAAGGATCGGTACTTGCATCTGTCCTGTTTAATCGGTATATTTCTGACATGCCACGCACAAAGTCGAAAAAGTTTGGATATGCCGATGATCTAGTTCTTGCATGCCGGAGTAAAATCAGAGAGGGAACTAATAATATACTTTCAAAGAACCTGTCCGTGTTGGGAAAATACTTCGCTAACTGGAGACTAATCCCGAATCCGAATAAAACAGAAGTGCCATGCTTTCATCCCTCAATAATTTCATTTCTCAATAATAAACTAGCACGTCAACAACTGGCTTCGTTATAATCCTTACCCAAAATACCTGGAAGTAACAATGGATCGAATATTCTCATATAAAAAAACATCTAGTAAAATAAACACTAGAAATCATAATCCACAATGTCTGCAGTACTGCTTGAGGTGCGAGCGCATCCACCCTTAAAACGTTAGCTCTTAGCCTTGTTTACTCGGTAGCTGAATACTGCACCCCAGTCTGGGTAAACAGCTGCCACGTAAAGAAGATCGACATTAAACTCAACGAGACAATGAGAATAATTAGCGGTTGTTTAAAAAGTACACCACTCCCTTGGCTCTCGGTTCCAAGCCATATTTCACCTCCCAACATCCGGAGACAGGCAAGCCTGGTAAGAGAATTTAATAAAATAGCATCGAATACCCACCTCCCAATACACAGTGATTTGCCTGATGCCGGTCTGTCGAGACTGAAGTCTAGATCTCCTCAACTACTCCTAGCAGAACAACTTACAGCAGAAGATTTCAACCCAAATGATATATGGAGAGAGTATTGGGAGGGAAGCCTTGAAACACTTTCAAGTAGCCGATATCATCGATCCTAGGGTGCCCTTACCAGCAATGGAGCTGCCTAGCCATGAGTGGAAGACAAAAGATTAAGAACGTTCCACGGAATTTGTCATGACTCATTATATAAATGGAAACTGACACCAACATGCGAATGTGGAGAACCTAGCCAGACTATTCACCATATTACAGCTGAGTGCCCCCTTACAGCATATGGAGGTGAGATAAGTGACTTTTTTGAAGCTACTGACTTCGCGTTTGGCTGGATCAATGGCCTCGATTTTAAAATTTAACTTTTAGATTTATATTTTTAACCCATGTTAGCCATACGCTAAATAAATAAATAAATATTATAAAATTTATTAAAATCATTCAAAATTGTGAAATAATTAACATATTTAAAATGAATAAATTATATTGAAGATATTATGTACTAGCATACCAAAATAAGAATTTCACACTTGTAAATTAACCTACACATTTTGTAATTTAATTTTAGAATTGTTTGGAATGTTTTGAAACTATGATATATATTAAAGTAATTATATTAATTAAAGTGTAATTAATATTGTCTTTCAAAATTATAATTCAAAACGAAGCGATTAAAAAATAACAGTAACAATTGACATAAGACATATAAAAAGATTCTCCAGAATTTCATAAATAATTGGTGGATTACGTACCAAAAAGAAAACATTAAAGTGTTTCGACAGTTTAAGTAAATTAAGAGAACAACCGGTTGTCGAGGCTGCATTTTTGTCGTTATAGTGCTTAGATCGTGCCACCTGGCCTTTTCCAACCGAATATAGAACCTCCAGCTCCTGTGTCCTGTATAGAGATGGCAAATTCAAAACACATACCAGCGGCATACGCATGCAATTTAATTTAAATTATAAGAAAAAATATATAACACGTGCACAAGCACTTACCGCATTATATACACAACACGATTGCATACTAATTTGCAAATCAAGCTTCCTTTCATTCGCGCGCCTAGCTGCCGATATTAAATCAGATAACGCGAAATATCTCCGGCTATGTATGTGGCATCAATATGCCATCTGTAGTCCTGTATACTCAAGAGTCCAATATTTACAAAATAGCAAGTATTTGTTATCGTAACACCATAAAGTTACAGTAAGTGTCCTCTTTTCGAAACATCACATTTAATCAAGCAAAATTATTTGGCGAAGCGATAAATGTATACTTACCGTCATAATAATTATTAACGTAAATTTTAGACTTTAAAATGACAAACTCATATGTAACATTTATAATATAATCCATTTGTTAGATGTATGTGCATGAACTATTTGTTAAGCTTTGGCGTATTGTTTAGCCTAACTCAGCCATTACTATAATATAGAATAAATTTACATTTTCTATAAATACGCTCGTTGTTTTATTATTGAAATGGTCAAAGTTTTGTTGTCACAATTATTATTAACATAACTACAGTATTTGCACATGAACCGACCTTAACCCAGCATATAATTACCCCGAACTAGCCCAAAGAACTAACATAATTAATCATATGAAAAAAGATACAATAGTACACCTATTATTATATTATTCATTTTTATTTTCAAAGCAAGCTGATTGGCACCTTTCCATGTGTACATATGACAGTAATATACTGTAATTTTTATAATTTAAAACCCTTTGAAAAACGCAGTAATTGCCGAAATATGTAAGAATTAAATTATTTTAAATATGTAGGTACATATTGAAGTAAAATACACCTTAAATTGCCGAATTATAATATCACATATATATATATATATATATATATATATATATATATATATATATACATTGAGGCATTGCAAGAAGGGCTTTTTCTCTGAAAGAAATAAAGAATACATGTAACCGTAATGTTTATATCTACTATGTACTTTAATACCAAGAAGGGGAAAGATTGATTCAAAGTATAAATACTTTATTTTGACGACAAATTTGCCTTGAAATAATTAACTTATTTTTCTATTTTTTTATTGTGATGTTTATATTCATTCTTATTTCAAATTAATATTTAACGCGTTTTTATTCAAACAAATTTAACGTATTTATATTCAAATGTATTTGAACAATTAAGCCCCGCCCACAATTTTAACGGTGCAATAACCCGAAAAGAAACCGATATTGACAGTGTTTGTAAACACATCAACATATGTTACCTAACCAAAGTTATTTTATAAATCAAATTGTAATTTTTTTAACTGTTTTACACTGTAAAAATGTCTAATTTAATAATATTCAAAAAGATAATGCAAGTAAAGAATGGAGCGATTTGCGGCAAGTTATGCAATTAGAAACAAGTGAAAAAATTGGCGTCGGTAATTAGTAGTTGCAGCGAGAGGTCACGTTTTTTTGTGCTCCGAAGTAATTAAAATAAATTGGCGAAATTATTAAGTGCTCGATTTTTAAGTCTACCAAACGTTACACCTACCTACGAACTACCTGTAGACCAAATTTAACATCTTCCGACCAAACAGTTCAAGAGTTACGAATTTTTAAAGTTTTCGATACGAAAACTACCCGCCATAAAAATTTCACCGTACATCGAACAACATCTTTGAACGCTCGAGACCGGTCATCCGCTCCAGCCGCCGTCGGACTTGGAGATTTTAAAAAAGTTCAAGTCATCCCGAGGGACAGTAGCAGAAATATTCTCTAGTTTCCCGCTGTGAAGACTTCTCCAGAACACAGGCGCAGGAATCAACAGAGGTTATATCCGAAGATTCAGGTTTTTGCTATTTTTACAAATATTATACGCGCTATTTTTACTTGTTCATGAACATTTCTAGAACTTTTCTTTGTTTATTCCATAACTAACTATTTACATTGCTTTCACCGATATTCTACCACTGTAATTTTTATTCAACTTATTTAAATATTAGTATCCACTACTTTTAATTTTAAAACTTGATTCTATTTCACTTTTATAAACTATTTTAATAAAGCAACAACTATTTGCACTTGTCTTACACCATATTGTTTGTACTGTAAGAATACCAACCGCTGAGTGTGTCTCCCTTATTGTTATATGTGTGTCACGAAACTGTAAATTTAAATTCTCAAACTTTTCTAGATGTTTTATTATTAATAAAGTTAATTGTCAATATTTTACTTTGGTTTTTTTTTTAAATACTTGAGATATTGTTCCGTTTCCAATTAAATAAACTACGTAAATAAATTCAAAGTGGAGAGAAGTGAACCTACCTTAACCCTGAAGAAAAAAAGAAGCTAGCCGATAATAAAAAACAGATAAGTATTGAATGAGCCCGATTTGAATGAATTTTTATATACATCGAATAACTAACATTCATTTCTTACATAACATTCGAAATATAACATTTTATAACATTCACTTTACATTTATTTATATATGTAGCCCACACGAGATATATAACATTTGTCAGCCCAACTTAGTAGGGGCAATTCCGTCATATAACATTTAGAGCCCAACGTTTTGGGGCGTTCATAAATATAACCTCATTTACATACGACGCAGTCTCGTAATATAACATTTAGAGCCCAACGTTTTGGGGCATTTATAACTAACATAATCATTCATTTCCGTAATATAACATTTGGCACCCTAACGTTTTGGGGCGAACTTCTACTCCACACTTCAACAAAAAGTCACTCTATTGTCGAATATATTAAGAAGGAACACTTTCTCAAGTAACAAAGTTTTCGTGGCACAAAGAATTAATAAAAAAACAAAGAGAACCGTGGTATTCGCATTTACCATACTGTACTATTTGTTTATGAATTTGTTATTTTGTCTTTGTGGAACTTCAGAGAGAGAGCACGGTTTTGTATTTCAAGGGATTGCTGTCTTCGAGACCATCTGTAAGATATTTAAAGGTTGGTACAGGGAAATATTAAAGTGCAGATTCATATTTCTTTTATATACATATATTTTTGTTAATTTGTCATTGCATTTACGTGTGTACATTAAATCTAATAACACTATAAACAACAATATTTTACCACGACTATATTTACCACATATAATTACAACTACCTGTACAAATACTAATATAATTTACAAACTAACTAAATATACTCTAAAATGGATACCAGACACAGAGCTAAGACCCCGAAAGACGCAGTAGAAGAAGACCGGGCTGAACAGGGGGACATTGCAGTACCGCAACCGTCCGTTTCAGGAGAGGCCAGTGTTTCGCTTGACAGTAAATTCATGGACATGGCACAAATGCAAGAAATAAAACAAGATATAAATATCAAATTAGATATTAATAATCAAGACATGAACACTGCCAATAAAGACCTTAATAACAAACTAGATACTAATAAACGCGAACTAAAACAAGATATAAACAGTTCAAATAAAGACCTTAATAACAAACTAGATACTAATAATCGCGAACTAAAACAAGATTTAAATAACTTAAATAACGACCTAACGAACTTAAATAACGAACTTACGACGAGATTAGAAGTTAACCTAATTAACATAAATGAAAAAATAGAATTAAACAACACCAACATAGAAATGAAACTTAATACATTTAAGGGGGATATCGACGTCCAAATTGCGGAAATCACCGCAACACAAAAGGCCATGGAACAGAATGAGTTGAAGTATCTCCTAAAACTAGATGAGACCGTTAAATCACAAAATTCACAGTGGGCACAACAACTAGAAGCTTCAACCACACAAATTTACGAAATAACTGAATCGAAAATTAATACAGCAAACAAAGAACTACACAAAGACTTAAATAAAATAATACTCGAAAATAATTGTACATTAGATACAAAATTAACAACATATAATCAAATCAATGAGGAACAGACCCAACATCTAAGACGCGAACTTACTACACAAATTAATGAGAATAAAGAAATACATAATCAAGAAATACAGGCGGTGAACTTGAATCTAGATAATATGAAAACTGTACAAACCGAAAATTATAATGAAACGCAGCACAACTTACACCAATTAGAAAATAAACTTAGAACTTACACAGCACCTATACATAACATAAATACAGGTAATTCGATAATAAAAATCGAAAACTTACAACATTTCGACGGAGATATGACTCGAGTACACCCCATGGCGTATTTAAATGGGATACTACGGTATTTAGAGGACGTTATGGACGAGAAACACCGGATCGAAGTAGTGCGAGCAACACTGCGGAACAGCGCACAAGAATGGTTTCAGAGGATAGAGGAACATTGCCATTCTCTAGATCAATTTGTTGTGTTATTCACGAAGAATTACTGGGACGAAAACCAGCAGAACAGGGCCAAAGTTCGCTTATTAACAGGGAAATTTAGATTGGGACAAGTGACGAGGGAGATGTATGCATCTCGCGTATACAACCAGTGTAAGCACATCAGCGACATGAGTGAATCAATGATAGCGCGCCTATTGTTGAACCACTTTATTTTCACTGATACTCAGGCGATTATCTGTCAGAAGGTCACTGACATGGACTCTCTAATCGAGATACTCCGAAGACTGGACGATTTCGCTGAAACCAACCAACAACAACAGCCTAATAATCGGACGAACAACACTAGGAACCCACAAGCACCGAACTACATTCCCAACCCCATACCACGTTTCAACAATTATCCTAATAATAACAATACAAATAATTATGCTCAAAACAATCGTTATCAACCAGCAACCTCTAGACCATACAACCAGAATAATAACAACAATAATAACAACTACAATAACCATCCTCACAATAATTATAATAATCAGAATCGACCGAATACACAACATACTTACAACCGACCTTATCCGAACAATTATCATAATAATTCGTCAAACAACAACTATAACAATAACCGACCCGACAATAACGAGGCTTATAACACGCAGCGCGCACAAACTCACCAATCGAGAGGCGTAATAAATCACTACACAAGTAGAGGAAGAGGTCGAGGTAATAATGCTTACCGGCGACATAGATCGTTATCACCTGACAGAACAGACATAGAGGGGCTACAAAAAAAAACTCCAATTTCACAAGACGATCTGTATCTGGACCCAACACCCGGACCATCAAACCAACAAAATTAAATAATGATAACGGCTATAACATGTTCTGGAAGTTACAAAATATAAAATTTTACCAATCACCGGATGAATTCATAAACATAGAAGACGCAGGGGACGCCGTAAATGAAGTATATTCTCTACCCATTATTATTTTACAATTCAGCAACATAAAATTAAATTGTTTAATCGACACCGGAGACGAGATTACATTAGTTAGAGAAGATCTGGCAAAACAAATAAAGGGATACGAACAACACGTTGTTAAAACCAAGGGTACCGACATAGTTACCGCAAATGGAAGGAAGATGGGCACTGTCACAAAGCAACTCAATACCGAAATAAGAATAAACGAAATCGGTTATTTAATTCACTGTTACGTAATAGAGAAGTTACAATATGACTGTATATTGGGTATAGATAATATCAACAGGTTGAAAATGATATTGAATTTTGAAAAAGGTATTTTATCAATTGGAAAGAACAATTTAACATTTAATAAACATTTGTTCGTAGAGGAAGTGCAAGAATATAATACTTATAAGAGAGAAGTTTTAGCAGTTGTAATAAATAATTTATTAGAATATAATGTACCGTACTATAGGAGAGCAGAAGAAAGGTTTATTGATAGAGTTGGAAATGATAATATTATAAATAATGAATATATAGGAGTGAATAATAGGCCAGATTTGTTAGGAACGCAAGATAGTTACGAGGGCGAAGAAGAGGTAAAGATTAAGGAGGATTTACAGACAACTGACATTATAAATGATAAGAATGATATGACGAATATAATTGATAAACAGGAAATACCGTATTCAAACGTTGTATCGCAATTAATTAACATTTTAAACGAAAACATCACTTTAATTAATAACGATATTGTTTTTGCAAAAGGATATGAACATCCAATTAATATTGACAATGACTGCCCATTAATAAGTAAGAATTACCCTATTCCTTACCACTATCAACAGAAAGTTAGTTTAGAATTAGAGAGATTAGAACAATCCGGAATCATCGAGAGATCGAACACATACTTTATTAATCCCATTGTAATAGTTCAAAAGAAGGACCTATCGTTAAGAATATGCTTAGACGCGAGAGCTCTGAACAAACGAATTAAGCCAGAATTCGAAATGCCGCAAAACATAGACATCTTATTAACGAAATGCGGAAGTAAACAAATTTATAGTAAATTAGACTTAAAGAATGCTTTTTGGTTAATAAACTTAGAACCGGAATCCAGAAAATACTGTGGTTTCTTAGTGAATGGAATTGTATATCAGTTTAGAGTATGTCCATTTGGTTTAAAGACATCACCAGCCGCTCTGATACGTTTTCTGCATCGTATACTAGACCGATATGATGAATTCGCTTTGCATTACCTAGACGACATTATTATATTTTCCGAAACTGTGGAACAACACCTATGAACTTTTTGAACCCGAAACAAATTACATTAAAGGTAGATATCACATAACTATGTTGCAAGACTACCACACTTAAAAATAAAGTATTTTTTTTATATATACATAACAAGCCGAAACAACTTTCAGAACAAACAAACCAAACATGTTATAGTCCGTAAACTAATAATAAGTACTATATTATCTATACTAATCACAAGTTTACATTTAGACTAGGCTAATTAAATTAATCATATTATTATTAAAAGAAAAAGGAAGAAGAAAATAACTACTTAGTATTAAAAAGGGTTTCCAAACAAAAGAACCCGAACAACAAAATAAAACAATTAACTTTAACCATTTAATGACAATTACTAAATAGGGAATTATTAGCTAGAATAATATAAATAACTACTTATAGAATTTGAAATATTTTTAACGTGAACACACACATTTCATTAAATTTTCATCAGAGCACTATACTGCACTTGTATATTTCTGTCATACTCCTTTATCCGGTTGATTAAAAGCTCTCAACAAGTTTCTATCTTTTATCAAGGGGGAAATTGAGGCATTGCAAGAAGGGCTTTTTCTCTGAAAGAAATAAAGAATACATGTAACCGTAATGTTTATATCTACTATGTACTTTAATACCAAGAAGGGGAAAGATTGATTCAAAGTATAAATACTTTATTTTGACGACAAATTTGCCTTGAAATAATTAACTTATTTTTCTATTTTTTTATTGTGATGTTTATATTCATTCTTATTTCAAATTAATATTTTACGCGTTTTTATTCAAACAAATTTAACGTATTTATATTCAAATGTATTTGAACAATTAAGCCCCGCCCACAATTTTAACGGTGCAATAACCCGAAAAGAAACCGATATTGACACAGTGTTTGTAAACACATCAACATATGTTACCTAACCAAAGTTATTTTATAAATCAAATTATAATTTTTTTAACTGTTTTACACTGTAAAAATGTCTAATTTAATAATATTCAAAAAGATAATGCAAGTAAAGAATGGAGCGATTTGCGGCAAGTTATGCAATTAGAAACAAGTGAAAAAATTGGCGTCGGTAATTAGTAGTTGCAGCGAGAGGTCACGTTTTTTTGTGCTCCGAAGTAATTAAAATAAATTGGCGAAATTATTAAGTGCTCGAGATTTTTAAGTCTACCAAACGTTACACCTACTACGAACTACCTGTAGACCAAATTTAACATCTTCCGACCAAACAGTTCCAGAGTTACGAATTTTTAAAGTTTTCGATACGAAAACTACCCGCCATAAAAATTTCACCGTACATCGAACAACATCTTTGAACGCTCGAGACCGGTCATCCGCTCCAGCCGCCGTCGGACTTGGAGATTTAAAAAAAGTTCAAGTCATCCCGAGGGACAGTAGCAGAAATATTCTCTAGTTTCCCGCTGTGAAGACTTCTCCAGAACACAGGCGCAGGAATCAACAGAGGTTATATCCGAAGATTCAGGTTTTTGCTATTTTTACAAATATTATACGCGCCATTTTTACTTGCTCATGAACATTTCTAGAACTTTTCTTTGTTTATTCCATAACTAACTATTTACATTGCTTTCACCGATATTCTACCACTGTAATTTTTATTCAACTTATTTAAATATTAGTATCCACTACTTTTAATTTTAAAACTTGATTCTATTTCACTTTTATAAACTATTTTAATAAAGCAACAACTATTTGCACTTGTCTTACACCATATTGTTTGTACTGTAAGAATACCAACCGCTGAGTGTGTCTCCCTTATTGTTATATGTGTGTCACGAAACTGTAAATTTAAATTCTCAAACTTTTCTAGATGTTTTATTATTAATAAAGTTAATTGTCAATATTTTACTTTGGTTTTTTTTTTTAAATACTTGAGATATTGTTCCGCTTCCAATTAAATAAACTACGTAAATAAATTCAAAGTGGAGAGAAGTGAACCTACCTTAACCCTGAAGAAAAAAAGAAGCTAGCCGATAATAAAAAACAGATAAGTATTGAATGAGCCCGATTTGAATGAATTTTTATATACATCGAATAACTAACATTCATTTCTTACATAACATTCGAAATATAACATTTTATAACATTCACTTTACATTTATTTATATATGTAGCCCACACGAGATATATAACATTTGTCAGCCCAACTTAGTAGGGGCAATTCCGTCATATAACATTTAGAGCCCAACGTTTTGGGGCGTTCATAAATATAACCTCATTTACATACGACGCAGTCTCGTAATATAACATTTAGAGCCCAACGTTTTGGGGCATTTATAACTAACATAATCATTCATTTCCGTAATATATCAATATATATATATATATGTATATATATATATGTGTGTTTAGATAATTTCTTAGCCGTTCATTAAATATAACATTTGATAAATTATTGGAGTTTTTCGGCTTTTTATATGAAATATTTACAAATATTAAATTAGAATGTATGTAAATGCAGAGTAAGTGGGGATGTAAACACTGCTGTCTACAAATTACAAAGCAAATCATACGAAATTTTACACACTTTGTGCCATGATGGCACAAAGTGTGACCGTCGTCGACTGAGGTAGCCACTAAGAGTATTCCCTCGGTTGGCGATGAGCAACCCCGTGCAGGGTGCGCTTCGCTGGTCTGCGCCTTGCCTCGTTGGGGCGGGGGGCGGGCCGTCGAAGTACTGCACGGAAAAGTAAAGAAGTTGCCGGGAAAGGGTTGGTGGCCCTACGCAACGGCTGGTTATCCGATCTCTCTAAATTTACGCGACCGGTCACTAAACACACGCACGAGCGCACCATCATACAAAACCCTACACTTACGCGGTCACACAAATGCAAAACCACACACCCAGAGAAAGACGCAAGCTGCCAGCAGCAACCAACACACAAATTCATACCCAGAAAGACACACAAGCTGCTGGCAGCGAACAACACATATGTTCACACCTTGCTATCTATTTTTTGGAATACTAAGGCATGATTTATTATTATTATTGGAATGTATCTTTGAATAATTTAAACCATAGCAACTCAATTATTTGACATTTATATTTTTTATTCCCTTGACAAAGGCATCATTGCCGAAACATGTAGGGTTGTTTTAAATATATATACTTTGAAGTAATGAACCAGACCTTTAATCGCCGACTTATTAAGTTTACCTTATCATACCAAGGTCACGAAAATATTATATATATGTATATATATATATATATATATAACAAAAAACATCAGAATCGCTTCAGTCCACTCTCTGGTGATAAGTCAACAAAATTATGTGATTTTCCGAACAAATAAAGTAGGTACTTAGCGTGACACATGGAAACATTTGTTGGGCTCCAGAGACTTGTGCGGTTACTGACCACGCCGAACGTTGTTATTTATAGCTCCAATATTTCACTCAACATTTGGGCAATATTGAGTGCAAAAGAAAAATAGAGTTTGTTTATAGGTAGTTTAAAAAGTAGTGAATGTACTAATACAAGTATGTAGTTGAATAACGTAAACGGAATTATGATAAACGAATATAAATAAAGGAAATAATCGGCTTGGTAGTCGCCATATCTATTGACGGGTTGACCGGGGACCTGGGGATAAAGATAGCGATGATTATTCAACAAACGAAAATTATCGGAAAAGAAGAGCAGTAAAAGAAACTAAAGTAGAGTTGCAAAGAAGTAAGAAAACGTTTAGAACACCACCCAAACAACCTACTAAAGAAGACAAATTAGATCGAATTATAGAGATGATTGAAGCTATGCATAAAGAAAAAAACGACATTAAAGAGGAACAAACAGAAATAACTAAACAACTACAACAGATTAGTGAGATACAAAAATACACCAATGATAAATTAATGAAACTAAATATAGAAAATAGAAAGCTGCAAAAAGAAAATTTAGAATTAAAGAAAGAAAATGAAATAATTAGGAAGCAAATAGATGGCATACGAAAAACACTGAATCGAACTGAAAAGATAATACGGAAGAATAATTTAGTATTACATGGACTAAAGATGAACACAAACGATAAAATTAATTATAACGGAATTCATAAGACAAAGCATGGGCATAGATATATCTCCTAAAGAGGTTACAAAGATAAGGGAAAACGTTTGTATGATAGAACTTAAAAACGAGGCACAAAAAAGGGAAATAATGCAAAATTAAAGAAAACTAAGAAGTTTGAAAGACAAGAACGTTTTTATAAATAAGGATTTAACA
The DNA here is from genome assembly GCA_935421215.2 of Melolontha melolontha. Classification (NCBI taxonomy): domain Eukaryota; kingdom Metazoa; phylum Arthropoda; class Insecta; order Coleoptera; family Scarabaeidae; genus Melolontha; species Melolontha melolontha. Next base: position 65,502,533 of record OW285241.1, on the reverse strand, counting down.
CAAAAAGAGAGAGAAAAACAAGAACAAATAAGAAACATAGCAAAAAGTAACAAGGAAAAGGGGAAAGAAGTAAAAATAGGATATAGCAAAGTAATTATAAACGGGGATGGATGGCGTTGGAATGAAGCCAACGAAAAACTGGAGAAGATCCAAACAAAAAACTGAATATATACATGCAGGATGGAAATAGGTTGACGAAATTGGCAAAAATTAAAGGCATGACTTGGATACAAGAAAATACAGCAAACCCACAACAACAAGATTCGAAACAAGAATTAGAAGATAAGTTAGTAAACAATAACATGGAGAACGAATTATGGAAATTAGCTACATGGAATATCAAAAGTATAACAGGGACAGAAAATGAATTAACAGATGAATTCGAAAATATGAGAGTAGATATATTAACAATAACCGAAACAGAGAAAAAGGGACAAGGAATTATGAAGATAGGAAATGGTCATATAAAGATATATAACTGAGAAGATGTATCATAACTAATAAACTAGAAAAGGAAATATATAATTTTAAAGCAACCTCGGGGAGAATACTGATGAATGAATTGAGTCAAGAACTTATAGACAGACATAGAACAATTGTAGTAATATATGGCCCCAACGAACGAAGATGATAAAAAAGAAAACAAAGATAAGTTTTGAAATGACATGACAACACTAGTTGAAAATGCTAAAGGAAAAATATATATATAGCAGGTGACTTCAATAGTAGAGTGGGATTAAAAGATAAAGTATACAATGAGGTACTAGGCAAACATGGAGAAAAAATGCTTGATTTCTGCTTATTGTATAACCTAATCTTGGCAAATACATTCTATGAACACAAGGATATAAACAAATACACAAGAGAAATGAAAAGTAGAAACGAAAAATCTATAATTTATTATATACTGGTGGAAAGAAATAATAGAAAAATAGTTTTAGATGCTAAAGTAAATAGAGGGCCAGAAATCAGAAGTGGCCATTATATAGAAATAACAAAAAAGTGCAAAAAGGAAGAGAAAACAAGGAAAAAAGTAAATAAGATAAAATTTCTAACAATGAAATCATATAAATTACGGAACAAAGATATAGCAGATAAATACGAACAAACACTAGCAACAAAACTAAAAAATAATAAGAAGATAAGAGAAAATGATAACGTGGAGGAACTGTGGAGATATCTTAAATTGAATATACTAGATGTAGCTAAACAAACATGTAGAATAAATGTAAACAATGGAACCAAAAAGTATACATCATAGTGGAACAGAGAAATAAAGAACCAAGTAAATAACAAGAAAAAAACATGGAAAGACTATTTAACTGATAGAAGAGTTGAAAAATATGAAAGATACAAAAAGTCAAAGAATTAATTATAGCAGGAAAGAGAGATAAATGGAAAGATTTCGGAGATAGAATGAAAAAAAAATAAGAAAGAAAATCAGAAATTGTTTTATCGAACATTGAAATCATTTAGGAATGAGAGAAAATCAGTAACAACTATTATTAAAAATAAACAAGGCGAAGTACTAACAGAAAATAGAACTGTAATAAAAAGATGGAAAGAATACTTTGAAGAAATGTTAAGTGATGGAAATGATATACAGAATGAAATGCCGAACGAAATAAATGAAGAAGAAGATTAAATAAATCATAACATATATGAGAAAATAACAATAGAAGAAGTGCAAACAGCAATAATAAAATTGAGAAATGGAAAGGTACCAGGACACCAGATAACGTCAGAGATGATCAAATACATGGGACAGAAGGGAACTTAAATGTAAACGGAAATATACAATAAAATATGCAATGAAGAATAGATACAAAAAGACTGGCAAATTACACAAATAGTACCTCTATATAAGAAAGGGGATAGAAGAGAAGAGGATTGAAACTACTAAGTACGGCTATGAAAATATTAGAGCAAATAATAGATAAGAGAATCAGACTAATTGTGGAAAGGGCATTACATGAATCGCAGAGTGGATTTCGAAGTGGAAGAAGCATTCAGGATCATATATTCACGATCAAACAACACAAAAAGCATTATAAGAAAAAAAAGGAAAATATACTTCGCCTTTGTGGACTTGGAAAAGGCTTTTGATACAGTACCTAGGCAAATAGTGTGGAAAATCTTAAGTGAAAGAGGAGTAGATCGTAAACTTATACGGGTAATAAGAAGAATTTATAGTAACAACATAAACCTAGTTATCATGAATAATCTGAAATCAAATACATTCACAACGCAAAGAGGGGTGAGGCAGGGAGGAAATCTAAGCCTTACATTATTTATTTTGTTTATGGACAACATAATAAAGGAATGCTCGAATAAAGTGAAAAAATTAGATGTAGGAAGCTGGAACTTACAACGGATAGATATATGGGAGGGCGTCTTTGCTGATGATACAGTCATAACCGCTAAAAGTGAGAAAGATCTACGAAAGAATTTGGACATATGGAACATGACACTCAAGAACGGAATGAAGATGAATGGCACTAAGACAAAAGTCATGGTGATAGGAGAAAAACGAGAAGATATAAATACACAAATTGATGAGATGAAAATATAACAAGTACAAACCTTCGACTATCTAGGAGTGACTATAGATGAAAAAGGAACACAAGAGATAGAAATTAACAATAGAATCCAGAAAACCATAAATATATTTTACGCAATGAACAAGAAATTCATAGACAAGAAAGAAATAACGAGAACTAAGATGAAAGTATATAAGGCTGTATATAGACCGATATTGACTTTTGGATGCGAATCTTGGGTACTAAGCGAAAGACAGAAAAATTGGATACAGGCATTAGAAATGAAGTATTTGCGGAGAATTAGAGGTGTCACTAAATTAGATAGAATTAAGAACATAGATATTAGACAGGATCTAGGAATTGATTCAATACTGCATTTTGTCGAACAATGACAATTGGGTGGGGACACATGCAACGCATGACTGAGGAAAGACCGCTAAAAGCAAAAATCCAAAGAAATAGAAGGAAAGGCAGACCTCGGAAGTCATAGGATGGAGAAATGGCGGAAATACTTAAGAAGGTGGATACATCATGGACGCAAGCAAGAACATTGGCTAGAGACAGAAGAGAATGGAGAAAATTCGTACAAACATAGTTTATAGTGACAACTGACAGTGATAGATTGTAGTATACATCACCCTATACCATTACATGGTAACAGGGCATAGATTATATTATATATACAATATATATATATATATATATATATATACACATATAATATTTTCGTGACCTTGGTATGATAAGGTAAACTTAATAAGTCGGCGATTAAAGGTCTGGTTCATTACTTCAAAGTATATATATTTAAAACAACCCTACATGCTTCGGCAATGATGCCTTTGTCAAGGGAATAAAAAATATAAATATAAATATTCTGTCATTTATATTTTTTATTCCCTTGACAAAGGCATCATTGCCGAAACATGTAGGGTTGTTTTAAATATATATACTTTGAAGTAATGAACTAGACCTTTAATCGCCGACTTATTAAGTTTACCTTATATACATATATATATATATATATATATATATATATATATATATATGTATATATATATATATATATATATATAAATATATATATATATATATACAATGTGTCCGGGAAAATGTAGGAAATCTCTCGTATTCAGATAGAACATTAGAAAATAAGATGACAAGTTACCATAATTTTTTTCCTAGCGGCCCTCCCTACGGAGATACAGCCTCCTAAACGACGCCACTGGAAATCAATTTTTCTTGAATAACTTTTTAAACTACTTATTATAATTTAATGAAAATTTAATATGATAAACAGTAGTAAGGACCTCTTAAAATACTGCCCTTAAATTTAAATTAGCTTGTTTAGTTTACCAGGGGCGGACTAGGTTGTACATTGTAGTGCTTACATTTTTAACACCCTGTATGATAAGGAGTTAAAAAAACAAATTTGGATACCTTGAACATTAAGCTAAAGAAAAGGTACTCTTGTTCATTGTCGATAAAATGAACCGTTTTCGAGGAAAAAAAATAATAGGATTAATGTTTTATTTCTATTAAAAAGAACCATGTTTTCTATTTTTTTTTTGTCTGCAACAAAGTGTGATACAAAAGTCTGAAATAAAACTGTTTTCAGTACTAAAAAACGCATTGTTTTTACAAACGTTACTATGGTACCCACGAATTAATAAATATCTTGCATTGACGTGTAAATTTTAAATCTTGTAATCTTTCATATTGTTAACACGTTGATCCTTTACTTCGATATTAATTTATTGAATTTTGAATATCTTGGTAAATTTAATTTGATAATGGGATACACATTTAGTGAGTATGCAGATATGCATCTTATGTACGGTCTTGCATCTTGCAATGCTTTGGAAGCAAGAAGGTTGTATGAAGAAAGATATCCTAATCGCAATATTCCAAATCAGAAAACATTTCAGCGACTTGACCAACGTCTAAGAGAGACTGGTGGGCGATTCCAGTTAATAAGGTAACATTATTGACTTTCTTTAATGTTCTAGGAAGTTTTGCGAAGAAAAGTACTGTTGCTGGTGTGAGAAGAACAGTACGTACTGTGCAATTGGAGGAAAATATTTTGGATACTGTAGGTGATACTCCTTCCATAAGCACTCGAAGATTAGCCGCGCAGCTTAATACGTCAAAAACGACAATTCATGAAGTACTTAAAGAACAGTTGTTTTACCCTTATCATCTGCAAAAAGTGCATCTACTACTTCCTGAAGATTTTCCTCGTAGAATCCAGTTCGCAAACTGGCTGTTAGATCAGCAACGAACAAACGCAAACTTCATTAGCGCTATTCTTTTTACCGATGAAGCAGGGTTTACCAAAAAAGGTGTTGTAAATTTACATAACTCGCATGTATGGGCTGATGAAAACCCTCATGCCACTGCCGTTCATCATTATCAACATCAGTTCAAATCAATTAATGTTTGGGCAGGAATAATTGGCAATTTTTTGATTGGACCATGCGTATTGCCGCCACGATTGAATGCTGAACTTTATTTACAGTTCCTTCAGAACGCTTTTCTGGATTCAATAGAGCATTTGCCACTTGCAACCCGCCAAAGCATGTATTTTATGCATGATGGGGCCCCACCTCATTTTAGCGTTGCTGTACGCGACCACCTGAATAACGTTTATCCAAACCATTGGATAGGCAGAGGAGGTCCCATTGCCTGGCCTCCACGGTTTCCCGACCTAACGCCAATGGATTTTCACCCGTGGGGTCATCTCAAAACCTTGGTGTATTCCTCTCCGGCTGATACTAGGGAGGAACTTTTACAGAGAATCACATTTCATTGTGATGTGATAAGAAACAATGCTGGGTCGTTGTGGCGAGTACAGCAGTCCTCTATTCGTCGTGCCCGCGAGTGTATCAGAGTTCACGGAGCCCATGTTGAACCCACTTATGAAGTTTTTAATTGATTATTTCTAATTAGCGTATTTAGGTTCAATTTTGGATGCATTTATTATAATTAACTTTTAAATTATATACCTACAATATCTAATTATTCATAGACCCTTTTCACGTGAATTGCAAGCTTTAGTGAGTACATTTCTAAACATAATTTTTGTTAAGGTGCCTTTCTGGGACAAAACTGCATTTCTAAGAATCTTTGTAATTTTGTCGGATTAAATAACCTAAACTAAAACTTTTTTGTTCCTGGAATGACTTTTGTATCACACTTTGTTGCAGACAAAAAAAAATAAAAAACATGGTTCTTTATAATAGAAATAAAACATTAATTCTTTTATTTTTTTTTTCCTCGAAAACGGTTCATTTTATCGACAATAAACAAGAGTACCTTTTCTTTAGCTTAATGTTCAAGGTATCCAAATTTGTTTTTTTAACTCCTTATCATACAGGGTGTTAAAAATGTAAGCATTAAAATGTACAACCTAGCCCGCCCCTGGTAAACTAAACAAGCTAATTTAAATTTAAGGGCAATATTTTAAGAGGTACTTACTACTGTTTATCATATTAAATTTTCATTAAATTATAATAAGTAGTTTAAAAGTTATTCAAGAAAAATTGATTTCCAGTGGCGTCCTTTAGGAGGCCGTATCTCCGTAGGGAGGGCCGCTAGGAAAAAAATTATGGTAGCTTGTCATCTTATTTTTGAATGTTATATCTGAATCCGAGAGATTTCCCACATTTTCCCGGACACATTGTATATATATATATATATATATATATAGTAGATTCAATTCGGTGGCGATTTCAGGTCTCGTTGACATTTGTCATTTATATTTTTAATTCTTTGAAAAAGGCATCATATGCCTTAAATATATACATTTTGAAGTAAAATCAGACCTTAAATCGCCAACTAATTGAATCTACCATAACATACAAAGATCACGAAATAATTATCTATATATATATATATATATATATATTATATAAAAGTCGAAAACTCCAAGAATTTAGCAAATGATATATTAAATGAACGGCTAAGAAATTATCTATATACAAAGTAGCTATGGAGTAAAAAATTAGCAATTTCAAAACTTTCAAACTGACATTTGAATATTAACATCCGTGCCTTATAAGGCGGTTCTAATAAACTTTAAACTAAAGTCCATCGTGGCTCAGTTGGTTAGAGCGACGGTCCGGCAAACCATAGACTTTGGTTCAAGTCCGAACGTGGACTAAAATTTTTCAAATAACATTTCGTATGATTTGCGTTGTAATTTGTAGACAGCAATGTTTACATTCACATTTCCTTCACAAAATAACATACTAATTTGAAATTATTTAATATAAAAGCTGAAAGCTGAACGGCTAAGAAATTATATTATATTGTTATTATTATATTATATATTCTTCGAGTAGTTGCGAGATTTGACATATGTAGCAATCTCCACATTCTGGAAAAGGCAAATCATTATGAAAGCAGACTAGTACTTGAAATGATACACATTCAGAAAGAAAAAAGTTCGTTGAATTTTAAACGGACACCAGTAGTTTAAGTGTAATTTTTTAAACAGAGAATAAATAGTCATTTTTAATATTTTTATTGTCGTATGCATAACACTGTAACTAGGAAATGTATTTTAGTTACAATAACATAATGTATATAGATAGATTTTTGTATACAGACCTTTTTTTTCTTACTACTCCATTTTTTTTATAACCGGATAAGGACCCAACGTAGAAATTAGGAGAGATTTGATTTCACATACATAATATGCAGACATGCGGGTGAAAAAGTTCAAGTTGAAATTTTACAGTTTAGTTGTTGTTTAATGTAATGTTCATGTTTTATTTGTGAGTCGCTAGTGATAATTATGTGTAAATTATTAATAAGACTGCCAACGCTTAACTCTAGTTGTAACTGTTCTTTTTTGAATATATTAGTATATAGTAAAGTGTATTTTGCAATTTTATAGTTTCTCCTGATAAAGTCGTTAATAAATTGAAGAAATAATGAGATAAAACGTTTGAGTTTGAACGTAAACAGACCGATAACCCAAATATTAGTGAATTTATATTAGTACGGTCAAGAAATTTTCTATAATTATATCTATATATATTTTATTAATAGTTATTAATCTATGTATTAGACTACAACACATTAGTAAATTCATTTATTTCGTTAAATATAAGAGGAGTACATAATAGAAGAAAATAAATAGCAATTTAGAATAAGATATTACATGATTTGTAAAAATATGTAGCACACATTCTTATTTTCAAAAAGGCAATTATAATGAAAAAAGTTATGACAATTGATATTGCAAACATAGTTTTATTAATTCAATTGGATAAATCATTTTAAATTTACTAAACTAGACAAACACCGAAATACAGTAGGCAATACGAACGGGATTTGAAAATAAGTAGGTCCTGTGCAGCTTGAAAAATTAAACGAGGAGACGCTCTTGAACCATTCGACGAGACGGACGTACTTTCCGATGTAAGGGAAGCTACGCCATTTTGGGAAAGAGCATCAGCGTTTTTAGAAAGAGTAAATAAAATTAATTAAAGGCTGAAAATTAGTATAAAACTGATAAAGTTAGAAAGCACAATTGAAATTACATCTCCAGAATACAAATTATCTACAAAAATCTTAAAATTAAAATAATTACAAATGGTCAATTGAAAATTTAGAAGAAAGAAAATATTTATTCAAGCATTTACAAGATAATTAGAGAAAAAAATAAAGAAAACTTATCAAATTAATAAAAAAAACTCACCGAATGGCACGTTATAAAGAAGGTTCCAGTCCAATTGGTCATTCCAAACGGAAAGGAAGAATTTATACATCGTAAAGAACACTTAAAACCAGAAGAGCCGGAGAAAATACCAGTTCTTCCTGTAAATTCATCGGTCCAGTAGAAGGCGAAGCGGTCAAATTTCTTGACCGTACTAATATAAATTCACTAATATTTGGGATATCGGTCTATTTATATTAAAACTAAAATGTTCTATCACAATATTTCGTCAATTTATTAACGACTTTATCAGGAGAAGCTATAAAATTGCAATATACACTTTACTTTTAGACTAGTATATTCAAAAAGAAGACTTACAACTAAAGTTAAGCGTTGGCAGCCTTATTAATTAATTTACACATAATTATCACTAGCAACTCACAAATAAAACATGAATATTACATCATTAAACAACTAAAACTGTAAAATTTCAATTTGAACTTTTTCACCTGCATGTCTGCATAATATGTATGTGATACCAAATCTCTTCTAATTTCTACGTTGAGTCCCTTATCCGGTTGTAAAAAAATGGGGTGGTAAGAAAAAAAAAGGTCTATCCACAAAAATCTATCTATATAGATTATGTTATTGTAACTAAAATAAATTTCCTAGTTACAGTGTTATGCATACGACATTAAAAATATTAAAAATGACTATTTATTCTCTGTTTAATAAATCTGAATAAATTACATTTAAACTACTGGTATCCGTTTTAAAATTCAACGAACTTTTTTCTTTCTGAATGTGTATAATTTCAAGTGCTAGTCTGTTTTTATAATGATTTCATTTTCCAGAGTGTGGGGATTGGTACGTAGGGCAAACCTCGCAACTACTTAAACAACGGATTAGTCAACATAAGAGTGATTGCAGAATTGTAAAGAAATGTTGTGCTTTGTCATTACATTTGAATAATCATAATCACAATTTTAATTATGACGATGTTCAAATTTTGGGTTGAACTCAGGTTCCTCGCGAGTGCAAAGTTCCCGTACAGGCGAAACCTCATTGTTTTAATTAAATTATTAAGCATTACTCGGTTCAATGGGACTCTAATTAGACTGACTGACCCTTGCTATTCTTGGAAACAGTATAAATAAGATACAAAGCCAGACTTCTAAAACTTCATGGATAAATGAATTCAAAAAGGCCATGATGAGCTAGGATCATCTACCGAAATAAATACATAATGTTGTGAGGGTCAACACCGTAGAAGAAGTGGATCTAATATCAGTCAGAGAGATCCGATCAGTTAAGCTATCTGCCATTTTTAAAGCAAAAGAAAACTGGTGAAACAGGGCCAAAACTATATACAGGCTAGAATAGTTGTAATCAAGGTCAATTTCACCAGGCATATGCAAAAAAGTCAATTTACTCCAGATGAAGAACACAAGCATTGAAACAACGAACACTTTTCTCTCGAAATTATTAGATCTAATTAAAGGGATAAGGCTAGGGAATGTTCTTGCGAGACATGAAATCACAATAGATATGGAAAGGTGTCAGTGAAATAAGCTATATAGCCACATCAAGTAATATATCTAATCTAATTAATCTATCTTGTTTAAAAATCTATTTTAATGAGAAGATAGAAAGATTTTCTTGTCAAATAAACTTGATCGAATTCAAAATACCAAATAGAATTATCTAATATTATCTAAAGAAAGCAATTTCTTACAGAAATGTAGTCCAAAATATTCTAAAAATTAGTTCATATAATACTAATGTTATAAACTAGCTTAATTATAGTTTGTATACGCCATACGTATTGAATGAACGATTACGTACAATTTCACTTACGTATAAACGATATACTTATTGAAGGAATAATATAAATGAATAAGTTGGGATAACAACTGGACGAACAACAATTTGATTAAATATTTAAAAAAGCACTATATACTTTGCATATTATAATTTTAAAACGTCATCTACTGATATTTAACCGTCGAATATTGATACTTATAAATTAATTAAATTTTTTTAATGCGTAAATAGCATTATCTAGTTCCATTTATATTTTTCTTAAGTTAAGAATCTCGATTTTAAAGCAAAAGTATTTTAACAGAAGAATAAAATAGATAAGAACCAAAAACAGAAAACTCGTCAATATTGCAGGCTAAGTTTCACTATACACATCCCTAGCAAACAAATTTTCGCCGGTACTGTGCTGTCGACATTTTTAAATTTTACAAATGAAACGGCTCTAAATATTGAATTAACAAGAACGCAGATGTTTTAGTTTATTAGAAAATACATTTAATTATTAATATAACAACTAATAAATACCCACAAGTTTATATACTTCTTTATTTAATATTTCTGCATAAAACATACAAAAACACATCTGAATTAAATAAATATAAGAATACAAATTAAAGTGAAACTATTTACCTATCTCTTAAGTCAACATCTTTTTCATATAATCTAATACCATTCTTCGTACATTCCGCACTTTGTAACTCCCTCCTCCTTCCACTTTTTAAGGGATACATAAAAACTTCCTTCACCTTTCCTACGGAAATCCATTTTTCTGGGACACGATTTTTCCTTCTCCTGTAATAAATGTAGGCGGTAACTATCGCCGTAATAGTGGCAATCGTTGCCATCGTCGTTGCAGTAGTCACTTGCTTATTCAAACTCATTACTGATTGATAACGAACAACGTCTTTTCAGTCGCGAAATCAGACTGGACAGTTACAAAAATTCGTGCGTAAAAAACATGCAGATAACTAAGTGGTTCTAGCGCAGAGAGCAAGGTCACTTTCCGCTTCTTATTAATAGCATGCGAGGTATTTTGATAATGATTTCATTACAATATTAAAGCCTTGATAATTTATCATGTTACTAGAGTGAGTGTGTACTTTTTTAATATTTGTGTAGAGGCCTGCATATAAATAATGGAGCAGCTCATATTTTTTAGAATTAATTAAATAATATATATGAATTATACAGGATATGGAATTCATTTAATTTAATATACAGTATGCGCGGTAAATATGGAAACGATATTATGAAATAAAAATTTAAATATTATGCAACAAAAAAGTGGGAACACAATTTTGTTTTTATTTTGTTTATCAGTACCTAAAAACAGCTAACTACGATAATAATATAATTAACTTAATAACTTACAATTATTAATTGCACAGATAATATTTATTTTAGTCCAATAAATGTAGATACTCATTCGTAATTCCAAATAGTCGTATTCCATATTCTTTTTTACTTCATGATTTCCAATTAGTTAAATATCTATAAAACCACATACAATGTGTATACATTCAATACTATAAATAGAACTTTGTATTCACGATATTAATTTTAAAGTATCAAATTAGGATACCTCGTAGGTCATTAAATTGTATATTATTATGAAATAGTTCAGTGCTCAAATATGGATACTCAATTGCGTTATTATCATATATAATATAACGAGTGGTATTATGATTATCGCTAGTCGCCGGATTGACACGAGATAGGTATGTTGTCAAATCTTAATTCCAGGAGTCCGTAGGACGCAGAGTTGCCAGCCCTACCGATTTTTCGATAGATCTACCGATTTCGGATGATTTCTACCGATCCACCGATTTTCAACATAATTCTACCAAAAAAAATCATAACTCTTCATCTAAATCAGAGGCTCCCAAACTTTTTTTTCTCATAGACCACTATGAAAGTTTTGCCGGTTCTGGTGGACCCCCTGCAGCTACATTTCTACCATATTCCCAAAACTCGACAAAAAATGTGAAGATTAGATCTAACTATGGAAATTTGCGTTGTGGCTGAGTTTTTGGTTAATTAATTAATTGATTGTGCTGTGAGTGGATGTCAAAAAAGTAAAGTTAGCCAATCAAAAAAGTGATTCCATCCACCTTTACTCCTTTGACATCTACTCACAGCACAAGAAACCAATCAATTCTCACATATTTTATTTAGAAAACTCCCCATTCGGAGTGGTAAAAATAAAAAGAAAAATAGTATATTTCCTTATGTTGTATTTATTCAAATATGTAATTATTACACTATTAATTATTATTGTTATCATATTACATTGTAATCTGATAACAGTCGTTATATTACGACTGTTATCAGATTACAATGTAATATGATAACAATAATAATTAATAGAAAAGTTGCTACCTACGCGATCCAAAATAGTAGCAGCACGCTCGCAACAAGGCTGACGCTCGGTGTTTAGCGAATACCTCTCTCACCCGGGCTGACCCACCTGAAGGTGGTCGCTCCAAAGAAATACCCCTACCGACTAGCTCATACGAAAGGAGAGCGTGTGGGATCAAAAGATCGCTCGATGGAAAATAAAGGCGCCACCGCATATAAGTCCACGGCAGGCGCACCCCGTATACACGGCTGCGGGTGGAACTTAGGTGGCCTCAGTCGCAAGAGAGAGGTGTATTCCCCCACACCTTGTTGCTGCCAAAAACGTGAAACTGTGTTCTCCTCAGCAGGGAAAGAAATCAAACACGCAAGTCAAATTCAACAAATAACTTTAATTAAACAATTCAACAATAATTATCGATACATCAGGTCAAATCAGAAGTCAATAAATTAGGAATCTAACAAAAGTAATTAAATAGAACAAATTCCAACTTGCGAACGTAACATACAATATAGTAAAGAAGGTTTATAATTAAAATCTACAAAATGAAAAAAATTATAAGAAGGTTAAGCCAAATACTAAATCGTTATTCAAACGAGGATAAGCCTCTCTGTATAAAGTGACAAATTAATTTAAGAAGCAACAAAGTGGCTAGAAACAAAAATATATACCCACAAATTAAATAGCCACCGGGTATATTTATAAAATGAATATATCTATATAAATGGAATAATTATCAGAGATAACGCTTTAACTGATAATGAAAATAATCTAAAGTGTACGTAAATTAAACAAAGCACAGGTACACCTAATACGTTAGCGTCACCCTGTATCACAGGTTAATATTAAATGCACATCAAAACCTATACGTCAAATTAACAATAATGAAATTAATTAGAACAGCAGTGTGAATTCAAACAGTAGTTCCTTACAGAAACGATTACAAATAAATTAAACTAAAATAAAGTTTGACGTAACCACAATTTAAACAGAAGCTCCACTGATGGTTCGAGCCTCGTGAATATTATAAAGACAATTGCTACGGTTGCTGGATTCAACAGACAACCTTCTAGTTAATGAAAATAAAATGAGTATAACGTATTTTTTTTACCTTTCTTATGAAAATGGTGGGTGAAGCCCTTATTCTGTCTACTACAAATATAAGGTTTTAAACAAGTATTCCTCAGAGAAAGGTGAAGCCCCTCTCAGAAGTTTTAAAGAGATTGAAAATGAATACAGAAACACCATATCGACGATTCAAAAATTCAGAATATATTTTGTCTCCAAGAACCCCTTAAAGACACCAAAAAGAAATTAAAGCACACTTAGCTTGCACCAAAAATTCCGAAGTATAGTTCCCCTGGAGTCTGTCCTCCTGGTTAATACATTCAATAAGCTGTACGTAAGAGTTTATTTCTCCACCAAGGATACTTGGTCCCAAAATGGCCTTAGCTCGCCACGTGGAAAATAACTTCCTGACAGTATTAGTCAAATAAAGCAATATATGCTATTCCTACGGAATTAGCACAATTTACCAAACAATCCTAAGGAAGAGAATACGAAATAAGTAAAACTCAATATAGTAAAATTATTTCTTACCGCAGAATAAGCTCCTTCGAATAAAAGAAGACAAGTTAGCGCATGGATGTCTAAGGAAGAAGTGTTCGACTAATACCTCGTATTTCATTCAATGGCCGTCGTACGTCACCCGAAATATTCGGAAACATAAACGAAAGAAAATAAAGCTCAAAATCTCCCAAACGATCAAAGAACGCCTTAAGAGTCCGACAGAACACATTTCGACAATAAATTAATTAACAGAAATCGGCAATTACCAAAATAAAATAATTAAACTCTCATTTACAGAACTCTGTAATTGAAAGAAACCAAAATGCCGAACAGAGGGCGCTCTAACGAAAGAATTATCAAATAATAATATAAATCGGTAACTCAAGACTAAAAGAAAATGCGTCAAGTCGATCTTACAATTCAAAACAAAAGTAAGCACAATGCAAAATTAGATAACGGAGCTACATAATTCGAGATAAACGGGAAATACTGCCAGAATGATTTAAGCGGCAAAATATATGTTTAAAGAAGCGCGCTGCGTTGAATAAAACAACTACAGATATATCTGGAATTTAGTAGATGGCGCAAGCAAAACATAGACTCAAAATTATATAACGGAAATATATGGTCAGACAAAATAATCGAACCCGAAATAAAAATTAGGAGGAATTAACGTTTTGAAAAGCTTAAAAGACATGATAATTAACAAACTAATAATATAAAATAGAATAACTTGTACATATTGAAAAATAAGCGGATCACGATGATTGAAGAGCTTAGAATAAGAGTAAAAGGAATAAGAATATACTAGCAAAACACAGAGTGATTTTCTATACGTAACATAGTGTAATAATTACATATAAATTATATTACATATTTATATTATATAAAATTATAATAATTATAAAATTTATATTACATATAAATTTTAATTATATTATTAAAATTAAATATTAATAACATAACGTAACATCTACAATGACAATCACAAAATAGTCATAATTTTAGTGGGAGGGATGTACTTGATGGATTGACAGCAAATTATCAATATTTGGCTTCAGTTTTGTTAGGAATAATCGCAAATCTCACCGTTATGTCATATTCAATCTGCTCCTTTTTTTTGTTAAAAGGTTTGTGACGACACTAAAACTTTTCTCGACAAGATAAGACGAGGGAAACGATATCAAAAGCTTTGTCGCAATTCCCCACAGTCCAGGATATTTTTCGGGTATTTCTGCCTGCAGCCAAAATGTTTGATACCCTCTTTTAAATTTCACCTTCAGTTCCTCATTAGCGCTAAGCTCGAGTAGCTCCTCTTGTAATATCATATTCTCCACTTCCGTTTCATTAAGTGAATTTATGATTCATGGTGGTATTTCCATCGTCAGAATATCTTCAAATGTGATTTTAAAGTCATCATGCAGGGCAATTAAATGTTAAACGTATGTGTGAATATCCTCATCAAGGCATTCTACCTGTGACAAGTTTGAAAACTGGGAAAATTCGCGACGACTAATATTTTGCTTCATAAATTTCAATTTTCCAAGAAAAGCTGAAAGTACATCCTTTGTTTTTATTAAATTGAGGCTGTACCCTTGTAATTGTAAGTTAATATTATTAAATTTTTTGAACAAATCTGTCAAACACGCGATGTCTGCTTTCAAATTGATCAGGCTTTCTTTTAAATCTGGATCTTTACTTTCCAGAAACTCTAAAACTGATTCAAAAAGTGAGAAAAATTTTATTAAACATGCACCTTTCGACATCCAGCGTACTTCAGTATGTAAGAGCAATCGTTGGAAGTCCATCATTTTCATCGCACAAATGTGCAAATAAACGCGTATTCAATGCATTGCTTCTTATTTTGTTAACTGCATTAATCACAAATTGAAGCGATTGGTTCAATTTAGCACTCAAATTTTTCGCTACTAGGTGTTGTCGGTGGATGACACAGTGAATTGCAGTTACCTCTGGTATAATTCTTTTAAGATGGCTTATAAACCCACGACATCGCCCGGCCATGGCAGGAGCTCCATCTGTTGCCACCGAAATAACGTTTGTGAATGGAATCGATTTTTCCTTAAAAAAATCACTCAGGACATTAAATATTGATTCACCTTTAGTGTCCGTCTCCAAAGTTTTCGCGAATAGTAGCTCTTCATGAATTTCTTCGTCCATAACAAGTCGAACATATGCCAATAATAATGCTTCATTACCAGGTAAAGTTGACTCGTCCAGTTGAATAGAAAAATGAGTTGTTTGCAGATAATTACACAAGAAACTTTCAATATCAGAGCTCATTTCGTCAATACGTCTTCGTACAGTGTTGTTACTCAAAGGAATTCTTTTGAGTATGTCAAATGGAGATTTGTGCAGAACAGTTTTCAAAACCTCTTCAACATCGGGTAAAATTAACTGTTCTCCAATGATGTGCGATTTTCCAGATTTCGCTATAAGTAATGAGATATTGTAAGATGCCCGCAAGCCATCATCGTTACTTTCCGACGTTGAAGCGAACATACTGTGCACGGTGGGTCTCTTTTCATATTTTTCCTTCAATGTTTGAAAATATTTCAAATCTTTACCTATTTTATCAAGATGACACCTTCTTAGATAATCTTCGAGCTTCGATGGTTTCATAGAGTCATTGCTCAAAACTATGTTGCATAAAAGGCATATGGGCAATCGCTTGTCTGCCTTTGATGGAAGAAAACCAAATTTTAAATAATCAACACTGTACTGTCGACATTTCTTCTTAGATTCAGCCATGTTTCGCATCAGTTACCTACCTGTAAATAAAAAAAAACCTTTGTTGTAGTAATCTTAAGGCGGTCTTACTTAACAGGATATGGCTATTTTAACAGGATTAATTGATTATTGCAGTGAAATAAACAAAGTACCGGCGGCAAACTGATTCTAATTATTAAAAGCAATAAATCGCTATAATAATATTTTGATACTTCGCGATTTTAATTATTTATTTATTACTTTGATGCACGTTACGAGTATGTAGTATATAAAGACACGTACAATTTATGAAAATATATTTAATTATTAGTGAACCACCACACAGTCGGGTAATAAAAAAATTACTAATAAAGTAGGGACAAGAAGTTCAACCTTTGCCGGCTTTCTGTTCTTTTATGGAAGTATCTAATAATGGCTCTGTTCAGTATTTAATTTTAAATACGTACCTACTACACGCAAACATGACAAATATACTTATTACAACATAAATATATCTCCTATCGCAGGTGGGTTGGAAGAGATTTCTTTTAGGAATAAGCCTCACCTTTTGTACCTACGTATTTTTTTGTAATTTCTCCATTTTTTGTTTACTTACGTGTACAATAAATTATAAAATAAATAGATAAATAATAAATAAAATAAAAGTATGTATAACAAATAGGCAGGTAAGTACTTACTTTTCCGACAGTTGCAAGCACTAACATCGATTCACTTTACTTTACTTTTCTTTTCGAAATTCGGGAAACAAATGAGTAACGTTTATCCGTGGCATTCGTATTTATATTGGTGAAGAATCAAACAAGTTCATGCAAGATTGCAAGCACACACACCACAAGTCGTACTTCGTCCCTTTGCACGTCTGAACAAGCATTGCGGACGGCGGCAGCGTCAGCGGCAGCGCTTTGCAAGTCTCGACACGTTGTACTGAATATGGAATATGCAAGTTTTTACAAGTAACAGTCGCTGAGCTTCTTAAAATATTATCTGCCTACATTGATAGGTGAACTCAAGCCAACATTTTAGTTCTACACTATCGAAACCAGATAAATTTGCGTGGACCCCCCGCTTACGAATTGTGAACCCCCATTTTTTTGTCACGCCAACGTAGACCTCCGTCGAGTCTCCCGTGGACCCCTGGGGGTCCACCTGGACCACTTTGGAAATCAATGATCTAAATTATACAAATATTAAATAAAACAATATATACAATAAATGTGTTGTTTTTATTGCGAATCTACAGTATATATATATATATATATATATATATATATATATATATTGATACAACTCTCTCTCTCTCTCTAGAGTGGTGTAATAGAATAAGAGTAACATACATAAAATAAACGAAAAGTTATGAATTAATTAAATAAGTAATTTAAAAATAATGTTGTATTCGCAAGTGTAGTTCAAAATACGACCTAAAGATGTAACTAAGTATTAAATAATACAGATGTCGCTTGACTAAATTACAAAGCATAAATAAACGTAAATAAACAAGTTGTACTTAACTTAATAGACATCTTCCAGGTGCAAATTCTTATTGTTAATACCTTATATGTATCTTTATATGTATGCCGGCTAGCAGTAGCGATGAGACTGAAGTTATACTTTAATAACAATAAATGTGCGGGTTGGGTACTTAATAGAATATAAATGTTGGTGATAAAACAAGTTATTATATTTCGAATGGTTCTGGATGAATAATATAAATAAAACAAGAGAGTGAAGAGCATAAATAAATGTTTTAATTGATAATATACTTTTCCAAAAAGGTAAGTGTGAACATGAAATATAATGCACTAACCTATAAATAGTCACCTGATCGAGTAAACAAATAAATGCTAGGTTAATTATATGAAATGAGATAATGCAACAGCATTTACTAAATTTACGGTAAATAAACTTAAGGGAACTGTATTTTTCGGATATTAAGGTAAACTTATCAATTAAATAAATGTTTTGTATAAAAATAATAATATCAACGATTGTGTTTTAAAAATTTAATAAAAATAATTTCAATGTTATAGGATATAGATATAAATAAAGTACTCAAGTCTATTGAATGTGGATACTGGATAATTCGGAGGGTTTTCGGATCCTTTTTCCTCGGGATTAAGGCTCTGGTAATGGTGTTCTACAGGTAGCGTCCCTCTGGATAGGAATTTCGTTTACAAGCTACCAGGAAGGAGTTAGGTTGCGGAATTTGTGTCAATCGTGGCTTTGTAGGTTGGTGATACGTAGGATATATCTTTGGGTATGATATTTATACTTTTATTAATAATTTTTCACTAAGTTCTTCGGACACTTTTTTGAATATGTCGACGCGTACCAAAATATTTTAACCAACGACCCTAACTCTCGTTTGTTTTTATATCCAGGCTTCTTATTCATGATTCTTGTTTGTACTTTATAATTTAATATTAAATAATAAATGGCGTAATTTACTAAAACAAATCGCTTGGATATTTTACAAAAATAATAAATTTAATTTTGTGATACAAAAAATTATCTTTGGAATGTACAGTCTTTAGCTAGATACCTGTTCTTAATTGGGATTTTTCCCGACGTAAACAATTCAAATAGGTACAGCTATATCCAAAGTATATGTCTATAAAATATTCAATCAATCAAGTTAAAAATCTTCGATAATACAATATTATTAATAAAAATGACTAAAGCAAATGACTAAAAGAAATAAATAAAGTTCATGATACCAATTTAAGCAATTAAAAACGCGGTATTAACTTCATTGATATGACTTGTGAAATATATAGTTCCAACAAAATCTTATCTTCTAAATTAATGTAAACTCTTTAATATTGTCCTGTATTTTTGTTCCAGGGCCTCTTATGTAAATGGGTGTGCCCCACCACAATATATATATAAATATAATTATTTCGTGACCTTGGTATGATATGGTAAATTCAATCAGTTGGCGATTTAAGGTCTGGCTTTACTTTAAAGTATATATAGTATACAGTATATAAAATTTGTATTTTGTATACTGTCATTTATATTTTATATCCTTGATAAAGGCATCATTGCCGAAACATGTAGGGTTGTTTTAAATATATATACTTTAAAGTAAAGCCAGACCTTAAATCGCCAGCTGATTGAATTTACCATATATATATATATATTGAGGCATTGCAAGAAGGGCTTTTTCTCTGAAAGAAATAAAGAATACATGTAACCGTAATGTTTATATCTACTATGTACTTTAATACCACGAAGGGGAAAGATTGATTCAAAGTATAAATACTTTATTTTGACGACAAATTTGCCTTGAAATAATTAACTTATTTTTCTATTTTTTTTATTGTGATGTTTATATTCATTCTTATTTCAAATTAATATTTAACGCGTTTTTATTCAAACAAATTTAACGTATTTATATTCAAATGTATTTGAACAATTAAGCCCCGCCCACAATTTTAACGGTGCAATAACCCGAAAAGAAACCGATATTGACAGAGTGTCTGTAAACACATCAACATATGTTACCTAACCAAAGTTATTTTATAAATCAAATTGTAATTTTTTTAACTGTTTTACACTGTAAAAATGTCTAATTTAATAATGTTCAAAAAGATAATGCAAGTAAAGAATGGAGCGATTTGCGGCAAGTTATGCAATTAGAAACAAGTGAAAAAATTGGCGTCGGTAATTAGTTAGTTGCAGCGAGAGGTCACGTTTTTTTGTGCTCCGAAGTAATTAAAATAAATTGGCGAAATTATTAAGTGCTCGAGATTTTTAAGTCTACCAAACGTTACACCTACCTACGAACTACCTGTAGACCAAATTTAACATCTTCCGACCAAACAGTTCCAGAGTTACGAATTTTTAAAGTTTTCGATACGAAAACTACCCGCCATAAAAATTTCACCGTACATCGAACAACATCTTTGAACGCTCGAGACCCGTCATCCGCTCCAGCCGCCGTCGGACTTGGAGATTTTAAAAAAAGTTCAAGTCATCCCGAGGGACAGTAGCAGAAATATTCTCCAGTTTCCCGCTATGAAGACTTCCCCAGAACACAGGCGCAGGAATCAACAGAGGTTATATCCGAAGATTCAGGTTTTTGCTATTTTTACAAATATTATACGCGCCATTTTTACTTGCTCATGAACATTTCTAGAACTTTTCTTTGTTTATTCCATAAATAACTATTTACATTGCTTTCACCGATATTCTACCACTGTAATTTTTATTCAACTTATTTAAATATTAGTATCCACTACTTTTAATTTTAAAACTCGATTCTATTTCACTTTTATAAACTATTTTAATAAAGCAACAATTATTTGCACTTGTCTTACACCATATTGTTTGTACTGTAAGAATACCAACCGCTGAGTGTGTCTCCCTTATGTCATATGTGTGTCACGAAACTGTAAATTTTAATTCTCAAACTTTTCTAGATGTTTTATTATTAATAAAGTTAATTGTCAATATTTTTACTTTGGTTTTTTTTTGTAAAATACTTGAGATATTGTTCCGTTTCCAATTAAATAAACTACGTAAATAAATTCAAAGTGGAGAGAAGTGAACCTACCTTAACCCTGAAGAAAAAAAAAGAAGCTAGCCGATAATAAAAAACAGATAAGTATTGAATGAGCCCGATTTGAATGAATTTTTATATACATCGAATAACATAATCATTCATTTCTGTAATATAACATTTGTCAGCCCAACTTAGTGGGGCAATTCCGACATATATCAATATATATATATATATATATATATATATATATATATATATATATATATATATTGTTATAGTAAAGCTCATACCTACGGTATATCAACAATTTAATTATGTAAACACGATGTAAGATCAAAATTAGTTTTTTTTATCATGATACCGAACTTAATTGAATATTATTATTTGCTTGTTTATTTTATTTGGTAATTTTTTCATTTATCATAACTTAATATCGCGTGAAATCAAGAATTTTAAAGCTAATTATCAGTAAAATATGTATGTATAAATATTTGTGAACATCACTGTTAATTTGACTTTTGGTTGAACCCTGTAAAAGTATGCAATTGTGATCACGTGAGGGTATTATAGTTGAATGAAAATAGGCTCTTATAGAAATAACCAATGTTGACATATGAACAAGAAACACACAGAAATATCCGGAAAATTAATTTATTAAAATTGACAAAATTACTTTATCTATATTATTTGGACTTATAGCAGAATTTTAGAAAAATATAATTAACTATCACTAACTTCCTGTGGTAGTGATGACAACAAAACAAAGGTTGTTTACGGGGAGATTTTTGCCTAACTTGTGATAGAAACGACGTTTTTTCGACGCATCATTTTTAAAATTGATTAAAAACCAATATATAAATCTAATTTAATTATAAATGTCACTTTAAGAAAAAATAGTGAAGGTAAATACCTTAATGAAGGCTGTCTCTGATAGAAAAAGCAATATTTTTTCTATAGTAACTATTATCAAAAATTTCACTTTTTCAAACCCAGTTAATTTTGGAACCATTGGCTCAAAAGAATTACGTAAACCATATTCAGAACACCAAGAACCATCTAAAAGTGTTAAACTAATTAAACCGGGTTAATACCTTCAAGATCTTATTCCGAAAGCAGTCCAGCGTAAAGGAAATTCTCCAGCTCTACATAAAGAGAGCCACAACAACCAACCTTCCAGAACCAGCTTGGTATTTCCTGTACTCCTGTCAACCTTTTATTTATAAGGCCTGAAAACTTCATGCTCTGCGTTAATAACAGGTACTTCCAAGTGGAAATAGATATTCTTATTTTCTAAAAGATAATACCTCATTTGTTAAATCATATTATTAAATATCATTAAACTGACGTTATATTGGGGCAAAATACCATTTTCAAACAACATATATACATCGTTTTTCATTGTCTCAAATATAACCTTAATTTTGTTATTTGATTACTTTTCGAGCCATACGTTTAATGTGTACGCAACCAAATATAATTAGTAAAAGGGGGTAAATAAGCAAACCAACATTGTTTAATGCTTTTGACATAATATATTATGTGTATCTTTATAACTTGTAAGAAAGAGAAATTAATAATTGTTTAATTATATTAATTTTTTTTTTACCCTATGAAATCGTCTTTGTTTTATGTATGTATGTGAACTGTTTGGGTATCTAGAAGCTACCACATAGCCTGAGATTAAGAAGCGCTCTTGTTTTAAATATTGGCTTATTAAAGGCTTACGCATTGGAGCTAGTTATATTGATATTTCCTTAAATTATTGTGATAACGTAATGCAGCTGTGTGTATGCAATCAATCTGAACCAGGCCACAGCCTCGTTCCAGTAACGCATGTTACAAATACGTCCTCGCTGACGCAAGTTGTTTCCAAACACAAGCCAAACACAGCTACATGTCAGGGTCTGTATTACATTCCCTAAGTAGTCCGAGGACCTTCTCTTATGTATATATACTGTAGTGTAAGAAGCATCAAGATCATTCTAGTCTCATTCTCATTCAGAATCATTCAGATACACAGTCACATTCACACGTTCAGTCTACATACTAGTTAGTAAGAATGTATATTATTGTTATGCAGTTTTAAGTGTTGTTATGTATTAAATATATGTTACCCGATCTATGTGTATCATTTAACGGGACATCGATATCTGCGTGAAGGCTCAACGGTGTAGCCCTCAGGACCAGGCTAACATCACGTGGCGTCCTGCCACGAACGTGCCCAAACGGCACTAATACCACATGCCGATCCTCCAGGCACATGGGACCTTATCACGTAAGGCCCTAAGATCACATGGCGATTCTGCCTCAGGGCTTAAGGCCCCACCGTTAGCACATGGCGATCCTACCTGTCCACACCACTAGATGGCTCTGCCAGCCATCTAAGGCCGAAAAAGACCAAGTGGAAATTCGGAACGGACCAGGAAGAAAAAAAAAAAAACCTACAGTTTAGCAGGTCAAAACCAAGAGAATGGCAACAAGGAGCGGAGCACGGAACAAGGAAGAGCAACAGAAGCTCCACACGAAAGAAGAAACGCAGGTATTCTTTAAAATAAATTTTAACAAAGACAAATATTACGGTGTATAAAAATAAAGTGCAAGACGTTCATGAATTACGTACATTTCGCGAGTGAAAATGTTTATTTGTTTTATAAGAGACAATAATATTGATTTAATGCAGGCATACCTTGTTATTTATGTCTACTTACGCAAGAATGCAAAAGTTGCAAAGCGCGTACCATACGTTTCTTTATGTAAAGGTCAAGTTTATTTAAAAAAAAATTAATATGTACTATATAACTTAAGATGTTATATTTCGGCCGTACACTTCGCAATTTTGATAATAAACGCAAAAGTTTAAATATTTTTTTGTTTAGAAGGCGCATATATATATATATACATATATCGCAAAATTATGATATATTTTTGAATAAGTTTAATTACGTGCATAAAAAATGCATGCGTTGTACTTTTTAATAAGCGCCATATATTGCATAGTTTACAAACAAAATTAAAAACAATAACTTGTATATTTAAACTAGTCGCGAATAAACAAACAGCAAAGGAAAATAAAATATGTATAGTTTAATAATACTCGAGTCAAGTTCGCTTATAAGAATGCAAACACATCATTTATTTCTGAACGACGATACTTGGCATTGAATATAGTGCCGACGCATTCAAAAGTTCGCAATAAAAGAGAATAACTTTAAATTAATAGAAGAGACCAATATACGAGGAGTAGTATATTAATTTTATTGGTAAAGATTCCGAAAATTTGTCACAAATGCCTTAGAAGTTGGATTCCAATGCCATAACGGTTAGTAACGGGACAATACGATAGCATCCTAATCACGTCTGGAGCTCTATAAGACAACAGAGACCTATCGATTGTACCTTTACGACACCAACAACAGTGCAACCTACAGGACAGATCATCCTAGAGTTGTGGACTTGGCGAAAACGATAACCAACCGAATCAGACTAACTTCAAAGTAGGAGAAAGGCAAAAAGACTCCAATTCGCCCCTAGGTCGTGACGAAGCAAGCATGCGCTTCCAGGGAAGTGAACCTGCACGACAAAAAACGCTCTCAGAATTTTTTTTTTAGAGACAGTTATAACAAAAGTGTGTTTTGTTAACTGGTCTCAAGTTTTTCTAGATTGAAGAAAAGGCTTACAGCATAAGGGAATTACCGCTGCACGAGCCCCCTTACTGTAGTCAGAATAAGCTTCACAAGATAGTTCTGCGCAGGAACATGACAGACACGAAATATGTGCTGTCCAGGGAAATACACGGAAAAGTGATTTCCAAAATAATTTTTTCCATGGAGGAAAATAGATAGAAAAACGGAGAGTCGATTTATTTTAAAGTATGGTTGGAAGGGGAGCAAAAGAATTGGGAGCAAACAATCATGCACAAAATTGAAGACAAACAATCAAGTATAAGGAATCGAAAACGGACAATCAAAGCAAAGAGTTAAGAGAAACAAGCGAACATGAAGAATTCAAGACAAAGAATCGAATGCGAGAAATTAGAAATTAGAAGCAGGAATTGCAAATACGAAGTAAGTCAACTATTAGATATATACGAACTCATAATATAGGAATAAAATATAAAAAGCGAACAGACTAACAAGATTGAGACAGTGTACAAATTACAAAGGCCCGATTATTGATTATTAATTATTATTATTATTTAGCAACAATGTAAAAACGTACTATGTAGCAGTACCATGAAAATTTATTTAAAGTTGTATTGTATTATTATAAATTGTATTGTATTCTATTATTGTATTGTATTATTGTATTGTACTGTATTATTGTATTGTATTATTTTATTGTATTGTATTATTGTATTGTATTGTATTATTGTATTGTATGGTATTTTTGTATTGTATTATAATATTGTAGAATAGGAATAAGGAAGGTAACCGGAGAGAAAGGTCTAACGTAAGAAAAACAAACGCCTCAGCGTTATTTTTCTTAACCCCAGGAAGGGTGGTGTGATAACGTAATGCAGCTGTGTGTATGCAATCAATCTGAACCAGGCCACAGCCTCGTTCCAGTAACGCATGTTACAAATACGTCCTCGCTGACGCAAGTTGTTTCCAAACACAAGCCAAACACAGCTACATGTCAGGGTCTGTATTACATTCCCTAAGTAGTCCGAGGACCTTCTCTTATGTATATATACTGTAGTGTAAGAAGCATCAAGATCATTCTAGTCTCATTCTCATTCAGAATCATTCAGATACACAGCCACATTCACACGTTCAGTCTACATACTAGTTAGTAAGAATGTATATTATTGTTATGCAGTTTTAAGTGTTGTTATGTATTAAATATATGTTACCCGATCTATGTGTATCATTTAACGGGACATCGATATCTGCGTGAAGGCTCAACGATGTAGCCCTCAGGACCAGGCTAACATCACGTGGCGTCCTGCCACGAACGTGCCCAAACGGCACTAATACCACATGCCGATCCTCCAGGCACATGGGACCTTATCACGTAAGGCCCTAAGATCACATGGCGATTCTGCCTCAGGGCTTAAGGCCCCACCGTTAGCACATTATAAACATTAACGATCACGTGAGAGGGGCGCTTTATAACAATATATATATATATATATATATATATATATATATATATATATCGGGTGTCCATAAAGTATGGACACAAGCCCGTAATAACGTTATCGTGCATTATTTGACAAAATGCAAAGATATATCGATTAATGTTTTTTGTTAGCTATATTTAGATGCTACCATTTTGTTTTTTCCGTCGATCTTGAATAAGTTATGACGTCATTGATAATTTTTTTAAATGTCAACCCCAATTTTTTTTTGTGGATTTTGAAAGCCTTTACAATTCTTTATTCGATGATGTAAAAATTTTGGTATGTTACATTAGAAAATTTTTGAGTAATCATTTGTGTCCATAAAGTATGGACACAAGCCCGTAGTAACGTTATTGTGCATTATTTGACAAAATGCAAAGATATGTCGATTAATGTTTTTTGTTAGCTATATTTAGATGCTACCATTTTGTTTTTTCCGTCGACCTTGAATAAGTTATGACGTCATTGATATTTTTTTTTAATTTCAACCCCACCTTTTTTTGTGGATTTTGAAAGCTTTTTCAATTCTTAATCGATGTTGTAAAAATTTTGGTATGTTACATTAGAAAATTTTTGAGTAAACTGTGTTGTATTCTAAGTTTTATTTTTGACATTTTCAGTATCAAATTTATAACAAATGCTCAAAATGTTTTCCTTCATTTTGTTGACAAAATCCTAAGCGATGATAAATTCCATTTCGCACATTCTGTAATATTTCGGGAGTGATTAGTCTGGTTTCGTAGATGATGCGTTGTCGTAAAACGTCCAAATTTTCCGGTTGTGTCGCATAGACTTTTCTAATGTTACACTAACACCAAAATATTTACATAATCGAATAAAGAATTGTAAAGGCTTTCAAAATCCACAAAAAGAAAATGGGGTTGACATTTAAAAAAATTATCAATGACGTCATAACTTATTCAAGGTCGACGGAAAAAAGCAAAATGGTAGCATCTAAATATAGCTAATAAAAAACATTAATCGACATATCTTTGCATTATGTCAAATAATGCACAATAACGTTATTACGGGCTAGTGTCCATACTTTATGGACGCAAATGATTACTCAAAAATTTTCTAATGTAACATACCAAAATTTTTACATCATCGAATAAAGAATTGTAAAGGCTTTCAAAATCCACAAAAAAAAATGGGGTTGACATTTAAAAAAATTATCAATGACGTCATAACTTATTCAAGGTCGACGGAAAAAAACAAAATGGTAGCATCTAAATATAGCTAATAAAAGACATTAATCGACATATCTTTGCATTTTGTCAAATAATGCAGAATAACGTTATTACGGGCTTGTGTCCATACTTTATGGACACAGTGTATATATATATATATTGATACGGAGCTGACGTGCTACGTACGCAAGATTAATGATCAATGAATATGAACTTGGAAAAATTAATCTATTGAAGTTGCTGTTGTGTATCGTTCTTATAAATACAAATTTTGGGCACGATAAGAATAAATATACTTAAATTGTGCGACGCTATCTGGGTGTATAATTGATAACCAGCTAGCATTTGTAGAGCTTGAGAACAACAAAACAATTATTAACTTGAAGAGGATCTTCGTCGGTCTGCTTTTATCCCGTGAGAATAATGCTATAATTAAACAATCTAACAAGCAAAAACTCCACAATCAAACGCTAACAAATAAAAGATCAAATTTAAAAAATCAGGAAATAAAAATTTATTAACGCAACAGAAATAGTAATCTGTAACAAGTTTGACATAAAAATAAGGATAAAAATAAGAAAACTGTAATATTCGTGAAATCTGAACTAAATAATAATAAAAAAAACGGTATTACGTAATAATGCACATGTGTTACTAAAATTGATAAATGGTTGTGTACATAACAAGTAGTGCAAATATATAACAAATGTTGCTTAAAATTGACACAGAAGGTAAGTTATATATTCCTTTTATAAGGATATTGAAAGAATGAATGTGATATTAAATATGTGTTTGGAAATGTATAAATTTACGTTTATATACAGATGTAAACAATGTTTGAATTAAGTGTTTGATAATGAATAAACGTTGACTTTAAAATGAAATTCTAGGATATTAGATATTGGTAGGAACCTGGGTTTATATTCTCTGTATGTGTGGATCTGGTGTCTGGTCAAGAACGTCGTAATGGAGCGGGATCCAAGTACGGCAGCACCTTGTCCAAGTATATGCGTCGTAATCGGTCAATGGCTCTTGTTGTCGGTCCGATGCTGTTCCAATAGCCAAATGATGCTATGCTCGATAAATCCGTTATTTAACGTGATATTGGTCCAATTTAAGTTTCAAAAGTTGAGCTTGATATTAAGGTATCGTATGTATAAGAATTTACTAGTTTTACACTGAGTTTAATATTTATAAATTTTTAAATACAACTTTTACTTGAGTCTGAAGTACGGCCATTTGTTGTAAGAATTTTATCGGAGAGGACGCCGCCCGCATTCTTTTATTTTCCAAAGCCTTTTTAATTTTCACTAAAAAGCCTCGACGTTTTAATGTTTGTTACATCTATCAAAATATAAATTTATACAATATTTCAGTATAAACTGGATTATAAAATTAGCGGAATAATTAACAAGTATAATAAATTACATTCTTAACATAGGTTATGTTGTTGTTTACATTCTAAAAATCGCATTCGCGGGACAATGGTATTTTAAAATTGTGGGCGTGGCTAACTAGTATCGTAAAATGTGGATAAAGTAGCTGTCTGTAATATGTCGCGTATGATTTGAATTTAGAAATTGAAATATAAAAATATTAAAAGATAAGTAAGAAAGAAAATAAGCAAATAATTAATTATAAAGTTAACGTCATTTTAATTTATTCACATCTCGACCCTAGTTTCACATAATTACGTCCATCAATTTTTGCTATTATCTACAATGTATATTATGTGTATACTGCTGGTGCATAACTACTTCTTCCAATATAGGAGCTGTTATTTGAGTGCAGTATGCCTCACAACAATATATATATATATATATATAAGTGTTTAGATAATTTCTTAACCGTTTATTGAATATAACAATTGATAAATTATTGAAGTTTTCCGGCTTTTATATGAAATATTTACAAATATCAAATTAGTAGGTATGTAATTGCAAAGTAAGTGGGGATGTAAACATTGCTGTCTACAAATTACAATGCAAATCATACAAAATTTTTAATTGAAAAATATTGTCTATATTGGGACTTGAACCCAAGTCTACAGTTTGCCGGACTGTCGCTTTTACCACTCAGCCACAATAGACCTTGGTTCAACTTGACATATACATTCAATAACTGACATCTGATTCATTTACACTGTTACAAATGAAACAGACATGTAAAAAAATACACATCTGTAACTGTAAACATGGACAACACCTCGTATTTTCTAGCTTTTTACTTCTGCTTAAGACATATGTTTCTGCTATTACTATTAAGCGTCATCAGTTAAGCTAGTGAAGAAATTTAAAAGCTTAAATCGCCTATATGGTATAGCAAGTTTCGTCCTATCAGATAGCATCATATAATATAGTGACATCTGACGGACGAAAGAGACTATGCCGAAAATGGCAACCCTTCCCTTGACCGGCTAAGCCGGTACAAAAGAGAAGAAAATACGCATATAGGTGTAAGTCCATTAATACGATGCCAGATGGTGGTAAATATACAAAAATGGTTTAAGAATATCAATACGTTAAGCACGTATTACGCATTTGTTACAAATGAAACAGACATGTAAAAAAATTCATTTGTAACAAATGCGTAATACGTGCTTAACGTATTGATATACTTAAACCTTTTTTGTATATTTACTGCCATCTGGAATCGTGTTAATGGACTTACACCTATATGCGTATTTTCTTCCCTTTCGTACCGGCTTAGCCGGTCAAGGGAAGGGTTGCCATTTTCGGCATAGTCTCTTTCGTCCGTCAGATGTCACTATATTATATGGTGCTATCTGATAGGACGAAATTTGCTATACCATATAGGCGATTTAAGCTTTTAAATTACTTCACTAGCTTAACTGACGACGCTTAATAATAATAGCAGAAACATATGTCTTAAGCAGAAGTAAAAAGCTGGAAAATACGAGGTGTTGTCCATGTTTACAGTTACAGATATGTATTTTTTTTTACATGTCTGTTCAATTTGTACAAATGCGTAATACGTGCTTAACGTATTGATATACTTAAATCTCTTTTGTATACACTGTTACTTTATAATGCATTTCTAAATAGCTTGAACCAAGGTCTATTATGGCTGAGTGGTAAAAGCAACAGTCCGGCAAAGTGTAGACTTGGGTTCAAGTCCCAATATAGACAATATTTTTCAATTAAAAATTTCGTATGATTTGCTTTGTAATTTGTAGACAGCAATGTTTACATCCCCACTTACTTTGCAATTACATACATACTAATTTGATATTTGTAAATATTTCATATAAAAGCCGATAAACTCCAATAATTTATCAATTGTTATATTTAATAAACGGCTAAGAAATTATCTAAACACTCAACTAGCTATGGAGTAATAATTAGCAATTTCAAACATTCAAATCTGACATCTGCTCTCAAAATACTGACATCTGCTTTCAATAACTGACATCTACTTTCAAAATAGGCATCTGCTTTCAAATCTGACGTTTGCTTTCATAAAAGACACCTGCTTTCAAAACAGACATCTGCTTTCAATAACTGACATTTGCTTTCACTAACTGACATCTGCTATCAAAACTGACATCAGCTTTCAAAACTGACTTCTGCTTTCAACTTGACATCTACATTCAATAACTGACATCTGATTCATTTACACTGTTACTTTATAATGCATTTCTAAATAGCTTGAACCAAGGTCTATTGTGGCTGAGTGGTAAAAGCTAAAGTCCGGCAAACTGTAGACTTGGGTTCAAGTCCCAACATAGACAATATTTTTCAATTAAAAATTTCGTATGATTTTCTTTGTAATTTGTAGACAGCAATGTTTACATCCCCACTTACTTTGCAATTACATACATACTAATTTGATATTTGTAAATATTTCATATAAAAGCCGATAAACTCCAATAATTTATCAATTGTTATATTTAATAAACGGCTAAGAAATTATCTAAACACTCATCTAGCTATGGAGTAATAATTAGCAATTTCAAACATTCAAATCTGACATCTGCTCTCAAAATACTGACATCTGCTTTCAATAACTGACATCTACTTTCAAAATAGGCATCTGCTTTCAAATCTGACGTTTGCTTTCATAAAAGACACCTGCTTTCAAAACTGACATCTGCTTTCAATAACTGACATTTGCTTTCACTAACTGACATCTGCTATCAAAACTGACATCAGCTTTCAAAACTGACTTCTGCTTTCAACTTGACATCTACATTCAATAACTGACATCTGATTCATTTACACTGTTACTTTATAATGCATTTCTAAATAGCTTGAACCAAGGTCTATTGTGGCTGAGTGGTAAAAGCTAAAGTCCGGCAAACTGTAGACTTGGGTTCAAGTCCCAACATAGACAATATTTTTCAATTAAAAATTTCGTATGATTTTCTTTGTAATTTGTAGACAGCAATGTTTACATTCCCACTTACTTTGCAATTACATACATACTAATTTGATATTTGTAAATATTTTATATAAAAGCCGAAAAACTCCAATAATTTATCAATTGTTATATATATATATATATATATATATATATATATATATGTATATATCAGAATAAAAATTTGCCAGTATGCTCGCTACAACTAAAAACAATATTTTACAAAAATTAAAATTTTTGGATCCATACATAGCTAAAAGTGGTACTATTCACACTATTACTGATGTAGCCGTTAAGTTTCCAAATTTACTTAAAAATCTTAATGATACACAAAATTTGGATACAGAATGGCGTCTTTTGCGAAATACTGATTATATTCAGTCGTATTCGAGTGATACTGAAGAATTTTGGCAACAGATCAAGGAAACAACCTATGGTGATGGTACCCTGATGTTTAGTATGTTAATAAATTTTGATCGAAATTAACTTTGCTTGATTAGCGACTGCAATAATATGTGGTTTATTGTATACCAACCAATTTATTAATAGTAAAAAGTTGTTACGATTTTTCAGTCATCATAATTTATATCTCACTGAGTAGGACATAAATTATGTTTATTTATATTTCAGAAAACATTCTATTTAGTTAGTGTAATTTGTATTTGTTTACTTTGAATAAAATTAATTTTGATTTTATCCTTTGTAATTTTGTTTTCTTGTCGCCTCTGAAATAGTGTATGTTCTGCAGTTCTACTAGACTATTTAACAATAAGTAAGGAAAGGAAATTGAAAATAAAATCTAAATTTTTATCGCAGATTGGTTGTTTAGAAAGGTATAATAAGAATTAACAAATATATATATATATATGTAGAAACCTATAAGTAATTAATTTATATTACTCATTGGAAATAGTCAGCAGGGTCCATAGGTAATAATATAAAAATTTTAAACCTACCGTTTTTTTTTTTACAGAATCTACCGAAATTTATCGCAAAATCTACCAATGTAACGTTGCCACTGGTAGGACGAGTTATTAGTCAAAAGGACGGTCCTTAATTATCACTTCCAATAGATGTATAGGGAATTAATATATTATGAGTTTATGAGTTATATAATCTGTTGAAGCGAATATAATATTATATATTCTGTGAAAAATAATATAATGCCTAGCTAAGCTCAGTAAACATAATCCCAAACTCGAATAAATATAATGATGTACTTTATTAAATATTTTATTTTGGTAAAGTGCTAAATACTTTTCAGATGTCAAATATACCACCAGGACATAGACCGAATCATGATGGTATTAATCTTCTTGTAATTTATAGCCTACTTTAATCTGTAAAGACTTTTTTTAACTAAAAAAATAGAAGAGTTTGAATGTGAAAAATTGTGAAACAAATATCTTGAAATATCCTTATTGCTATTTATCATTCAAAATATTGTTTCCTTTAAAGTAGTATGAGCAAATGTTTAAACCTAAATTCTGGTCTGGAGTTGTTCGTATGAATCGTTTATATTTCGCCTCTAAACGAAAAAGAGATCGAATGCAATATTGTTATACAATACAGCTAGTTTTTTAACTGACAAATCAACACATCAAAAAAGTATGCAATAATGTTGTTCATTTTTATTTTTGATATGTCGATTTTTCTTTGTAATCAAAAGGCTTTATTGTAAAACTTGCACATTAGCGGCATATTAATTGAGGTCATATTCAATCGATCAGTATCAAAGATATAGGAAGGGAGATTGCGCTCTACAACGCGCAGTAAATTTAAATGAGGCACTTTGTAGGCGCCGGTAATTTGGAGGTTATATTCGGTGTAGATAATATAATCTAATTTAATTTAATAAAATATAATTTTGTTAGAAATAATTTGTTTGAAAATGAAGAAATGTCATTAATAAAAGATTGTGAAAAAATATGTAAATTTATTAAAGTAAATTATGAATTAACTTTATAATTTACTTTAAATAACTTTAAATAGATGCAGAAACAACAAATCGCAAAATAAGCGAAAATGTTATAGTAAATTTTTAGATAACAATTATTGAAAGAATTAAGTAGAAGATAAATATATTGTGTATAGTAATTATTAGTAAAAATTGAGTTTAAAATAGATATAATTATAAATAGAAATTTTTTTGGCAATAATAATACTAAATGTTAATATTTAATGTAAGTATTACATATAAAAATAGTTTAAAAATTATGCAATTTAAGAATGTGATGTTTATCTCTTTAATCGAAAGGACATTAAAAAGTTAATTTAAAGAAAACAATAATATTCAAAGGTTTGCTGTATTTGCATCGGCTGTTAAAAGATAATTTGAACAAATGTCAGTTGGTCATGAATTAATAATGTAAGTTGTATATCTCCATTAAGACAAGTTTATTTAATTTTTGAGGTTATATTTCGTATATGTAAATGATGGCAAATAATATAATAGCTAGTGAAAGGATGCGATAGTTAATATAAATATTAACAATAATATAAGTAAAAACAAATTAGCATATCGATGCGACAATTAACATCAAGCTTTGATACAAAATAATACAAGTCTGTATAAAAACAAATTTGTATCTATATATACATGGACACACAGCACGTATTTACCAGGGTTTGCTTCAACCACCAGACGCATGCGTTTCTGTCTCACGACTTTGTCAATGGCGGATTTACGAAGACAAACGACTGTAGGTACACTTCGCAGTCATGTAGCAAATTTTGTCTTATCAGATGACACCAGATAACCTCATGACATCTGACGGACAAAACCGACCAAGCCGATGCAAAGTGTTTCTTCTCGAATAGCTACGCTATTACAGGAAAAGAAAAAATACGCATATTACTGTGAGTCCATTAACCCGTCGCCAGGTGGCGTAATATAGTAAAAACAAATTAGCATATCGATCCGCCATTGACAAAGTCGTGAGACAGAAACGCATGCGTCTGGTGGTTGAAGCAAACGCTGGTAAATACGTACTGTGTGTCCATGTATATACAGATACAAATTTGTTATTATACAGATTTGTATTATTTTGTATCAAAGCTTGATGTGAATTGTCGCATCGATATGCTAATTTGTTTTTACTATGTTACGCCACCTGGCGACGGGTTAATGGACTCACAGTAATATGCGTATTTTTTCTTTTCCTGTAATAGCGTAGATATTCGAGAAGAAACACTCTGCATCGGCGTGGTCGGTTTTGTCCGTCAGATGCCATGAGGTTATCTGGTGTCATCTGATAGGACAACATTTGCTACATGACCGCGAAGTGTACCTACAGTCGTTTGTCTTCGTAAACCCGCCATTGACAAAGTCGTGAGACAGAAACGCATGCGTCTGGTGGTTGAAGCATACGCCGGTAAATACGTGCTGTGTGTCCATGTATATACAGATGAAAATTTGTTTTTATACAGATTTGTATTATTTTGAATAATATAAGTGTATAATTAACAATTAGATATTTAAAAAAAATTAATCAATATACAAAGAAAATCGAATAGGAAAAGAAATTTACTAGAAAGCAGTAATTGATAATTGGAATATCTTACTTAGATAAATAACATTTAAAGAATAAATACATTTTGAAGAAGGAGTGGGAGTGACAGAAAACAAAATTGAGAAAAAACGTAAAAGATAATAAAAAATTAATATTAAGTAGTTCATAATTTAAAAATAAATAAAAATCTAATATTAAAATTAGAGGTATATGCTATAATTCCATTACAATTTTCATCACAGCCCGTATCACTAATTTAATAATATACATATACAAATCTATAGCTCTATACCCAACGTACCCAAGAACTAAAAAGATATATATTGAAGAGAAATAAATTTTAAAAAAATTATAATTTTAGAATTTAGTTTTTTATTGAGTAATAGTAGTAGAACTCAAACTAAAAAAAAGATAATTATATATTAGTATGTAAATCACTTTTATGACAAAATAATTTATACA
The DNA here is from genome assembly GCA_935421215.2 of Melolontha melolontha. Lineage (NCBI taxonomy): Eukaryota > Metazoa > Arthropoda > Insecta > Coleoptera > Scarabaeidae > Melolontha > Melolontha melolontha. Next base: position 65,466,667 of record OW285241.1, on the reverse strand, counting down.
CTAATATCTAAATTTTTCAAATTTTCAAGAATATAGGGAACAAACTTACATTTTTTTGTTATTGTTATCCAGTTCGTTTTTTCTTTAAAAAAACGACCCCATCGCTTGAGAATAATACTCACACGTGTTAAAAAAGGAAAATAGATATATTATAATATATCGTCCAAAATAAGTTAATAAAGATTTAAAGTTACTTAAGATAACTCTTTCAACTACGATTGTAACTACCCGAAATTGCGCAAAAAACTCACGATGCTTTTAGTTTAACATTGATAGTCGTTAGTTTCAAATAAATTTTAATTGTGACTTTTGGTTTCTGTATCGAACTGACAGATTCAAAATTCTCCTGTTGATGCAAAGGATCAACAGCGCCGACACGATATATTTTTGAATTACCGATTCATATACACTCATTGACATAAGCTTTGTCTTTGGTATTTTAATTCACTTACTAAGAAGTGAAAGTTAATATTATAATTAATATGTTTAATTATGCCGACTCCGATTAAAGTACAAAGCAACCGATAAATAAATCATGTTGATTTATTAAGTAGTTAGTAAGATATTTTAATTATAATTAGTTATAATTAACCGACAGTGAGACATACAAACCGACCCCGTTTCAATTTGATGTTCTTAAGCTGGAACAGATAGAAACTGCTAAACTTTTGGTGTGCCCAATCAGTCTAAATAAATAAAGTCTAATATAAACAATTATAAACAAAACTTAAGTCTAATATACAATATTTACATAGAAGAAAACAAGTCACAGTTATATTTTATTATAAAAATAAATTATATTAAGTATAATTTGAAATAAAAGAATGGTATGCCACATCATAAATTAAAAATTACATATTAAATCATAAAACAAATATTTAACATAACATATAAATAATTTTAAAAGAGAAATACAGTAAATATGAACAAATATGATAAGCACATACTAAAGTGTTAAACAAAATAAATTAAACACAAATATATATAAATTAATTATTTAAAAGAATTATTAATTTATATAGTTAATAAAGTTTGAAGTTAAGAAAAGTTACATAGTTAATAAAGATTTGAAGTTTATAAGCATTTCTATTTTGAATAATTATTTATAAAAAAAGAGTTAAGTTAAATTATTTTTTTTTAAATAATAATGTTATATATATATATATATATATATATATATATATATATATATATATTGATACAACTCTCTCTCTCTCTCTCTCACTCGAGTGGTGTAATAGAATAAGAGTAATATACATAAAATAAACGAAAAGTTATGAATTAATTGAATAAGTAATTTAAAAATAATGTTGTATTCGCAAGTGTAGTTCAAAATACGGCCTAAAGATGTAGCTAAGTATTAAATAATACAGATGTCGCTTGACTAAATTACAAAGCATAAATAAACGTAAATAAACAACTTGTACTTAACTTAATAGGCATCTTCCAGGTGCAAATTCTTATTGTTAATACCTTATATGTATCTTTATATGTATGCCGGCTAGCAGTAGCGACGAGCCTGAAGTTATACTTTAATAACAATAAATGTGCGGGTTGGGTACTTAATAGAATATAAAATGTTGGTGATAAAACAAGTTATTATATTTCGAATGGTTCTGGATGAATAATATAAATAAAACAAGAGAGTGAAGAGCATAAATAAATGTTTTAATTGATAATATACTTTTCCAAAAAGGTAAGTGTGAACATGAAATATAATGCACTAACCTATAAATAGTCACGTGATCGAGTAAACTAATAAATGCTAGGTTAATTATATGAAATGAGATAATGTAACAGCATTTACTAAATTTACGGTAAATAAACTCAAGGGAACTGTATTTTTCCGATATTAAGGTAGACTTATCAATAAAATAAATGTTTTGCATAAAAATAATAATATCAACGATTGTGTTTTAAAAACTTAATAAAAATAATTTCAATGTTATAGGATATAGATATAAATAAAGTACTCAAGTTTGTTCAATGTGGATACTGGATAATTCGAAAGCTTTTCGGATCCTTTTTCCTCGGGATTAAGGCTCTTGTAATGGTGTTATGCAGGTAGCGTCCCTCGGGATAGGAATTTCGTTTACAAGCTACCAGGAAGGGGTTAGGTTGCGGAATTTGTGTCAATCGTGGCTTTGTAGGTTGGTGATACGTAGGATATCTCTTTGGGTATGATATTTATACTTTTATTAATAATTTTTCACTAAGTTCTTCGGACACTTTTTTGAATATGTCGACGCGTACCAAAATATTTTAACCAACGACGCTAACTCTCGTTTGTTTTTATATCCAGGCTTCTTATTCATGATTCTTGTTTGTACTTTATAATTTAATATTTAATAATTATAAATGGCGTAATTTACTAAAACAAATCGCTTGGATATTTTACAAAAATAATAAATTTAATTTTGTGATACAAAAAATTACCTTTGGAATGTACAGTCTTTAGCTAGATACCTGTTCTTAATTGGGATTTTTCCCGCTGTAAACAATTCAAATAGGTACAGCTATATCCAAAGTATATGTCTATAAAATATTCAATCAATCAAGTTAAAAATCTTCGATAATACAATATTATTAATAAATGACTAAAGCAAATGACTAAAAGAAATAAATAAAGTTCATGATACAAATTTAAGCAATTAAAAACGCGGAATTAACTTCATTGATATGACATGTGAAATATACAGGTCCAACAAAATCTTATCTTCTAAATTAATGTAAACACTTTAGTATTGTCCTGTATTTTTGTTCCAGGGCCTCTTATGTAAATGGGTGTGCCACACCACAATATATATATATTCTTCTTCTTCTTCTTCTTCTTTCGATAGGCGTATCGCCTGTTTAGTTCCGGTTTCTTTGTGGCGGCAGTTCTTGTGAATTTGATTGCCAGCTGTCTCGCCAGCGTTTTGGTGGTCGTCCTATGGGTCTTCTTCCGTGAGGTATGTTGTTTCGTACTATTCTGGCCATTCTGTCGGGAGTCATTCGGCTGACATGGTGGTTCCATTCTCTTCTTCTTTTCCGTATCCATCTGACTACGTCATCCGTTTGACACTTCTCCCTTATATCTGTATTTCTTTGCCTATCATGTAATGTGTATCCTGTTATCGTTCTTAGAGTCTTCATTTCGGTTGTTCTTAGTATCCTCTTTGTTATCGTTGTTTCCGCTCTCGTCTCCGCACCATATGTCATCACCGGTCGTACGCATGTTTTGTATATCCTTGATTTGCATTCCGTACTTAGGTGTTTGTTTCTCCAGATTGGATACCTAAGATGTCCCGATATTGCTGCTGCTTTGTTTACTTGTTTCCTCACCTCATCACCCAAAAACCCTGCGCTTGTAATTTTGCACCCAAGGTATTCGATTGACATGGTTTGGTCGACGGTCTTATTTTCTATTACCTATTTGCAGCGTACAGGTTCTTTTGCTATGGTCATGCATTTGGTCTTGTCTATGGAAATTTCCATGTTGTGTTTTCCTGCCTGTTTGTTGAAAGCATGTAACATTCTTTGTAGGTCGTCCTCTGATTCCGCAATAAGTACTGCGTCATCAGCATAGCATATTATATTTATGTTGTGTATGCCCATCCGATATCCTAATCCGGTGTTGTTTACAGCTTTCACCAGCTCATCCATGATTGCGTTGAATAATAAAGGACTGAGACTATCGCCTTGACGGATGCCTGTTGTGGTTCGTAGGTGTTGCGTTAAGGTGAGGTTTGTGCGTATTTGCGTTCTTGTGTTCGTGTTTAGGTCCTTAATGAGTTCTACGTATTCTTTCTTCGTATTATTGTTTTCCAGGATCGTGATGACGTCTTTTAGTTGTACTCTGTCGAAGGCCTTAGTTAGATCTACAAAGCAAAGATAGGCAGGGGTGTTGTACTCTAATGATTTTTCTATCAGTTGTCTGAGTATGAATAGAGCGTCAGTGGTGGATCGACTTCTTCGAAATCCTTGTTGTTCTTCGCTTATTGGCATTGTTGGGGTTATTTTGTCCGCAATGATCTTAGTTAGGAGTTTTAGCGAGGTGCTCAACAATGTTATCCCACGGTAGTTTGCTGGATCGGTTTTGTCTCCTTTTTTGAAGATGGGTATTGTTACGCTGTTCTTCCATTCTTCAGGTATTCTTCTATGTTGTAGTATGATATTAAACAGTTTTGTGTATTCTTTTATGGTGGCAGTTCCTCCATTTTTTATTAGCTCATTTGGTATTTTGTCTTGGTTTGGAGTTTTCCTATTCTTAAGTTTCCTCGTTGTCTCTCTTACTTGCTCTTCGGTGATTTGCGTGCACTCTTCTGGTGGGTCGTTTTGTATGTCTTCTTCTTGTGTTTCTACAGGGTTCTCTATGTCTGCGTAAAGATTTCTGAAATACTTCTCCCAAGTTTCTTCGGTAATTGTTCTGAGTTGTATTGTTTCATTCGATTCCCGTTTCATGCCTCTTAGTAGTTTCCAAATTCGTTTTTGTGCTCCATACATGTCTGCTTCCATTTCGTTACTGAATTCCTGCCAGTATTCTTCCTTGATCTCTCTAACCCTATTATTGACCTTGTTCCTAGTTTCAATATACTTATTTCGGTTTTCTTGAGTTGGAGATTCCCTGTATTGCAAATAATTTTTCTTCTTTTCCCTTGTGATATCCTTGACTTCCGTTGTAAACCAAGGTTTATTGTTCGGTCTACTGTTCTGCGATACCGTGTGTGTGCCTAGGGTTTCTTCGGCGGCTTTATAGATGTTTTGTTTCAGTTTATCCCATGCTGTTTGGGGAGTGTCGGGTTGTATTATTGGGTTAAGAGTAATGTATTGTTTGCATCGGTCTGCGTATAGTTGTTTCGTATTTTCCTGGTTGAGCAATTCTATGTTGAATTTTTCAGCTCTTGTTGTTGGCTTTTGTTTCCTCAGTGACATTGCTATTCGTAGTTTTCCTAGCACTAATTTGTGGTCTGTTCCAATGTTGGCTGAGGACAGGACTCTTATATCTACTATTTGTTGGGGCATGAACATTCTGTTTGTGATGATGTAATCGATTATGGATTTATTTTGTCTATTGTCGTAAAAGGTGTATTTGTGTTGGTCTTTATGAGGGAAGTATGTGTTGTTTATTCGTAATTCATTCTGTGCACAAAATTCTGTCAACATTTCGCCATTTCTGTTAGTTACTTCTTCGTTGTATTTTTGTTTTACTCCATCTACTGCTTCATTTCCTATTCTAGCATTTAGGTCTCCTAATAGGATTATCTTTTCGTTTTTTGGGATTTTGTCCAGTTCTGCTTGTAGGATTTCGTAGAAATCTATTGACATTTCTTCGGGTTTGCCAATGTCAGGTGCATATACTGATATAATGTGCAGGGGATGATTGAACATCATTTTTACTCTTAGAATTCTGTCGTTAACATACTCTGTGCTTTCTATATTCTTTTCATATTTCTCGTTTACTGCCATACCAACCCCTGATGTGGCTCTTTGGTCTTTTGCTACTCCTGAGTACAGTAAGATGTAGTTGCTAAGTCTTGTTGTTCCTCTACCTTTCTTTTTCGTTTCAGAGAGTGCACATATTGCAGTGGAATTTGCTTTGAAATTGCTTATTAATTTTTTATTCACACTACAGCTTATATCGCCGGCTAATCAGTCTAGTAGAATCCACGAACTGCCATCTCATGAATCGTTCCTTGCGGATCCGGGTTAAATTTCGTTTTCCAAAATAAAACCATAAACACAAATAAAACACGAATCAGTTCCTTTATGTTAGTGTAATTAAAATAAAAATAAAAAAAAAATCCCTCTACAAAGTGTATAGGGTGCTAAAGCATCATCAAACAGTAGCAATGAGGAAACACTCTTTGTGAACAATGACTCGCACACAGAGAAAAACCTCTTTTGAATCTCGATCAAACATAAAACTAATAAATACTAGTGAAATCTGTCAAGTTTAACCTCTAATGTGACCCCTTCAAACAAATATCAAAAACAAATAAGTTTTCAAAACTCACGAAAATTGAAATTTTGTCATGCGCCAAAATAACATAACAAGGTCAAACCCCACTACAGAAACTCCAACCTTGAATTCAAAATGTTCTCGAAATATTATTTTAAGAAAAAAAAACTTCCCTTACAAAAAACATGACAACTTTCGCTAATATCCATATACTACTTTCAAATATAAATTATTACAATAAATACATGAAACTATAATAATGAAAATAATCATGATATCAAATATATAAACAAAAATATTTTTTTATCAACTTACATAGATCTATGTGCGATTTTATAAAATACACGAGAGATATCTTTTTCACAAAATTTCAAATAAACATAAAACACTCGCATAAATCGAATTAAGATTAACTTGCACCTTACACTAAATGCAAAAACAAAATACAACCCGAATTTATACAACAAAGAATAAAATTGATTATTTTATCCTTTAATAAACCGAACACTTTAGCAGTCAAGATATCTCTAAATCAAAATGAAATTTCCATATCCGCTTGTCCATTCCCACCATCTATAAAATCAAAATATATACAGACAACACATTTTAACAAATACAATATCCGAAAAAGCGGCAAGTTCAATCCTTTGGACAACCTATATATACAAGGGCTAATCATAATTTCATACATTATAAAATTTATTTTATTTATAAAATAATATATATATATATAACGATCCCCGTCTGAAATAAATAAACATACAACTGAGATAGCTAATTGTTTTTAAAATGTCCCTATTACTGAGTTCGATATAGTTCAATCATTTTCCTTACTTGTCCAAGGAAAATCCATAACATGATTCCCCGAAGTTATCCGAGAACAAAGTCAGAACATACCTGATCTTTTTTCAAGGATAAACTTCAGCACAGCACTCGAGACAGTACCGCACCCTGTCTTAGTTCCCCGCACTAACTTGTTGCATTGTTGATGAACAGGATCATCCTCATTCTGATGCTGTAGTGTGGTAAACGGTTTCAACTTCTCCATATACATTCTGTATATCAATTTTTGAATATATAAATGTCTTATTTGACTTAAAACATTTTATCTTTTATGTCGTTTTACTTGACATAATTTATTTAATGTCGTTTTTAACTAGACATTTTCGAATGGGCTTCGTTACAAACATCACAGACGAAGGAACACGCCGAAGCAACAGTCATCCTCGTCGAATATTCGAGCACTCTCTCGATCACATGGACATGAACATCCCCAACGAATTTTCATAAATAAAAAAAAATATAGCATCAAAATCTCATATATCAAATCATCATCATAATAAACAAATTCATAACACCATTAATTTCCAAGCAATAATAATAATAATAATCATATCCTAAGCTTAATTTCTTCTTCTTATATATTTATATAATTTTAATTTTTTTCAACGCAATTCCCATTATCAATAATTTTTATACGCAGATAAATTTTAATTAATCAATTACATCAACAATAAATTTTATTTTATACCTCATCCTGTATATATCCATTTATTCAATCCAATTTCATTACCAGGTCAATTACATCAGCACATCGTAAACCATCCTATTCAAATATTTTTATTCATTAACCATTTTAAACATGCCAATAATTCTTTTTCTATATATTCATAAATACCATAATTTTATTTCAACAATATATATATATCTCTATTATCATAATAACTTTTTTCATATATCAACGACGAAATTCTATTTAAATATACCGACGAAAATTTTTTCTATAAATACACTTTCATTTTCATATAAATATTTCATATATTTATTTCATATATTAGCGACGAAAATTTTTTTATATTCAACATCATATACCTTTTTATCACGACGAAATTCAGTAAACACCTTTTTATTTTACTTCTACATCCTCTTCTTATACTAATAATCTAATCCTAATTATCTTTTACGTTAAATCCATTTCAATATCATTTATCAAATCCTATTTACTTTTCCAAATTTTATTTATATATCCTTTTGTTACCACACATTCCATTTAATTAACTCAAAAGCAAAAATCCTTATATCTCGCATATACATCTAAATAGTTTACAACGAAATTTCTCATTAAGTTGGGCCTATTTAATATATCCGCCAGTAAATAAATTGTAGTTTCATTTTTACTTTTACCTTACTATAAAATGTGGGTCTATTTAATTTAAATTTAGTACCCTTATACTTCCTAATTTTCAGAGTATAATATTTTAACATTTCATTATTGACATGCATTTGATTTATATTATTTAAAAAACAGTTGATTTTAAAAATAGCATTACGGGAATTTTTGCGTTTACTTTCTATATAATTATTCAAATTATATTTATAAATGATATTTCTAGAAATCAATTTCATTTTAATTTTAGTTCGTTTATCATTAATATCATTAATGACAACTGTTTGTTTATTTAATTGATTGATCATTTTCTCATGATTAGTTCTATCCATCCTACTTTCTAACTTAGCATTTATTTTAATTATATTAAATTCTTTTCTCTCGTTAGTTTTAAAATTAATTTTATTTAATGTAACTTCTTCGCTTACCCTAATTTGATTATTTCTTCTTCCTATTTCTATATCCATATCATTTCCCTCGTCCTGTGGCATAGATTCCTCCCCAGGCACGTCCTCTAAACTTTCTTTTGTAATTGTTGATTCGTTTTCTTCTTGTAGCATTATTATTGATTCCTTTTCTTCTGGTTCCATTATTTTTAATTCCTTTTCTTCTGTTGCTTGCTTTTCCTCGACGTGTACTATTTTACTTTTATTTATTGTGTTTTCCTTGTTTATTTGATTGTTACTGGTTCCTGGTGCCATTTGATCCATTATCCCTATTATTTCATCCATTTCTCTTTCCATATCATTATAGTTTTGTTTTATTTCATTGTGATTTTGTTGCATTTGTTGTTTCATTTCCATTATCGTTTGCATCATTGTGTGCATCATATCCATCATCCCTTGACTCCTGTCTTCATTGTGTCCTCCTTCATGTATGTAACTAGCTTTACCCATTCTTTGTTTCAAATTTTCCATTATATTTTCCATATTTGAATTATATTGTTTTATTTCTTCCAATTATACGTTGGACTCGCCAAAATTGTAAATTATCTTGTATTTCCACTTTGCTTCATACGCCGACACGCTGGGCTGCCAAAATTGTGCAGTCCATTTATTAAATTACTTATTCTCGCCCCACGTTGGGCGCCAAAATTGTGCAGTGGAATTTGCTTTGAAATTGCTTATTAATTTTTTATTCACACTACAGCTTATATCGCCGGCTAATCAGTCTAGTAGAATCCACGAACTGCCATCTCATGAATCGTTCCTTGCGGATCCGGGTTAAATTTCGTTTTCCAAAATAAAACCATAAACACAAATAAAACACGAATCAGTTCCTTTATGTTAGTGTAATTAAAATAAAAATAAAAAAAAAATCCCTCTACAAAGTGTATAGGGTGCTAAAGCATCATCAAACAGTAGCAATGAGGAAACACTCTTTGTGAATAATGACTCGCACACAGAGAAAAACCTCTTTTGAATCTCGATCAAACATAAAACTAATAAATACTAGTGAAATCTGTCAAGTTTAACCTCTAATGTGACCCCTTCAAACAAATATCAAAAACAAATAAGTTTTCAAAACTCACGAAAATTGAAATTTTGTCATGCGCCAAAATAACATAACAAGGTCAAACCCCACTACAGAAACTCCAACCTTGAATTCAAAATGTTCTCGAAATATTATTTTAAGAAAAAAAAACTTCCCTTACAAAAAACATGACAACTTTCGCTAATATCCATATACTACTTTCAAATATAAATTATTACAATAAATACATGAAACTATAATAATGAAAATAATCATGATATCAAATATATAAACAAAAATATTTTTTTATCAACTTACATAGATCTATGTGCGATTTTATAAAATACACGAGAGATATCTTTTTCACAAAATTTCAAATAAACATAAAACACTCGCATAAATCGAATTAAGATTAACTTGCACCTTACACTAAATGCAAAAACAAAATACAACCCGAATTTATACAACAAAGAATAAAATTGATTATTTTATCCTTTAATAAACCGAACACTTTAGCAGTCAAGATATCTCTAAATCAAAATGAAATTTCCATATCCGCTTGTCCATTCCCACCATCTATAAAATCAAAATATATACAGACAACACATTTTAACAAATACAATATCCGAAAAAGCGGCAAGTTCAATCCTTTGGACAACCTATATATACAAGGGCTAATCATAATTTCATACATTATAAAATTTATTTTATTTATAAAATAATATATATATATATATAACGATCCCCGTCTGAAATAAATAAACATACAACTGAGATAGCTAATTGTTTTTAAAATGTCCCTATTACTGAGTTCGATATAGTTCAATCATTTTCCTTACTTGTCCAAGGAAAATCCATAACATGATGTCTATCTTATGTTCATTGAGTTCGGGAATTAGTTCATGATCTTTTGAATACAGAGTCTTTATGTTCCAGCATGCAATTCTCATTTGCTGTTTCCTCATATAGAGTTTGTTCCTTATTCGCGCGTGGGTCGTGCTCCGTGAAATCCGTTCATGTTCCGAGGCTATGCTACCGGTGCTTTGAGCATGTAATTGTTTTTCCCCTAGGCAGGTTGCTAACCTTACCTAAGAACCCTCCTCCTTTATCCGGGCTTGGGACCGGCAGTGGCGGCTGTGAGCTACTCAATCCACCCACAAGCCGCCCCAGGCGGAGTTAATATATATATATATATATATATATATATATATATATATATATATATATATACAAATATTAATAATATGAATTATTCTTCAACAAATATACATATACAGTCAATAAATTTACTCCTTGGCACATTTCCTGGAAGCGGAAAAATTGTTCTGCATCCAATTTTCGTAATGTAGTGGGGCAGTGATGACCCTAAAATAACATTCAGGCACACTATACAAGTAATATGGAACAATATTCAAAACAACATAAACTTTGTATCACATGAGTAATATATGTAACGTCACTGTAAAATCTTAATTAGTTTTTCTATTCTGATACCGAATTTAATTATTTTCTATATACTAATTTATTATATTTTGCTATTTCAAACTTCAATTTATTTATTTATCGCGTTAAATTAAGAATTTAAAGACTATATACGATTATTTAGATAATGTACAAATATTATGACCACTTTGGTATAATGACTTTTGGTTGACCCTTATAAGCGTCAATGTAAAATACATTAAGAACACGTGACCTAGTCAAATTAGAGACAAGGTGATATAGTATATTATTTGGCATTTAAATACGAAGAAAAAGAGAATGGCAATATAATAAAATCAGAAAATATTATTCCAAAAGAAAAATATTAAAATTTTCGACTAAATTAATTAGAAATTGAGAATGAAAATATTAATTTCCACGAACTTCCGTGCATTACCATGGAATAAAAAGCAATATTATTTATAAGAGCATTTTTTTACGGTTTGATATAGAACCCACGCTTCGTAAAATTAGAATTTTTAAAATCATATACAAAACAGATATTAAGTAAATAAGGTATAAAAACAACTATTAATATTAATATAATAAACATAACCTGTGAAACCGAAGATAGCTGAGCCTAGAGAAGGTTTTATTATTTCTATTCCCATTATTGAACTTAGTCTTGCTTAAAACTCGTTTTGATCATACATCGAAGGCTACAAAGAAAACAAAACTGGTTGCAAGAAGATGGAAAGTTGCTATTTATAATATGCAATATCTACATTTACCTTGGATCATGTAACCAACTTAACCTAGCAGAGGTTAATATATTTTCCAAATCAATCTTATTGCTACCAGTCCTTCAATCTACAATACCTATTTACACATATTCATACCAACTGTGTTCAAGACGGGGTACCTGCTTTTCATGACCGGAATACCTGACGCGAAAGATGCATTAATCACAAGTACACGTGCGAAGTTATTAAAGACCAAAATATTACTATTATTTCAATATCACTTACTAAGAATTGATCTTTCATAAGCATTAATAAACTTACCTTTCATATGATCTAAATATCAATTAAAAGTCAACGTTTTATGTTCTAGTAATGTATATTTTAAAATCTAATAACTAAACTGTGTGTAAAATTATTACACAATTTATATATGCAACTTGAATAACACACATTCTACTCAGGCTGCATAAATATCAATGTATGTATAAAGAATTAGAATTAATTCATCCATTAAAGTTATTTATCTGGTTTTTAAATAATACTTTTATTTGTATACATGATGGTGATGATTTCTTAAGTTTCCTGGAACCGACTATTAAATGAGATTAAGTAGTCATACTGTTCTAAAATTTATTATACTGAGTACGACCGGAGTATAGGACAGTAAGTATTACTTTATTTGTCTTTATCGAGTGTTGTTATTCCATACTAAAACACCTCATTATACATATTGACGAACTGCGTCCACCCATATATAACAATATATATTGATAAAGTGCTGAGAGGATGTAAATAATATGAGAGATATTTAATATAAATAAAATATCATAATAAATATATTGGACGCCTTAAAAATTTAAAATTTATATATTTTTGCCATCAGCTGATCAATGAAGCGATTCGTAATGTAGTTCCCAGATGTCGTGGAGAGCATGAGGTTTAATAAGAATGATCTAAATATACTTATCTCGGGATTGCAGTTGGTAAATACACACAAATATACCTGTAATTTAAAAGATTATTATTAATATTTACTTCAAAAAGCATGAATAAAAAATAATACAATTATAATTTATAGTCAAAATTATTTATCCAATTAAATAAATCTGTATAATTATAGGTAGTTGTTCGGTTCTACACATTTGTTGATGATTTATATAAATATAGTTATTAATGATTAATACGATTGATTATAAGGTTATTAATATCAATAAATTACAAAGAAATCTAACATTTATCAACTTAAATTGTGTAATTCTGTAGATCTAAGCTGCGTTTAAACGATTTCTATATCTTAGGTTAAATCAGGATTTTAATTAACTTGTGATCGTTAAATATTAAGGATAAGGTTAATTGATATTTATATTACAAAAGACCTGTAATTGTAGATGTTTACTGGATGGGAAGATGGTAGCGTCAGCCAGAAAAAAAATAAGGTTTAGGTTATTCTCCAACTCGGCTATGTAGGATAACGAAATTCCAGATTTTAAACGGTAATTATTATTTATGGCACTTTAGATAAGTTTTCCACGTAGGTTTATATTTATTTCTTCGTAAATGTTCGGTCACTAGGGAGAGCGTTCCCTAATGATGCTATGCTTGATAACTTGTAGAAAAATACTTTTTCTATTTTGCGTTCGAAATGAACTCATTATGAAACCAAAAACAGTATCGAAATGAGCTCTATTTCGATACACTTTTTTTCATTTTTCAATGTTGGCGTTGTTCGAATACAGAAATAAATATCATTGCTGTCATATGATTTTAAGAATTGATGTACATTTGACAGATATGATATATGTTCGTATTTTACACAAACAACGTATGTTGTATACAATTGACAACAACATATATATGTTTCTATGTCACTCATGTTTATATTTTTAAATGAAATATCAAGTAATGTTAACGAAAATTAATAAATAATATGTAATATAATATACTTCGCGGATAGCAAGATTTAAATTTGAAAATGTCAAGTATCAATGTGCATGCTTTATATAAAAATTAAACTCTGAACTTTCAAATTAAATAATTCCAATTTAAGCAATTTATTAATGTAAAAAACGCAAAATAGAAAAAATAGTATAAAAAACTCGTTTCATAAGGCCTTTTGCGGCTTTTCATGTCATTCTACGTCATTTTGATGTATCGGACGCTTCGTTGCGTGAAAGTGCGACAGACTTCTCTCTTAGCACGGGAACGATTTTCTGAGAATAATTGGTATTATTGGCGAAGTGTGCAACAGCACGTCGTCCAAAATATCATAGCCGTTCTTTTCATGTCATTCTACGTCATTTTGATGTATCGGACGCTTCGTTGTGTGAAAGTGCTACCGACTTCTCTCTTAGCACGGGAACGATTTTCTGAGAATAGTTGACATTATTGGCGAAGTTTGCAACAGCACGTCTTTCAAAATATCATAGCCGTTCTTTTCATGTCATTCTACGTCATTTTGATGTATCGGACGCTTCTCGCTCTTTAGAAAACTCGCCGCAAGCGGCTCGTTTTCTAAACTGATCTCGTGCGGCAAAATGGTGCCTTATGAAACTCGTTTTTTAATATACTATTTTGATAGTTTTATATGTGTTTAAATGATGATAATAATAATTAGACACTTTTTTAAATTACAATTTCCTCAATATTACTGTTTTTAACTTGATTTTTTATGAAAATATAAAGAGCACGTAAAATTCAGATGCAGCCGACGTCAAATTTTGAATAAGACGACGCTTATTTCAAAGCCTTATGTTAAGCAAATTATCTTGACTTTTTTCTTGAAATAAATTATTTTAAAGTTGAATTTTGAATATAAAAATCATTTAACTAAGTTTATAAAATTATTTTAAGAATTTACAAATATAGTTACGAATATACTTTTAACAGCTGATTATATAAGCTGCGCGTATTACACATTGATTAATTCGCGCGCTTTTTCTGCTTAAAATGTGGGCGTTTCTAACTAATGTCTATATAATTTTGAATATTAATAAATTAAATATATTTTTTTACTCGCGTTAATAAATTTAATGAATGATAGAACGATGAAAATTTTAATTAAATATAATTATGTGCGAAGTACCAAATATTGTCGGGATATTCATTTAATTAATATTACACATTAATTTTCACATGTTTACGTCCATATACAGTTGTGTTCCCCATTTCCCTTTACCATTATGCTTAACTGATTTCTACCTTTCTTATCCCTAGGAACCATCTGTATGTATATATATTGATATGTAAATGGTGGGCAAAATGAATATACATGCAAAAATTTTTTAAATATTAAATAAACTGGTAGGTTAATGTTTTTAAATTGTGAATTATCAATCTCTATATTAAGTGGGCTATTACAAGTTACATATAGATGGGGTTGTATTGCATCAAAACTGTTATTTGCGTATGATGCAAAGATACATATTCGTTAATATCGAAGTATACATAACCAAAACAGCTGTTCATAAATATAACTACTTATAAGTATATTCAGGTGGGCGAAAGTTTATGTGATATGTCCGGCTAGACAGAAGAACAGTTTAGACTCTTGTTGTTGGACAATAAAACATGCCTACTTAAATGGTCGGTTCGGTGACTACAATAGGACACTTACAAAATCAGCTGATGCTAATGCAATTAATAATAGTGTTTCTATATTCAAAACTACAAAATAAAACGAATGAGATAAGGATGATAATTATGGACTTTAATGAAGTAATAGCAAAGAAAGAACAGGTAAGTGGAAAAATTAATTAACTTATGAATATATATAAAATGTAACATGTCACGTGATGAAATAAATATGGCATAAAATCTAGGTTAAATGATACAACAAAATAAATGTGACATGAATAAAACTAAACGCATAAAAGAATTCTAAGATTGAATTTAATAAATAAACAGGAAACTGTATTCTTCGTAACTTATATTAGAATATCTAAATCTTAATATGAAACATAGGTTATATTTAATTAAAAAGAAAAAATTCGATAGTGGTTTTATTTAATGATATTAAATTAATTTATCATTTTCAAAATTTGTAGCATTTTTGAAGAATACTTAAGTGGACTTGGATAGGAATTGATTGTACTGCATCAGGCTGGTGGATCTGTGGATGCGGCATACAGGTATCGACGGCGATCGATTGGCGTCCCCCGCTTGTTGTTCGATCTTGCGGCTGGCTTCCCGGCGAACTGCAATTTATGATTTCTCGGACACCGGTAACCGTCTGGACTCGCAAAATGCGTTAAACAGGAGCTGGATATACTGGTAAGGTTTTGACTAGAATTGACGTATGGTTTTTTAGATTTATTAATACTTTTTCTTTTAATTTGCAGAGAGACACTTATAATACGTCTAGGTGTTTTTAATGGAGAATTTTCTAGTGACGCTAACTTTCTTTTTTTTTTCAATCCTCATTTCTGATTCGTCCAACAGTATGTATTTATATAGTCTCGACATTTTATTATAATGAAAATGACAATTTAATCATTTTAAATATACTTATGCTTAGTATAAATTATCTAGTTTATATTTGTGAATACATGTTTGACGTGTGAATGTTGATAGTTGTCTATAATGCTAATTTTATAGTGGGGAAAATTCCCGCGGTGATCTTTTTGAATTTATACAGTTTTGCCTAAATAAATGGCGTCATTTATTATTAATCAATTAAGTTTAAATATCTTTTGAAATACAAGATATCGAAATGAATTGACAGATACAATATAATGAAACAGATATGCAAAATACATATCCGTCACTGTAAACATGGACAAACACCTCGTATTTTTAGCATTTACTTCTGTTCAATACATATGTTTCAGCCATCTAGGCCTCATCGGTTGAACTAGTGAAGCAATGTGTATACAAATTAATACAGATCTGTTAAACAACGGATCTGTATCTGTATCTACATTTACGCTAAAATCGTCTCCAAGCTATAACCAGTTTCGTTCTATCAGGCGACACCAATTTAATCAGTTACATCTGACGGAAGAAAGCGACTAGGCCAGAAAAGGCGATCTGAAACATATGGCACTGAAGGCACTGAAACATATGTATTGAACAGAAGTAAATGCTAAAAATACGAGGTGTTTGTCCATGTTTACAGTGACGGATATGTATTTTGTATATATATATATATATATATATATATATATATATTGTTAAAAGGCGAATTACAGTGAAGCTGTAATGTAAAATAGGGCTTATAATAAAGAATACAAAATTTATTGATTAAATATAGCGGAGCTGGTATGTTAAATGGCCCTTGCGTTTTGTCGTCTAAATTGTAAAAAGCCAGTTGTAACAGCTCCTACGTTGGGTCGACCAAATTATTAAAAAGCCAAAGGTCGTATAAATAATACGAAACCAAATGATATAATTTAAAGTAAAATAAATTAATTGATTACTTTGAAAAATACAAATTATTTGAATATACACGTACGGAGTTATAAATGTGATTTATAGATGGCGTTAAAGTTATATTTATACAGTTGACACAGGTGAAATTTATTTGAACATGAATACAATAATATAAACAGTTTATACTTAACTTAATCTGCCTCCTTTACGTGCAAAACTTATTACTAAGTATATTATGGGTATCTTAATCAAAATGTGGCTAGCTCAGATTATGATGAACAAGATTATCGTAAATGTAGGTTCGGTGTATTGATAGAAGATAGTTATTCGTTTAAACTAAGTTATACTAAGTGAATGATCTTCCAAAGTTGAAAGAAGAATAAAACAAGTGGATGAATTGTAAATATCACTGGTTTATTCAGATTCTCAATGCATAAAAGGTAAGTTTAAATACCATATAGTATAACATTTGTATGAAAAGTCACGTGATTGGATATAATATAAAAGTAAGGTTAAATGTTCTAATGAAATAGTTATAACTCAAATATTTAAATTAGGTAATACAAATTCAAATTTAAAAAGAACTGTATTTTTCGGTATTAAACTGTATAGTGATCAAATGCTAACATTTTAGGAATTTAAATGAAATATAAACGATCTTTTTCAAAATGTAACTAATACAAATTTTATATTTTAGGAGATTATTAAATAAATACTCAATTTTGATGCTGGTTGTTTTTCTGTATAGATGATGGTTATTCGGATCTTGATGCACAGGAAAAGCGGGTTCAGGTGTAGGAGAAAAGCTGGTTTTGTTCCAAATTCTGGTTGGCGTCCTTTAGAAATTGGAGTTTTGGTTATCAGTGCTCAGCGGGTTCAGGATGAGGTAACCTTCGTAAAAACGATGCTAGTGGTTCGGGAACTTATAGGATATCTTTTTGGTAAGGTTTAGCTAATTTATTTTAGATTTTTATCACTTTATTCCTTCACACACTTTTATAAAAATTAGACGCGTTGTACCATTTTTAATTACACAAGCTAACTCTCTATTGTTTTTGTTAATTCTCCAGGCATCTTATTTTTAATGTTGTTTATATTTATTTAATCTCGTCAATAATTTTCTCAAAATAAAATAGATTACTACTATCAATCGTTTTGACATTTCACCTAAATTATTGTATTAATTTTACAATGGATAAAAGTTTATTTTAAATGTTCAATTGCCGCTAAATACCTATTTACATTTGGGGATAATTCCCGCCTTATCTGATTCAAAATATGTACAGCTATAACCATAATGTGTGACATATAATTCCAATCAATTAAGTTAAATATCTTCGGGGAAATAAAAATGTATATGAAAATGACTAAGGTGAATGGTTATATAATAATATGGTTTATTTAGTCTCGTCAATAATTTTCTCAAAATAAAATAGATTACTACTATCAATCGTTTTGACATTTCACCTAAATTATTGTATTAATTTTACAATGGATAAAAGTTTATTTTAAATGTTCAATTTCCGCTAAATACCTATTTACATTTGGGGATAATTCCCGCCTTATCTGATTCAAAATAGGTACAGCTATAACCATAATGTGTGACATATAATTCCAATCAATTAAGTTAAATATCTTCGGGGAAATAAAAATGTATATGAAAATGACTAAGGTGAATGTACAAGAAACTCAATAATTATGTGATACAAATTTGATAAATTAAAAACGTGGTATTAACTTTATTGATATGGCATGAGAAAAATGCAGTTCTAACAATGACTTATTCTAAATTAACAATTTAAATATTAATTCTGTATTTTTGTTCTAGGCCCCCTATGTACATGGGTTAGCCTCATTACAATATATATATATTGTTGTAGGGCAATTAACCCACATATCAAATTCTTCTGCTTATAAGATAACAGATCCGAGAATGTTATATCTGAAAAATAATGTATAGTGAGATTATTGAATAGCTAAATTTTTGTATATTAATGTAAAACCATGGTTGGATTTAGAAATATTGATATCGATAAACATTGTAAGTTGTATTCAGTCTATTTTTATTACTCGCTCTTTATTTAAATATCTTTATATTTTTCCGCGAAGATCTAGGTTTTCTAAATCTGATTATAGTTATATTCTTTGTTATACATATATTTCTTTTAATATTGTAATATCTTTTATTGTTCCTTGGATATTATCATTTCTAAATTTGTAATTTAAAATACGTGAGTAGATTTTATCAGCATGACGTTTAGCTGTCAGAATTATTTTCATTACTAAATTATAAATTTTATTTACAAAAGTAACATTCAAAATTATTATTTATTTGAATTTGTCATAGTTGTCTATAATATAATTTTCGAGATCATTGTACAAATTCCTAAGAAAATCTGATTTATGGAAATAAAAATTTTTCTTATGGGAACCGGGACAACGACAAAAAAAAATTTTCCAAATAATCTTCACTATTTTGATTCCTTCTATATATTAATCTTTCTTCGTTTATGCAGTTTTACTAAAGAAGCTACTGGAATTATCTTTTGGAAATTTTTGGACAAGATGCACTCATCTGGAAATCGTATATACACATAACCTTGCTGTTTACATCGTGCAAGAGGACCATATGCGATTCTACAACTATATTATCTACCAGACGTTCGAAATAAGGATATCGTAACCTGCCATTGCTGCATCTGTTGGTTTTCTACGGAACATTTTACATGTTAGAAGACACATGATTTAACATTTCCATTTGTACTTTAAGTGACAGGTATTTTGTAAAGATTGTTTACCTTAATTATATTAAAGATATAACTTTTCTCGAGATCAGATACCAAATTTCCAAATTTACTCACGACATTTCAAAGTATCTATACAACTTTTATATATTATATCTTGTTTTATAATTGGAAAAGGACATCAGTTGATTTCTAAAATATATTATAATTATTATTGACCTAGTCGTTTTATTGTATGTACTCTTGTGTAGCTTTCTGTACGTCCGGAACCTACCTTTGACCCTGAGATAAGCAGTTTTCATCTCAGATTATCTTTTATATACATAATATTTGAGCTAGCATAATACAGGGTATTCTTTCTAAATTTATTTATATTTATCATTAATAAATTTTCTTATTTTCTTATACCACGTCAGTATTATTACATTATTGTCACCACAACGTGGGGCAGCTTTCCGCAATACATCATTTATTGGCACCAGCAACGTGGGGCAAATTTATAGATACTCAGACAGTTCATATAAAATACATGAAATAAAAAGGTGCAATATATCAGTTTATAAAAATAAATAAGGAACGTAGTTCTTTTAGAAATTGTATAATAAAGATATTTCTATAAACATCAATTACAGAACAATATATATTATATTATCTATAACTTAATAGACAACTTTTACAACTAAGATATATATTAATTCATATTATCAATTATGGAAACACGTTCACGTTCCGGTTCAAGAATGGAGATAACGGAAGATAGACAGGAAAAAGGAGAAGGAGAGAGGTCCACCATTACAGAAGTTCATGCTGCACAAGAAGAAACGCCAGTAGATCAGATGAAGATCATGTTTGAAGCGATAATGGGAATGAAAAGCACGAATGAGAGGATAGAACAGAATCAACAAAATCTTAAGGAAGATATGAAAAAGATGAACGTGGAAAATCTGCAAGTAATGAGTGAGAAACTTGAGAAAAATCAACAAGATATGAATGAGAAATTCGAAGAAAATCAACAAGTAATGAGTGAGAAACTTGAGAAAAATCAACAAGATATGAATGAGAAATTCGAAGAAAATCAACAAGTAATGAGTGAGAAGCTTGAGAAAAATCAACAAGATATGAATGAGAAATTCGAAGAAAGTCAACAAGAAATGAAGAGAATGAATGAAAAATTGGAACAAAACATAAATACTAAAATAGAAGATACTATTAATTTACAAAATAGGCAATGGGGATTGCTCTTAAAGGACACTGAGGAACGTGTACAGACAAATGTAGAGGAAAAATTGTCCCTACAAAAGGAAGAAATTAGAACATTAATTGACACTAATAAAGTTAATCTGGAGGAGCAGATGAGTACTCATCAAGAGAAATGTTCGCAAAATTATAATACAGCTATTCAAAGGTCAATGGAGTACGAAGATATTTACAATAAGGAGATTAGCGCGGTGAAGAATAATTGACAGGATCTGTTAAAGGATCAGTGTAACAACAAAGATATTTTCGACACCGAAATAAGAAGTATAAGGGATGCTATCAATCAAAAATTAGGAGTGTCAAACTATCAAACTTATGGACTACCGCAGCTGAGAATTGAAAATTTAGTTACATTTAATGGCGACAATAACTTAGAACATCCGATGACTTATTTATCTTCCATAGTAAGGCATCTAGAAGATATTCCAGATCAGAAACAGCGGATGTGTATACTGAGAGCCACCCTGAGGAATAGTGCATTAATTGGTTTATGCGGATTGAAGAACATTGTTCTGATCTTGATAAATTCGTAGACCTTTTCAAGAAGAACTTCTGGGACGAAACTCAGCAGAATCGTGCCAAGATTCGCTTACTTACCGGAAAGTATAGAATGGGATTAACATCACGAGAGGCATACGCTTCAAAGATTTATAACAATTGTAAATATGTCTCTGATTTGGACGAAGCTTCTATAGCACGTCAGCTATTGAATCACTTTATTCATACGGATACGCACGCGATTATTTGTCAGAGGGTGAATGGTATGGATTCTCTGATGGACATACTCAGGAGGTTGGATGATTATTCCGAGAATAATCATAATTTAGGTGGGAATCAAAATTTTAGAAGTATGTGTAATAGAAATTTTAACTCTAATAATCCCATTAATATGGACCGAACGTATAATCGATCTGATCTTAATAATAATCGGTTTAACAATCATAATATGGATAATTTTCGGCATGCTAATAATAGAACATCATTTAATATTAATAACAGGAATTATAACACACGTCCTCAAAATTCATTTAAAAATGATTTTCGTCAAAATTCCAGTTTTCCTCAACCGTCCAATAATAGATCTTATAATAATTATCATAATAATTTTAATCGTTCTTCATATAACAATAACAATTTCGGTCATAATTCAAGGAACAACCATTTTTCAAGAAGAAAGTATACTGATAATTTTAATTCAAGAGGACGTGGTCATGTAAACAATTTTCAACGTAGACATAGATCCTTATCTCCGACTATTCCAGAACCCGATTTTACCCAAAAAAAAACTCCGTTGGTAAAACTGGATCCATACGAAAATCCGAGACCCAGTACCAGCGCGATAAACGACTAAATATATTCGACTGTAGCATACCTTACAAATTTAACAATATATCTTTTTACCAAAACCCCGAAGAGTTTATTACTATAAACGATAATGATAATCAAATATTAGATACGTATAATTTACCCATTATTAATATTAAATTAGATGAAGGCATTATCAATTGTTTGATAGATACCGGTGCAGAAATATCATTGTTACAAGAGGACAAGGTTAAATTAATAAATAATTATAAGGATAAAATCATTAAAATTAAAGGCACTGATATAGTCGCCGCAAATAGGAAACGGATAGGATCAATTAATCAGAGAATAACTGCGGATATTATTATTAATAAACATGAATATTTAATACCTTTCTATATAATAGGGAAATTACAATACGATGCTATTATCGGTATCGATAATATTAAAACCTTAGGTATGGTATTGGACTTCGAGGAAGGAAAAATTATTATTAAAGATAATATAATTAATCTAATTAAAACGTTGACTGAGGAGGAGGAAGTAGATTATTTTAAATATAAAGAAGATAAGTTAAATGAAGAGATTAATAATGTTATGAATAGGATTAATATGGTTAAGAAGAAGAAAATTGCGTGTGGTATTATGGAAGATGGTTTAAATAATGAATATATTAATATAAATGATGATTATAATGGAGTGGAAAATAGGTTAGCAGGTTTAGGATTGAATAATCATGAAGAAGATGATGTTTTGGAGGTGCGAGAAGAAGTGAAAGTTGGTAATACAGTTAATAATTTAAAAGAGATAGAAGATTTAATAAAGATACAAAATATTGAAGATGATCATGTTTCCCGTAGATTCATTGATATTTTATATAATTGCAGTTAATTAATGATGATATTGTGTTTGCTAAAAATTATGAACATGTAATCAGAATTGACAAAGAAGATCCGTTAGTTAGTAAGAATTATCCGATTCCCTATTATTACCAGGATAAAATAAACAAGGAATTGAAACGCTTAGAAGATACTGGTATAATAGAAAGATCTAACACATATTTTATAAATCCTATTGTTATTGTGAAGAAGAAAGATGATTCGTTAAGAATATGCTTAGATGCACGTGCCTTGAATCTAAGAATTAAACCAGAGTTTGAAATGCCTCAAAATATTAATGTCCTTCTTACAAAATGTGGTAATAAGAAAATATATAGTAAATTAGACTTGAAAAACGCTTTTTGGCTAATCAACTTAGAAAAGAATTCACATAAATATTGTGGATTTATTATAAATGGAGTGGTTTATCAATTTCGAGTTTGCCCTTTTGGTTTAAAAACTTCGCCTGCCGCATTAATACGATTTTTACACCAGATATTAGATAAGTACGAAGATTTTACTTTACATTACCTTGATGATATTATTATTTTTTCTAACAGTATACAGGAACATTTTCAACATCTGTCGATTATCTTAAATACCTTAAGAGAGGAAGGAATGAAATTAAACTTAGGTAAATGTCAATTTTTCAGGGGGAAAGTAAACTATTTGGGTTATATTATCAATGAAAAGAATGTATTATTAGATCCGCAACGTTTAGATGAGATTAGGAATTTTCCTCGTCCGAAGAACTTAAGAACCTTGAGAGGATTTCTTGGTATTCTAAATTACTATAGGAAATTTGTGTCCAATTATAGCCAACAAACTTTACCTTTGTTGAATTTACTTAAGAAAGCTGTTAAATGGAATTGGTCGTCAGAGTGCGAAACGTGTTTTATAAAGTTAAAGCAGAATTTCGTGGACAACCTTAAGTTACATCATCCCGACTTTAATTTACCTTTCATAGTGCGAACAGACGCTTCACATCAGACTATAGCCGCTGAATTGGCGCAGATTAAAATGGATCAGGAAATACAAATTTATTTTATTTCAAGAACTCTAAAACCATGTGAGATCAGATATACGATTTCTGAAAAGGAGATGTTGGCAATTGTGTTTGCTCTAACCAAGTTGAAATATTATTTGATTGGTAAAAGATTTACTTTAGAGACAGATCACAAGGCTCTTATAAACATCATGAGTACTAAACTCAATAATAACCGGATTTATAGATGAACTTTGCTTATACAAACTTACGAGATTGATATCAAATATAGGCCAGGAAGGGAGATGATCACTGCGGATGTTTTAACAAGGAAGGATGGTGATGTTAAGAAACAGAACATTATGATTAATCTGGTAGAATTACAGAAACACGGTATTTTCTCTTTTACGCAAATTAGACAGGTACAATCATCACAGGAATTTTTACAAATTAAAGAGTTGCTAAAGGAAGTAGAAAATTACAAGGGGATGAAAATTAAAGACGGGTATTTACTTAAATTAATAGGCAAAAATGAGGTTTATGTTCTGAATGAGTTTCATACAAGAATAATTGCACATTATTTGCATAATAGGTATATTCATATAGGAGCACGGAAATGTTGGCTTATTTTCCGTGAAGCTTTCTTCTGTATTAACGACGAGCGCATTATCAAGAGTGTGGTTAGAAATTGTCAAGTTTGCGAATTAGCGAAAGATAAGAATATCACTCATAAAAATATTAGCCATAATATTGTTTCTTATGATAGACTCGATCTTGTATCCATAGATTTCTTATCTAACCTACGGACAAAAGGATATAAGAATATTCTGGTAATTTGTGACATATTTTCTAAATTTGTTAAATTAATTCCAACACAACGTTGTAATACTGAATCAGTGCTACAAGCTTTACATGAGTATTTTATGCAATATGGTATTCCAAGAGCTATACTGTCAGACCATGCCACGTATTTTTCAAACGATAGGTATCTAAATTTTCTACACAGCCATAATGTTAAATCATATTACACTTCTATTAGATATCCTCAAGGTTACCCTACTGAGAGATATATTCGTGAAACTCTTAAGTATTTAAGGATTTTGTTAGTAGATAAACATAATAGATGGGCTAAGTATTTACCTCAAATTGAATTCGTCATGAATAACACGCCAAGTACAGTACATAATCATTCTCCTATAACAGTTTTTACCGGAGAACTTCCAGGAAGACCGTGGGATAACAAGGAACTTTTAGATTTTTCAGAACGTTTACAGGATGTTAGAGATAGACTTAGGAAAAGGAAAGATAAGTGGGAACGTAATAGGATGCTAGTTCAACGGAAGTACAAAACTTACCAAATAGGTGATTATGTTATAGTCAAGGGATTGCGAGTAACAGATCGTAAGAATAAGATCATGGCAAAGTTATTAAGACCTTATCAAGGACCTTATAAAATAAATCGTATTTTTGGCAATAATACTTATGAATTGATTGAAGATGATACTAATTTAATTAAGGGTAGATATCATATTTCAATGCTGCAGGACCACATAGCAAAGGAGATTTGAATTTTACATTTCTACAGAATACTTTAAGATAACTAGTCTAATTTATTATCTAATCTTTTACAGAATGCAAGCCAGCTGTTTACTTATGTTAAATGTAAGAATTTTATATACAAATTGGTTAATAAGAATAGGGGTAAGATAATTATCGGACAATTTGGTATGTTACAGGTCGAAAAGATATAATTTTATATAAAACTCATATTAAATATTCAACTACTAATATAAATAAATATTTTCAGTTCGTAAGAATATTATTCAACTCTATAATAGCAATTTAATTTTTTCAACTACTAATTTTGTTTAATATTTACATTTCGAAAGAATTTACTTATACTATAGATATAATTCAATTTTCCAATTATCAATTGATATGAAAATTTAATAAATAATTTCTTTAATTTTTAATTTAATAATATTCTGTGACAATTATATATGAACTTTGAGACATTTACTTAATAATATGTTATACACAATTTTTCTTTAAAGTTATACTTTTTCCTTTGATACTTAATACTACTGTTTAATGAATTTGAGCTTGTTTAATAGTTTTTGATCATAACAGATTTATTTACTTATTAATAATTTTTAAAACTTTTCCTTAATAGTATGGCATTTATATTCTCTACAAATAGTTTCCATAAAGTTTAGTTCTCTGTTTTGTGTGAATTAATTTGATGGATCATTATTCGTTTTAATATTTAACTTAAACAATTACGAACAAGTTTTCCTTTTATAAAAATAAAACAAGATACAATCTTCATTTACACTTATTTACTTTACCGTCTATAATAGCATTTATTTTGCCGAAAAAATTCCTTTTTCATTAAATTTTTTCTTGTTAACAATGGGGATAATGTTGTAGGGCAATTAACCCACATATCAAATTCTTCTGCTTATAAGATAACAGATCCGAGAATGTTATATCTGAAAAATAATGTATAGTGAGATTATTGAATAGCTAAATTTTTGTATATTAATGTAAAACCATGGTTGGATTTAGAAATATTGATATCGATAAACATTGTAAGTTGTATTCAGTCTATTTTTATTACTCGCTCTTTATTTAAATATCTTTATATTTTTCCGCGAACATCTAGGTTTTCTAAATCTGATTATAGTTATATTCATTGTTATACATATATTTCTTTTAATATTGTAATATCTTTTATTGTTCCTTGGATATTATCATTTCTAAATTTGTAATTTAAAATACGTGAGTAGATTTTATCAGCATGACGTTTAGCTGTCAGAATTATTTTCATTACTAAATTATATATTTTATTTACAAAAGTAACATTCAAAATTATTATTTATTTGAATTTGTCATAGTTGTCTATAATATAATTTTCGAGATCATTGTACAAATTCCTAAGAAAATCTGATTTATGGAAATACAAATTTTTCTTATGGGAACCGGGACAACGACAAAAAAAAATTTTCCAAATAATCTTCACTATTTTGATTCCTTCTATATATTAATCTTTCTTCGTTTATGCAGTTTTACTAAAGAAGCTACTGGAATTATCTTTTGGAAATTTTTGGACAAGATACACTCATCTGGAAATCGTATATACACATAACCTAGCTGTTTACATCGTGCAAGAGGACCATATGCGATTCTACAACTATATTATCTACCAGACGTTCGAAATAAGGATATCGTAACCTGCCATTGCTGCATCTGTTGGTTTTCTACGGAACATTTTACATGTTAGAAGACACGTGATTTAACATTTCCATTTGTACTTTAAGTGACAGGTATTTTGTAAAGATTGTTTACCTTAATTATATTAAAGATATAACTTTTCTCGAGATCAGATACCAAATTTCCAAATTTACTCACGACATTTCAAAGTATCTATACAACTTTTATATATTATATCTTGTTTTATAATTGGAAAAGGACATCAGTTGATTTCTAAAATATATTATAATTATTATTGACCTAGTCGTTTTATTGTATGTACTCTTGTGTAGCTTTCTGTACGTCCGGAACCTACCTTTGACTCTGAGATAAGCAGTATTCATCTCAGATTATCTTTTATTTATTACATTTGAGCTAGCATAATACAGGGTATTCTTTCTAAATTTATTTATATTTATCATTGATATATTTTCTTATACCACGTCAGCGTTATATCATTAATTGTCACCACAACGTGGGGCAGCTTTCCGTATTATATCATTATTTGACGTCCGAACGTGGGGCAATTCTCCACGGTAGATGGTATTATATCAATATATATATATATATATATATATATATATATATATATATATATATATATACGGTATGCGCCAAAATAAACAACACTGAAATGCGTGCCATTGTCTCCTTTTTCAGGAATATGCAGCAACCTGTGTTCTTGAATATGTTTGACAATCTGCGTAACCGTTATGAGCAGTGCCTACAACGCCATGGCGCACATTTTGAACATGTATTCTATAGACATAATAATGTATAAGTAATAAATAATATACTTCAGTAATTTCAGTGTTGTTTATTTTGGCGCATACCGTATATATATATATATATATATATATATATATATATATATATATATATTGTTATGATACTAATAGCTCAGTTATTCCAGCTATCTGTAAATGAAAAAGTGAGAATTAATACAAGAATTACACTCAATGGTATAGCTACCACATAACTTGTAAAATTAGTGTCGAAATGTTAATAAATTAATATTACGATAACTTTGTATATTTCAGATTAAATTATATTTATTTCAAAATTTACTTTTCATATTTTTAATTTTCATTTTCATCATTCAAGTCAATTACGCGAAATTAAAAAAGATAGTTAATTTATTTACATTTGAATTTTATATCGATACTAATTGAACACGCCCACTTTTCAAATTATAAGAAAAACCCACGAACGGTTATTTTTGTATTGGAAAGTACATAACCTAACATTAAAAAGCCAGGCATATCTATTTGTTAATTAATATTTTAATTTTGTCTTTCTGTCCAAATTAACATTTTATCTACATATTAATTATTACAAATTATTGTAAATGTACAAATCAAGTAAATTTTTAATTTCTAATAAGGCTTTGAAAAAGAAATAATTGATAGTTGGCGTAGGTGCAGAATTTTTACACAAAAGTTGCCAAAAAAGTGATACTCCGTTTATTAAATTAATTAAATACTAAAATACTAGTGCTAAAAGAATGAAATTATATACAAAAGGTGTAATTAATACTGGCACAACATTCGAAACACTTTTGGCGAGAACAATATCCGAGACCGGCAAGAAATCGGCCAAAGCATCTTTTGACCGCCGAGCGTCGACCGATTTCTACATACAAGAACAAGCTTCCACATACCTGCACCGTAGGACCCAAGAGTACCTCTCTTGATCCCGTACAGCTGAACATCCTGAATAGCTGAAACCTTCCTTAATACCTTCACGCTCCCTGCAAGACACAGGTTAATTTAATTCAATTCTGTTTATAAAAGTCTAATTAATAATTATTTCTCAACCAATCAAATTCACTAATTCATTACCTCTTGATTTTACTTTTAAATATATTACTATTTTGCTAAAATTTGTGAAAAGAACAATATTTATTAAGAATTTGTAGTACTTACCATTACTGTGTTTATTTATTTATATTAAAACAAACTTTACTATATCAGTTCACAAGTTACATAACCATAATTTTTCAAGTGCATATTATTCTAATTTCTTGTTTCACCGTTAGTCAAGTTACTTATTTATTGTATACAGATACCTTGCATTTAATAAATATTTTACACTTATTATTTCAAAGAAGTTCTTTTATTTATCAATGCGTAGCTAGAAATAACTTTTGGATACTATTAATTAACTTTCCGTCAGTTTTATAGGAGTATAAACCCACCGACGATGATCCTGAGTAGGAATCAAATTTATTTAGTATCTTAGTCATGCTCTACCGACCTCTAGTCGTAATCAGAGATACTACGTACGATTGGCTAATAATCTAACTTTACCTGTTTATTTTATATAAGGCGCCCAACACATCTTACAGCCAAAGTACGATTTAACTACTCAATATTCACATATTATTATTATTCAGCTCATCAGCTTCTCTTCAATATATATATATATATATATATATATATATATATATATATATATATAT
Organism: Melolontha melolontha; assembly: GCA_935421215.2. NCBI lineage: Eukaryota > Metazoa > Arthropoda > Insecta > Coleoptera > Scarabaeidae > Melolontha > Melolontha melolontha. The sequence goes on along the minus strand of OW285241.1, from coordinate 65,436,672 downwards.
ATATATATATATATATATATGTGTGTGTGTATGTGTGTATACTATACTATATACCCGTCCAATTAAATTTTGTTAACGTGTACTAGCCTATAGCAACTTTCAAATCTGTTAGTGAAAAGGTTATATGAAATATAATTAATATTTAAGAAAATGTAATCTAGTCATCAGCTCTTTGTTTAAAATAATCGATAGTTCTCACCATTTTAAGGTAAATTATTAAACACTGCAAATGTACAGTTCAGTTGTAATTTAAGTTTTCAGGTTTTACATTCAAAATATTTTAAAACAAGAAAACAGTATCTGTAGTATTGAAAATCACCATGTACTTCATCATGGAAAATAAAATCTTTTCGTTAGTAGAAATTTATTTATAAAAGATTTTGGAAATGATTATCTTGTCCATCTACACATTTTCTGATTCTACGTCGAATATTATTAAATACATTTTCAAAAATATATGGATTATTATTAACCTATAATTAATAATTAAGTATTTGCCTAAGTTCATTTAAGCTCTGCACAGCTGTTTTAAAACTGGTATTCTTAAGGTAAGCCACAAAAAGGAAATAGCTGTGTGTAAAGTCGCATAATTTTGCGGGACAGTGACAGGACATATTTTGGAAATTTTGGTAAGTGTTTCAAGGTGATACACGATCTTGCTGGAAATATCCTAATTGGAGTTTGTCATCATGCATTTCTTTCATAAACGGTTCCAAAATTTCTTAACGGTATCTCTCCGCATTAATATCTCTAAAAATAAATATAAAATTTGTCGTTTTCTAATAAAATTTAATGTTCACTTTCTTTTTTGAACGCACAATATATTATCGGAGAATCATAATAGCAGTTTTCATGTATAATATACGAGGTGTGGCAATAAAATAGCTAGTCTGATCCCGTAAAAGTGTTTTTTAAATTGAAATTTATGCAACTCTTATTATTATCCCCTTCTATCACAATCCCTCCCCTCTATCACTACACTGCCCCATTCGAATTTTCCATTGTCCAAAATAGTGGTGGAATTTTTCTTCTGTGAGCACGTTCATGGCGCGTGACGCTTTTTCTTTCACACCTTCACCGGTCTGAAATCCTCTTTTTACTGCAGATTTGATCTTAGGAAACAGATAAAAGTCATACGGTGGCAGGTCAGGCAAATAAGGTGGAACGTATGTCAGTTGGGCCAGAAAGCAATTATCATTGTATTAGATGGTCAGAGGGGGGATTAAGGTGACCGTTCAGTTGGGCCGGAGACTTTTAATCCTTTAAGACTTTAGGGATACGCCTACCTATTAGAACATTTAATAAACAAACATTTGCAAATTATTTTTCATCAAAGCAACCAAAGCTTTGTAACAGTTAACATGGATCAAAGTGCTGAGTTATTTGTAACAGTTAATATGGATCAAAGTGCGGAGTTAATGTTGAGTGAAAAAGGACACGAATTATTAGTTGTTGGCGGCTACAAATTTTCAAAGGCCAACGAAACGAAATGCGGAAAAATTCGTTGGAAGTGCTGTAATCGCAAATGTTTAGCTCGAATATATACTTCTGTGCATAATAAAACTGAAGTGCTTGAAGTGAAAGAAACTCATTCTCACGGTGCTGTGCAAAATTTAGCTAGACAAATAATTAGCAATGCCGCAAAAAGGAAAGCTTGCGACGATATTTCTGAAAAACCTGCCAAAATAATTAATTGTGAACTATATATTATATTGCTTATATTGCTCGCCGGAAAAGTCAACCCACAATTCCGAAAAATCGAGAAGAAGTTATAAACTACTTATCTGAATTAGAACTGAAAACTGATAAAGAAGAAAAATTTTTACTGAATGTGAATAAAAATAAAGAAATTATTATTTTCTCTTGTTTTACAAATTTAAACTTTTTATGTCAAGTTGACACTATCTATGTTGATGGAACGTTTAAATATTGTACCAAATTTTTTTATCAGATGTTTACTCTGCACGGTTTTAAGAATGGACATTATATTCCATTGGTATTTGCGTTACTCCCAAATAAAAATCAAGCAACCTATTACAATTTTCTGTTAGAATTAAAAGAAAAGTGCACTCAATTCGGTCTGATTCTTGAACCCAACAAAATAGTGGTAGATTTTGAAAGTGCAATTCATAAATCTTGTGTTGCTGTTTGGAATAATGTAATCATTATAGGCTGCAGGTTTCACTTATGCCAGAGTTGGTATAGGAAAATACAACAATTGGGTTTATGTAAAGAATATAAAGACAATAATTCTGTTGTAGGAAAATATTTAAAATTGTATTTTGGCATACAATTTCTAGATCCTCAACAAGTTGTTGATTTTTTTAATGAAGAATTATATTACATAATTCCAGACAATGATTCTAGAATCATAGAATTTAGAAATTATTTATTTGAAAACTATATTTCAGAAACTGCAACATTTCCTCCAAGTGCATGGGCTTCTAATTCAAATTATTTATATAGAACCATAAATAACTGTGAATCATTTCATGCAAAGTTTAATGGTCACTTTTATAATACTCATCCCAATATTTTTTTCTTTACACAAGTTTTATTATCATATCAAACTGAAATCTATATCAAAATAAGAACTGCTAATATATATACAAAGAAAATCAGGAAAGACACTCGTAATAAAGTAGAGCACATTAATAATAAAATTTGTGATTACATGCATGGTAGAATAAGTCGTTTACGTTTGTAAAATCTGTTTGTTTTAATTATTTACCTGTATGATATGCGTATATATAAGTATGTTAATTTGTTTCAGAATAAAATTGTAAATAAATATTTGGTTTCTTTTTCTTAACATTAAATTGATATTATGATGTTTTGTGTTTTCCTTAAACAAACAAAAATAAGGTAATTAGGTATATAACATTAAATATAAAATCTTAATCCTCTCCCTTGGTAATAATACCTCACCTCACTAATGACCGGCCCAACTGAACTATAGATAAGTCCGTCTACCTGACGTCTGGCCCAACTGACATCCGCCCATAAGGTGGATGGTCTAACACTGGGATGTTATACTTGGCTAGAAACTTGTTGACAGACAATGAATGTGCGGCAGTGCCTTGTCCTGATGAAGAAATCATTATTTTTTTCTACAATTCGAATCTTATGCATTCGTTTTCAATTCCTACAGTTTCAGTAATCGCACGAATAGTTAACCGATGGTCAGATCGGTTCAGATCTGATCATCGAATTTTTCAATATTTATATCCGAGGAAGGGCGTCCTGAGCGTGCGTCATCCTCAATGGTTTCTCGCCCATTTTGGAAACGCTTAAACCAGTCAAATCCCTGCACACATGATAAACATTCATTACCATATGCTTCTTTTAATAAAAGATAGGTCCCAGTAGCGGTTTTTCCAGGATTCATAAGCTTCGCGACAATTCGTTGCATTTTTTTCAGGGAAAATAAAAACATAGATCTTATACAAACAAAGGCCACGGCCAAACTATTATCTCTACAAGTACGGGATGGACGACAATCTAAACAGAAGGGTTCATGCTATACAGCTATAGATCGTACGACTTTAGCGCATGCGTAATTCGTGTGTAGTAGCATCTGTCTCGTTATTTTGTAACTACACCTCATACAGTGGACTGTGTCGCTCGAAACAACCTTCCTATTAACATTATCTGAATTTCAGAAGGAAAAGAAATGGCCAAAGTAGGACATAAAAGCAGAGCGCAAATCCTCCATCGCCATAACTAAAGAAATTTAAATATTTTTCTGAACATTACGTCTCTATTGAAGCAAACCAAAAAAAAAGTTGCGCACAATCGTAAATCGGACGGCAAGAATATGTCAGAGTGACAGATTGAATTTATAAACATTGTTTCATCATAACTTCTTTTGCATTCTAAATAATAGAACAATAGAACGGTCTACATGCACATTTGATTGTAATTACTACTGGAATAAATGTGTCCCTCATTTTTTTCTTTTTTGGGGCAAAGTTAATGAAAAAAAGCAGAAAAATCTACATTCAAAATATAGATACACTAATAAATAAACAGAAAAAATATTTCCATCTCTTAAAAAAGTTTGGTGCTAAAAAGGTTAAAATACTATATATATATATAATCCAAAAAAAAATCCCCATTACCATAACAATGGTGTAGGGCGTTTATCTTCTTCTAGCTTTTTATAAATGTTTTCCATTCATTTCTATTCCTTGTCATGTTCTTCGCTTCTGTCCATGTTTTGCCTTTCCTTCCCAGTATTTCTGCTATGACATCATTCCATGTTGTCCTTGGCCTTCCTCTTCTTTTATTTTTCATTATCCTAGCTTCCCATATCCTTCTTGTTTGTCTTGTATTTTCCATTCTATATAAATGTCTCCACCATCCTAGCTGTCTTTGTTCAATGTATTCTAGCACTGACTGCATTTTCAAATCTTTTCGTATTTCCAAGTTTCTTATTCTGTCCATCCTTGTAACTCCTCTAACTCTTCTTAAATACGTCATTTCTACTGCCTGTAATTTATTCTTTTGTCTTCTATTTAATATCCAGGATTCACAGCCATATGTTAATATCGATCGGTAAATTGCCTTATATACTTTTAGTTTTGTTTCTCGGGATATCTCTTTTTTGTTAATGAAATTATTCCTCATGCTGTAGTACAGCTTTGTTGTTTTTTCTATTCTTTGATTAATCTCAGCGTCCTGGGTCCCTTTTCCATCAATTCGTACTCCCAAGTACTGGAATATTCTCACTTGTTCTATTTCAGTTCCTTCTATTACGATTTTCGTATCTACCTGTTCATCTCCCACTACCATTACTTTAGTTTTGCTCTTACTCATCGTCATTCCACTGTCTTTTAGTGTCATATTCCATGTTGTTAAGTTACGTTTCAGATCTTCCTCATTGTCGGCTATAACTACTATGTCGTCTGCGAATGCCCCTTCCGAAACTTCGACTGCATTCAAGTTAAGGTGTCCAACCCTGAACTTTTTACTTTTGCATGTACACTGTTTGATAATGTCATCCATATAAACAATGAACAGCATTGGGCTCAAACTTCCCCCTTGGCGCAGTCCCTCGTTTGTTTTAAATATCTCCGATTCTAAATTGTTAGCTATTACAGCATTAGTATTGTGGTTATATATTTTCTGTATTAATCGTCTTATTTTGCCATTGACACCTCTTTCTCTTAATACATTCCACAATCTTTCTCTTGGTACTTTATCGAATGCTTTTTCCAAGTCTATAAATGCTAAGAACACTTTCTTCTGTTCTCTTGAGGCTTTTTGTATTATTTGTTTCACAGAGAATATTTCGTCTTGTGTGCTCCTTCCTCTTCTAAACCCACTTTGTGACTCATGTAACGTATTTTCGAGTTTTGTTCTTAGTCTTCTATCTATTATTTGCTCGAGAATCTTCATTGCAGTACTTAGAAGGGATATTCCTCTGTAATTATTGCATTCTTTCTTATTTCCTTTATTCTTGTATATTGGTACTATCAATTACTTCTTCCAATCGTTTGGTATTTCCTCTTCTCTCCATATTCTGTTATATATTTTCAACATTAATTCTCTTCCTCTTTGTCCTATATATTTTATCATTTCTGCTGTTATTTTGTCACAGCCTGGCGCTTTTCTATTTTTCTGTTTTTGTATTGCTTCTTCCAGTTCGTCCATGGTAATTCTTTCTTCTGTCTCATCTTCTCCTATTATTTGTTGTTCACTAGCATTCTCGTTTTCCACTCCTCCGCTTAACAATCCCTGAAAGTATTCTTTCCACCTTTCTATTATCTTCATTCTATCGCTTAGGATCTCTCCCTTCTTATTTTGTATATAATGTGTAGATTGTGACCTTTCTTCATTCCTTACTGATTTCAAGACTCTATAAAATAGTTTTTGGTTCTCTTTACTGTTTTTTTCCATCTTTTCCCCAAATTCTTTCCATGTCTCCTTTTTTGCTTGTACTACTAAATGTTTCACTTTTTTTCTTTCTTCTTTATATATATCGTATTTTTCCACTGTTTGTTCTGCTAAGTATGTTTTCCATGCTTTTTTCTTTATCTTAATTTGATGTCTTATTTCATTTGTCCACCATATTGTTTGTTTTTTCTTTTTATTTTTCCTTACGCCACATATCTCTTTCGTTGTTAGTTATTATTATTTCTTTAAACCTATTCCAAATTTCTTCGATAGTTCCATTAATTTCTATATTTTCTACTCTTTCGGCTATCCTTTTCTGGAATTTTTCAGCAATGACTTCACTTCTTAATTTGTATATTCTAAGTGTTTCTATTTGGTTTTGTTTCTGTGTATATATATATTGCTTTTCCTTGTTTTGAACTTTTTCTTTTATTCTTGATATAACCACAAAGTGATCGCTTCCTATTTCCGGCCCTCTTCTTACTTTCGTGTCGCTCACAATTCTTCTGTTATTTTTGTCAACCAATATGTAGTCAATTATGGACCTCTCCCCCCTACTCTTGACTTCTCTAGTATATCTGTGTATATCTTTGTGTTGGAAAAGAGTGTTAGTTATTACCAAGTTGTGTATAATGCAGAAGTCCAGCATTCTTTTTCCATTGTTATTTCTAACAGTCTTCCCGTTTGTTCCCAATACTTCACTATATTCATCGTCTCTTATGCCAACTCTACTGTTGAAATCTCCTACTACAAACATTATTCCTTTCGCGTCTTCCACCACTAATGTTAGTTCTTCCCAAAATTTATTCTTATTTTCTGATGTATCATCTTCGTTTGGCCCGTACACCACTATTATTGTTTTCGTTCTGTTTCTTTCCTTCATCTAATAAATACTAATAAATAAATACTAAACATGTTTAATATTTACCACATCTGTTCAAAATAAAACAGTTTTTAGGAAAATATTTTATTAAAACTGCTGCGTCATTACATGATTAAATACGTGTACATACATAAAACAATTTAATTCTCTCTCAATTGAATTATAAAAAAGGAATTCTCTATAATTAAAGCATTTTATACGATTTTAAATCGATTGTATTTAACTTTTTGCATACTATTTAGAGCTGTAATTGATTGTTTTAATTGGTTTGATATTCACAAATAAAACATTTTCATGTTACATTTTACAAAATAAAAATGTTGAATAAAGTCATTTGATAAATGAAAAACGAATCCAATTTTTACTCAAAAATCGAATGAACTCGATGAACTATAGCATTTAATATTAATATGTTAAAATTTAAGTACATAAAACTTTAAATTCTTCCTTGGGTCTTGGGCAGAGCTTCATTATGTTGTTTCTGGAGCGACTTCTACCCCATTCTAATTTTCCTATAAATGAAAAAAAATTAAATTAAATTAATATTATTAAATACTTACTCACGTATTTCGCAATATATCGTTCAATCCTATTTCGTTGCCAATATCTATGGAAGATTTTTTATCGTTATTTATCGTGTAAGGATCAGCTCCATATTCCAACAGTATGTTTACTAATGGCAATGAAAATATGTTATCCCATTTTTTCAGACATAAATGTAGTGCGGTGTTGCCATTTCTGTCCTTCAGCTTAGGATTACCACCATTTACCAACAAGACACTTAGAAGCTCTAAAGCGGAAGATTGTACAGGCAAATTTCTTCTAAACTGAAGATCCCGTTGAAACACCAAGTGTACTGGTGTTTTTAAATCATTGTTGGTTTCGTTTACATTGGCGCCATGTTTTATCAAAATGGTCACAATTTCGACGGCATTCAATACGACAGCTCGATGCAATGGAGTCCAACCAAACATATCCTTACTCGATATTTGTCCGTTCTGTGATAGTAAGAATTTAATTACATCCACATAACCATTAAGAGTAGCGGTATGTAACGGTGTTTCGCTTTTATGAGATCTCGCATTCACATTTGCGCTACATTTGTTGTTTTCAAGAAGCAATTTAGCAGTGTTAATATTGCAAGCTAAATGTAACGGAGAGTAACCCCCGGTATCCTGTGCATTTACGTTAACTTCTTCTTCAAGTAGAAATCGGACGATATTACTACGATCTTGTATTACTGCAAAGTGAAGAAGTGTTCTTCCAAATTCTCCAATTGTACACTCCAACTCCTTTTTATGCAATAGTTTCTTATCTACCAACATACGCAATGTTGATAGTTCTCCTTGCTTGACTATCGTACATAAAGCACTCCCAAGAACGTCTGATTCAAGAGCTTTCGGACTATTTTTCAGTAAATATACAACTATTTCATATTTTCTTTCCAAGCAGGCAATATCGAACGCCGTTAGTCCACTATTGTTTCTAATGGCGATTATGTCATCCTTTTGTTTTATAAGACATTCTGTTACAGACTTTTTATCTTGCATGCAAGCTAAATGCAAGGCGGTATTTCCTCGTCTATCTTTTTGTGTTATAGTTGCGCCATGTTCTAAAAGTATTTGAACGATTTCGGTATTTCCTTTCTCTGCAGCAATGTGTAACGCTGAAGACCCATGTATATTAGAAACTCCAATATAAAGTCCATGTTTCAGAAGTAGTTTAACGACATTTACATGTGAAAACTTACAAGCAAAGAAAAGTGGTCCATTACCAAAATCGTCAACGTAATTTACTGTTAGCATTTTTTTAATTAAAACAGACACTACCTCAACAGAGCCTTGTATAACAGTGTAATGCAAGGGGATTTTCCCAAAATTGTCCGGAGCATACAAGTCCGTTTCCATACATAATAATTTAGTTACAAGATCAGCGTTTCCGTAAATACAGGCCAAGTGTAAAGCCGTGAAGCCATCCTTTGTTGTTATTTTAATATATTTCGCTATAGTGGTAAATACTATTTTATCTCTGCATGCTTTATCTATTATACGAAATCCTATACTGTTACTATACTGTATTTTTAAAAGACTGAAAAGAATATCTAAACGTCCATGATCTATTGCAATTTTTGCAGTTTTGTGAAAATGTTCGTTCAATAGAGAAGGATTATTTCTGTATAATACAAGTAGAGTGTCTAAATGATTATTATTAAGAGCGCTAGATATATCTTCAGTAGCCACCTTTTTCTTGTTATGCTTTAAGAAGACTTGAATTGTGGTAGTTAAGCCATGGCTGTAAGCTTGAGTCAGAAATCTATGGTTACTAAAATTAAGATATTGAATCCAATCCCAATTCATTAATATGTCGTGAGCATTGAAGTCTAACTTTTTCTTTACCATATACTGAATAATAACTTCTAGGGATCTGTAGTTTCTCGAGTCAAAGCAATAACTACACACTAAAAGCAAAGGCGTCCTTCCGCATTTATCCACTTGTTGTAAACAGGTTTCGTCTTCTTTACATGCATATTCGACTAGGTCGACATTTTTCTTCAAAATAGCATCATGTAGCATTAAATCATTGCAAATCATTCTATCGAAAAGATATCTGATATTGACACATTTAAACATCATATTTTTGTAAAGTATTTTTGCACATTTTTCCGTGGTGATATTCTCGCTTAGCCAACCCATAGCCAAAAATTCAGAAAAAATTGGGTGCAAAAATATGGGATAGCTATCCCGAATTTCTTTAATAATACCTAATTGAATTTCAGAATTGTTTTTGAATTCTTCAATAAACTTATTATAGTCTTTAATAATTTCCTTATCTACTATTATCTTTTTACCAAATAAAGAAACCAACGACAATAATCTGTGATATTTTATGAAGGAATCTCTACTAAATGTATCATCTATAGTTCGACAATAATATCTTTCAATTATTTTTTGTATAACTGTTTCATACAACTTGAATTTATCATACGTAACTAAATTTTGATATTGTTTTTGGTATATAAATCTCATACAATCTAAATATAAAGGATTACTTAAAAATTCAAGAGGTATCTTTTCTAAATTAATATTAATCATGTACTTATTCTTTAAAGAATTCGTAATATCATCTTTTCTTAGATGATTAATTTTTAGAGGTAAAATTTCAAGATTGTCAATTAGCATGTCCCTGGTGATAAGTCTAGATGCAATAATTAGTTTTACATTAGTCTTTGCTAAACAGTCAAGGATACCAAGTACGAATGGTTCATAAAATGGCAGTAATTTATCTACTGAATCAATGAATAAAATTAACTTTCCAGCATTTTCATGGAAGTTGCATATGTTTTTCAATAAAATTTTGAAGGGATCCACTTCGAATTGTTCAAAAATAAAACTTAAGGGGTTACGAAACAAATTTGGTGCGTATTCAAGAACATTTTCTCGATAATCTGGAAAATTGTAAAATAGAACATAACTTTTGTTATCATAATTTTCCGATAATAGGTGCAACATCGAAGTTTTTCCGATACCAGTTTCTCCGGAAATAATTGTTATTTTACTTGTAATCTTATTAAAAAAACCTCCTTCACCGATAGTCTCTCCACCATATGTAATATATTTGCTCATGTTAGGACAGTTTCTATAATTTAACAACTCCAGGGAACTATCTACTACTTGAATATGGAACAATGGACAGCCTTCTGATGAGAACTTCACCCAATATTCTTCAAAAGGCAATTTTCGTACGTCGATCATAATATTTTTCTCCACTTGCAAATTTGTCTCAGCATCTATTTCAAAATTTCTGGGATTTGTTATTATGGACTTTTTAAAGCCAATTTCTAATGATTCTATATCACCGCACAGAAGAAATATTTGTTTCTCTCTTTTCGTAAGCAGTGCCTTATTTATAGTAGCCTTACGGAGATACCTATCAATGTATACTTGTATATTATGACCTAGTATGGTACCTATTACAGGTACTGATTGATATTTTCCAAAATCATATACTTGGTGGCCATCTTGGTCGACTAGGTATTTCCTCACCTTATAACTGTTGCCTACAGCAAAACGTATAAACATAAAACACTAAAAGAGATGTATAAATTCACAGTTTGAACATTAATTAAAACCTCTTGATGACTTGCTAATAAAACGCGGTGGGAATAATTGAGGTTAAGTAAAGGAATCATCCCGCTAGTGTGTATTGTAAATTTTAGTTTAATGTTAGACCTTATGCTAGATATAATTTTATGTTAAAATGAGTTCTGTATAATCGAAACATTTAGAGGCGGTTTTGTTGTTCGTGTATTCAAAAGGGCAAAATGTGTAACCACAAGACAACATAGGGTTGTTGTTCACTTGTTTACAAAAGCCTGAGAAAGCGCTGCTAGAAGGACAAGTAGAATTGACAAGGAAGAATATAATGATTAGTTTTATATTTTTATGGAATATGTTCTGCAAGAATAACATTATGTATCGCAGAATACGTTAACGAAATTGTTATTGCCAGAAAATCACCGCGGAGGGCGCGTAATAACGAGATTGGCCAAATGTTGTTTTTGAATGAAACTAGTTTCTGGGCTTAGATGTTCAGAAGAAAGCGTGCATAATCATAGGGCATAGATCAGCTTGTAAAACATACAGCAAAACAACGAATGAATGTAGGAATGTTTTTACTTGTGAAGTTGACCTGTCGCATTACTTTTTCTGTAATGGATCTACTTAGTCTCGATATATATGATCTGCTGTAGATCCCAGTTTTATCAATGTTATGTTCCAAACATAGAATACAATTCTAGATCCATTGTCTTACAGATAATTTAGATATTTTCAAATAATTATTAAAAAATATAATTGATACCACAGTCAATACACTTCTGAGAAATGAAGGCAGCTAATAAAACCAACTAGTTAATATATGGTAGGTTCCATGAATGCTTTCGCCATCGCAAATGCGCGTCCGGGTGAATAATTCTTAGTGCTTTACGAAAACGAACCAGATTTAATTAACAACTAATTGTGACTTTAAAAAAATTGAACACTCATTTGCCATTTTGCAGAAAAACAAAAACAATATTTTTACGATGGATTAAAGATATTATTGAAACGATGTAATAATACCTGTATTCAAAAACAAGCTATACTGACAAATAATTTTTTATTGATGCTCTAGTCAATTTGTTTTCATGGCTAGTTCCGGAAGATGAAAACGTCCCCTCGTACATGCTAAAAAATCTTTCTTTGGAAGGCGTTTTCGCTTTCTTAAAAGGTTTGTCGGTACGAAAAAAAAGTTGCAAATATATCCTAGGGTGAACTACTCACAAAGTTTATTCTTTTTGTTTTCACTGTGAAACTCTTCCCTTGTTAGTTAGTATTACTTCTAGCACGATAATGAAGTTTCAAAAACCATAGTTTGGTATATACAGGCAAAAAAAGCTCGATGCGAAAATATATACTCGTAGTTAATATGATTGATGTTCGGCAGTAGGAGGAGAAAGCGGGACAAACACATATGTGCAATCATCTAGTCATAACAGATAGTTAACGTTTTGGCTTATATGTGGCAGTTGTGGAAATTGTAACCGCGCCATATTCTCCTTTCGGTATATTTTCGCAACAGGCATTGTTTGCCCATATAATAATACCGATGCATCATTCATATTGCAGTAAATTAAGAAAGAGGAACTGGCAGAATTTAGATTCATACTTTAGATTCATACATACAATTCATAAAATTTCTGATTCAAAACCATTTACATAATTTATTGATGAAAAATTAAAATATATAACGTGCCTTAAAAACTTTCCTACTACTTTACAGCCTACTATAAGACTGTTTTTTAAGTAATTAAGTAATGAAAGATTGGTGCACATGCGAAGCTTTAGAAAACTTAAGAAAACGCTTATATTTTTTAAATTACTTTTTTTATAATTTTAGAGTTACAATATAAAATATGTATTATTCAAAGTTACTATAGAACTGGCGAGAAAATAGAAAATGGAGATTGGGTTTATTCCACTAATTAGTGCTTACAGGATTTCCCGCAATAGTATCCTAACCTGCCAGTCAGTGGCGGCTCGTGCTAAAAATTTTAAGGTGTTCTGCAAGTTTTACAAAAAAATTTACCTTGCACGGGCAGTAAGAGGTTGTCTCCCATCGATCTTATCATGCTTTCTTCGCCTTCCGCACTGAAGTAATGGATTTCTGGAACGATTGTCAATTGTCACACAAAAAAATAAGAGTCACTAAGCACTACTTTACCAACAAATTATTTCTTATAAATTAAATCTATTCTACGTTCTTTTCGATTTGCAAATTTTGTTATCACTTTGTCATTAAAATTGTCTATTTCGGAGATAAACTTTTTTTCGATAGATAGCATGGAAAGAGATGTTAAACAATCTTCGGTCATTGAATTTCTGAGAAACGTCTTAATTCGATTTAGTGTTGAAAAGCATCGTTCGGCCTCTGATGTTGTCATGGGAGTTGTTATTACAATTTCTAATAATTTTCTAGTCTCCTTCAACGTATCTCACAGATTGTTTTTTATTAAAAATTTTAGAAGAGGTAGTGCGCCTTTTAAAGATCTACAATCAGTTCTTGAGTAAATAACAGACAATTCAGTTCGTAATCTTTCTTTATCAAGGGTGGGATAATAGGAGCATGCGGAAGTGAGTTTGTCCTCAGGAAATTTACTGCAATACTCTCCAAAGCATTCCGAAAAAAAAAAGTGATGCCACTACTAGATGCTCTTTAAAATGAAATCGATCTTTTGCACAATTTAGAATAACATCACACACCTCTAAAGCCGAAATTCGATGATTAAATCTGCTGTTATTTGGACGTTTGCGTTTTTCTGGTGGTGGCTCATCGCTTATTAAATCTGATGCTTCACTTATGATGTTGTCAATATTATTTCGAACTTGGCCTATACTGCGTTCAAAATTTTCGATAGCGTCTTTTACTAGAGTGGGTTCAATTTTTCTTTGCTGCAATTGATTAAACGGGATATCTACATGGGGCATTACATGATGGAAAAAAGTCAGCCAAAAATTGAAGATCGGATCATTTAATGTACGGCGAATAGAGGCGGCTGCACTACAGACTGTGTTGTTGGAGAATTGTTCTTCTATTTCTTCCATACACTCAATGAGAGAGGCCCTATTTTCGTACACAACATTAATGGTCCTGATATTAAAATTCCAACGGGTTGTAGCGCCGTGGGGGGATCCTTCTGTTTACAACCTTGTTTAACACTTCTACTCGTTGGGGTGAATTATTAAAAAAGCCGGGAATGTCTTGTAGATTTCCAAAAAATACACGTACTTGCGAATTTGCAGAAGCAGCTTTAGATATAATTAAATTTAATTGATGGGCATAGCAATGTACACATAGTGCGCAAAAGGGTACTTTTTTTAATCAATGCTTGAACGCCTGCGTGTTGTCCGGTCATCACCGCTGCTCCATCGTAACTCTGTGCAATCAGTTTGTTAGGTGAATTTTGAATTAAAGCATCTATGACACTTAAAATTGTTTTGCTAAGTGTTTCTGCATCACATTTTTCAGGAATGACGTAGTTCCAAAAACGTTCAATTGGCTCACCATCACGAACATATCTAAAAATAACTACCATTTGAGTTTTTGCAGCAACATCCGTTGTTTCGTCCGCCATGATCGCCAAAAACGGAGAATTATTAATTTCCTCAATTATTTGTTCTTGGCAGACTTCAAGTATGCACTATAACAGATCATTCTGTATTTCTTTGGAAGTGCCTTTAAATACCGAACAATTTTTTAGGTGCTCACTTAGAGTTGCATCTAATTCAGCCGAAAAATTAATAAGTCCACGAAATATCCCCGGATTCTCGGAAGTATCGCTCTCATCATGTCCCCGAAGGGCCAATTCAAAAGCTCCACAAAATTTTATACAATTAATAATTTTTGATAAAATATACCGATTCTTTGACACATTTTCATTATGTCTCTGTATATTTACCCAATAAGCAGAATCTAGTTGAGCCATAATATTAGTTGACCCTAGTAACGCAAATTCCATACAATTATGAAGATGGCTTTTAGAATTCCCATGTCTTTTTATTTTCAAACTCAAGTGCTCTAGATCCGTGACCCCTATTTCCGTCCAAGCTTTATCGCCACCAAAAAGTAAACAGGGAAAACAATATAAAGCATTTTTTTTGTTGCATCCACAAATCCATTCGTTTTTTTGAATAAATAACGCTACTAAATTTACGTGTATAATTTTTCCCTCTACTTACACCAGTTTTTTCAATAGTGATATCTACTAATGGCCTACCTTTTGCTTTTAATTCTATCTTTTCTTCGTATGAATATTTAAAGAATCTCTTCACATTAATTAAATTAAAGACCACCTCCATAATACACAGAGTTTATATAAATTGTCAACAATACACAAAAACAGAATCACGCGCACTCTAATATTATTGTTTTTACGTTAAACTCGCCGCACCGTAAAAATAGTGGCGAACATATTAAATATACCGAATCATATCGCCCTCCGCGCTGGACTAAATGCAGCGAGCAGGCCTGCTAAAATCACGCATTGGTTTTAAACAGCCGTGGGGGTAGTTGGGTGCGCGCGGGTGTTTGAAAGAGCTCTGAGAGCACGTTCGTGTGGACCAGATAAGCCTATTGCCTATTGAATATTATTTGTTAATAACCGGCGATCGTCGAGTTGCTGCACCAATGCGACTTTGATGTTTTTGCTTTCATTTTATGTTGGAATTTCGGAAGCGAATATCCCGGCTTCTACTGGTCGGCTTTTGATGATTGAGGTGTCAAATTGTAGGGTTTGATGTCCTCTACAGGATGATGTAGAAAAATATGCAAATTTTTTGATATACAGGGGGAGAATTTTCACAACAATATGTTACGCTTTTATAAAGATCAGAAATGTCGGAAAAATTATGTAAAAGAAAACTAGTTATAACTAATACAGGTTCGCCCGCCCAATTTTTTGGGAGCTCTGCAGCACTGCAGCGCTTATGCGCTAGCCGCCACTGCTGCCAGTTACTTACGCACAACTGCAAAACATATTCAAGTTTGTGTTATTAAATTTGGTGAATCAGGGGCAATAACTCGTAAACCTGACGGTGGAGTACCTAGAAGATGAACAGGAAATCAATCGCAAAACTATCACTATAGCACTATAACTATCAAGTTCATTTGTCAGTGGGAACATATTATTTTAAAAAGGGACTTAAAGTTGTTTCCATATAAAATTCAAGCAGTTTCGGAACTTAAACAGGAGCATTTTGTTACGAGAACACAGTATTGTCTATGGTTTTTGAATAACATTAATAATAATGACATTCTCGAAAAATGCTTTATTTCGGATAAGGCTTGGTTCCATCTTTCAGGATATTTAAACAAGCAAAATATGGGAATTTCGTCTGCAGAAAACCCTCATGAATTTGTGGAAAGTATGCTACATCCACAAAAAATAGGCGTTTAGCTAGCAGTTTCAAGAAGACGAATTATTGGGCCTATATTTTTTAATCAAACCACAACTGCTGAAAGAAATTGAAATGAATTATTAGAGCCGTTTGTTAATGAACTCCATGATGATGAACTTACGGAAGGGTATTTCTAGCAGGATAATGCACCAGCGCGCAAATCTCGAGAAACAATAATTTTTCTGCAAGAATTTTTCGATACAAGAATTGTTTTCCATATTTAAAGAATACCACTTTCAAGACCAGACATCACACAATCGAAGATTTTCTTAATGCTATTGTGAATTCTTGTGAGGACATAACCCAATAAATCCTAGTAAATGGTTTTGAAAGCATGAAGCGCAGAGTTCGACTTTGTCTTCAAAATAATGGTCAACATTTCCAACATCTGCTTTAGTATTATTTTCTTTAATTTTGACTATTGTTATAAATATTTTTTCAAAAACTAAATTACTAATTACTACAGCCATTTACATGACATAACCAAACTATCAAAATTATACGTTTGTGACAGATTACGTTAACTGTCACCAATCATTAAAAAAAGCATGGCCGTCTTTAATGAGGAACATTTCAGCGCTGCCTGTTGTCAGATAGCCGAAGTACCTCGCCCTATCCACATAACCAATGTGAACCAACGAGAGACGGCTGCGCCATCTTTGGAAGGGCGTCGTTGGTTCGCATTGGTTATGGGGACAGGGCGAGGTACTTCGGCTGTCTGACAACAGGCAGCGCTGAATTTACTTCTACGCACGGTCTGGATAATTTCTGCGATATGGCGAGGTGGTTCTTTTTTGTGAATGTGTCTGAAGATATCCTTTCTCCAGCAGGGGCATACCGATGAGCCTGTAGAAAGGAGAAATACGGATCTGCGTCTCTGGGGAGGAATATGTTCGGACACGTTCACAAAAAATATTAATAGTGAACATGTATTTGTGTTCTTCACACCAGATTTTTAATAATATTTTATATTATTAAAATATTAAATACCTTTGTATTATACAAAACTGGTGGGGTTTTACCCACTCATGAATGTTTCAATTATTCTGATCAATTTTAGAAAATGTTATATTCATTTTTGAAACTGACAGAGATATGACATTACCACATCACCAAGTCAAAACACTTCCTGTAATTAATAAAATAAGAAATCACACAAGTACTTTATTATTCTGCTTCACTCTGTATCATAAAAACCAATATGTATGTATAATTTTGAACGTGTTGGGTAGTCATGGAAAGAACTTCATATATTTGTAGCTTTGTCTAAAGGCAAATTATATAATTACATTAGGTCGTTAATTTAATCAAATATTTATGAAGCATCGGTAATCATTGATAAATTCTGTATGTAAAATTTTTTACCTGACAAAAATAATAGTTCCTTTCCATTTTGCAAATGATATATGTGGTGATTGTAAAACTTATTGCATTCTTTTATTTGTTGAATATACAATTCGGCATTGATACTTTTAGAGTTTACCATTATGTTTGGTTCAAAACTACCATCGATTTGAATAATAGTAGACATTTCATCAGAATCATTATCATTTATAATTGTTATCATTTGTTCGACTTCTCTTAAACAATTTCCTCGTAAATAAGTTCTCCTCTTCTTGATCAAATGAAGAATTCGTGAGCAGGTAAGTGCTCTCATGGAATTTACATCATTGCCGATAATATCACAAAGCCTTGCTGGTTGCCGTCCTTGTAACGATACCCATATTTCCTTAAGTATTTGATCTTTTAATTCACCAATGCGGATGTCAGCAACATTAGTGAAAATCATTGCGTATTGGTCAATAATAATATTATAATTTTTTACTTCTCCTATTATAACAAACTTTTTCTTCAAATATCCGTATCTTTTTAAAATGGGAAAAACATTTTCTGTTTTAAGTACCAGCGGCAAAAAATCGCATTTCCACATAATTTCCATTAAGTATTCAATATTACCTGGAATGGACAGTTCACATTGAATTTCAGTATTTCCTTTTAAGAAATTTAAGAGCATTTGAACGCTGAAGTCATTAGATTTTTTTCCATGATTGAGAATATAGTCGTTGTATTTAAAAGTGCTTTTCGATATGTCTATAATTTGTTGTATAAAGCAACCAAACACTATGTACTCAACGCGATGCATGTCATCAACTAATGTTACGTCATGGCCCAAGACAAGTTTATTCCATAAGCGAGCATGTTCTGGATTAACTTCTACTATATGGGTGGGTTTCACTATAAAATCGGATAAACGAATTCTTAAAAGCTCGGTTTCAAAGCTATATTTCGTTATACTGTTTTTCTGTGGTGTACTGAAGCATATTTCAATGTATTTAACAATATTCTCAGTCGATTCCTTTGAAAATGTTAATATATCTCCTATATCAGATAAGATTGTCGTGTCCGAAGTCATATTTAAAAAGAAATATAATTTCTTTAAAAGATTTTCTTCTTCTGTCAAGTGCTTTGTCACTATTTTATAAGGTTGGATTTCCTTTCTGAAATTAAAAATTGATTTCCACAAATTATTCTTTTCTACTTCAAAAATTTTAATGTTTTCCAGGATAAAATCGTTAGAATAAAACCAAAAATATATGTTACTATCGGGAACGTCCTCTAGCAATTCAATTTCAGTTCTTTTATTTATAATTTCTATTATGTCCTTCTTCCATGTTGCTGCTTCGTATTGTTCAGGAATGAATTTTCTTTCTTCTTTATATTCCACTTCGCCCAAATAAGCGTAAGGGTGTAATTCGTCTTGAAGCCATACTTTTATAATAAAATTATTGAATCTAAGAATGTTATTTGAATTAACGTATACAATAAAATTAGATAAATTTGGATTCTCTGATAATAGCGAGAGTATGTAAGTAATAATCTTAGAACGACGTCGATTGTGCTCAAATGATTGATGTTGGTAATTTTGTATTAAATCATTCTTGATCCTTTGATATTGACTCTTATATTCGTCATCCATAATCGAATTTCATCTAAAGAAATTGAAAAAATTGCAGTTAAATGAGTCTATCGAATACGCAGAACAAAACTAAGAATAATTAAAAATTTTATTAACTATTTTTCTATTATCTAACTGAAAACCTGTTTTCCACTACTTCAATGATGTTAATTATTTTTTTTTATTAAATTACTTTTTTTTTAAATAATCACTAAAGAGCATTTCTTCTTGTTTTAATACAGTACTTCGAATGCATAAAAAAATTGGGCCGAAAAAATATTGTGAGCAATAAAACTAAAGGAAACTACAGAAATGTATTATTTGAAGCAAGGCAAAATGTTAAGGTTATGTTATTCTAAATTAACTACAGAAACTACAGAAATAACTACAGACATGTATTATTTGAAGCAAGGCAAAATGTTAAGGTTATGTTATTCTAAATTACGAGGGTTGATCTTTATACTTCGCTTCTGTGACTATTTAAAACTGATTGGAATATTAGTCAATTAAATGAAACTTGTTGGTTGTGGAACATTTTTATTGACAACTTTTAAAACCACAATCTGTCTCAGGTCGACAAGAGATAAAAGTATTAACAGTTTAATATCATTTCCTCTTTACTCCAACGGTACAAGCCAAACACAAGCATGGAGTGATGTTTAAATTTTTTTTCAGAGAGGAAAATAAAAGATCGACAGGAAAAATATTGGGATAAGTACTGAGACGAGTGTACCAACGAGTACGGTGCATGGTGATATCCAAGGTAAATTGCAAGTGTTCCTAAGTCTCTTTGATGCATTGAACCTCACTATATTAAAATCTCTGATACGAAAACTATAGTTACACATAGGCTTTATAACTGTTTTGTAGAGAAATACTTTGTTTCCAACAGTTAGTTGAGAATTACTACCTATGAGGCAATACATTTTACGATGAATATAGATCTCTTCCGAAATATTTATGTCTGAGTCCCTTCAGTTCCTCACACGTGCATATTACATGAAGGCTAGTTTCCTCCTGTTTATCGCATCTCCTACATCAGGGCTCGCCAATCAAACCCATGCTGTACAGATGCTCCTTTAAAGGACAAAGTCCGGTTATTAAGCCGGTAATTATTTTAATTTCTTTTTTGTTACTGCGAATTAGGTTGGCTGAAAACCTTCCGTCCAGCTCCCTTAGTAGTATTTTAGTATGGACGATTCTTATCGCCTCTTGAAGCGGGACCCTACGGCGCGGATAGAACGTTCTGTAACAGATCTCATCAAACGATCATCTATCCCCGGAGACATACAAAAATCTCTTATCCCAAGACACTCCAAGCCGCCGAGATTATATGGATTGCCTAAAATTCACAAACTGAACGTGCCTCTTCGCCCCATTGTCAGCGCTATCGACAGCCCCACCTACAAATTTGACAAATATTTATCTAACAAGCTCAAACAATACACAGGTGATAGTAACTCTGCGATTAAAAATTCTCAACATTTTGTAACTCGTTTACAGGATTTTTCCTTAGACACTAGTGATTTACTAGTTAGTTTTGACGTTGAATCTCTTTTCACGAAGGTCCCGATCCCGGAAACAGTGTCAATCATCTCCGACATTTTAGCCGCCCACGGTAAACCGAATGATATATCCGAACTCGTAAATGTGTGCCTTACTTCCACGTACTGCCAATTTCGAAACAAGTTCTATGAACAAGTGTCGGGAGCCGCTATAGGTTTCCCCTTATCCACGGTTGTCGCTAACATTTTTATGGAAGCGTTCGAACAACAAGTCTTAAGCTCCTTTCATTTAAAACCTAAATGTTGGTTTAGATATGTAGACGATACGTTCGTCATCTGGCCGCATGGGCGGCAGTCTTTAGATGAATTCTTACTTTTTCTAAACTCTCAGTCCCGGGACATTCGCTTTACCATGGAGGTGGAATCAGACGGGAGTCTCCCGTTTTTAGATGTCTTAGTGACCCGCAATATCAATGGCAAACTGGGCCACACGGTTTACAGGAAACCGACTCATACGGACCGATATCTGAACGGGTTTTCCCATCATCACCCGGCACACAAACAAGCGGTCATCAATACTCTTGTACATCGTGCGTTTTCTATCTCAGAACCTAGGGCACTACCCTCCGAACTTAAGCATGTTTCTAACACCCTACTCCAGAATAACTATAACGCCCACGACATACACCGTACTATAGTGAGACATGGTAACCCCAAACCTCGGAGTGAACCCGATCCTAACATCAGCACCGCCTTCTTACCGTATATTCAAGGTGTCACCGATCATATAGGAAAGGTTATACATAGAAATAAAATCAAAACTGTCTTCAGACCCCATTCTAAAGTTTCGGACCTCCTACCCTCGCTTAAAGACAAAATATTTCCGCTTCAAGCACAAGGAGAGTGTATCGCATTCCATGTTCATGTGGCAGTGTGTACATTGGCGAAACTAAGCGGCCAGTCAGTGTGCGTGTGTCCGAACATGAACGTTGTACTAGACTGTTACATATAGCCGATTCAGCGCTGGCACAATACAAACTCAACTCCGGTCATCAAATTCTATTCAAAGCTGTCAAGCTTCTGTCCCGTGAATCGCATTATTTCCCTAGGAAAATCCGTGAATCAATTGAAATTTACAAACATCCCCGCAATCTCAATAGAGACGATGGCTATACGTTACATCCGACGTGGCAAACTCTACTAAGAATTACCACGCCCATAGGACGCATGCCATTGGCTCATTGTCCCCAGCCAATAGCAGGTCACCATCTGACCCGGTCCTCCCTATATAAGTTGTGCCGGTCTCTGTCATAGCATTCTTCTAGCTACTGCCTAACGACGAACATCTACGTACAGCCCTGAAGGTGTCCCTTGAAACAGTGTACGAAACATTGGCAATTACGCCTAACTCGACGCGGTCCCAACCCGGAAACTGGTAAAATGTTGTTTTTGTTAATGAGAAAATATTTACAAAATAATACAAATCTGTATCTGTATACATGGACACGACACACAGTACGTATTTACCAGCGTTTGCTTCAACCACCAGACGCATGTATTTCTGTCTAACGACTTTGTCAATGGGGGGTTTACGAAGACAAACGCCTGTAGTACACTTTCCGGTAGTGTGGCAAATTTTGTTCAGATGACACCAAATAACCTAGTGGCAAAACAAGATAGTACCTCAACACCTTCAAGTAACTAGAGGAAGTGGAAGAACAAGTTGCGGCTTTTGAGAGTGGATATGTGCACCTAGTCCAGATTAAATAATTCTAGTACAGGACGACTTACTAATGAAGAATTTAGAGACATCCGTGAAAATATTTCCTTTTTCAATTATTCACATTCTTTCCCAATGCTAAAATTTATTTTGATCATGATAACTACATACATCCAGACTAGTATGTAATTGGTTAGAAAATATTCCAAATATATTTCAAATTTAGTTTCAATTAAAATATACCGTTACTGACTTACAAAATTACAATAATTTTTTAATATTAATGTATATTACAGTTACAACAAAGTAACTTTAAAAATTCTCCATTTTTAATTTATTATTTAGTTTATTTGATATTTGAAATAAGGTCCAGCGATTTTATCAATTATTCATAACAAATATTTTTTGTTATTTGAAACACAAATTATGTAGTCAATTGCGAGCGCGATTGGCCTAGTTCAGTGTTTCCCAAGCGGTAGTTCGCGAATCCCCAGGGGTTCACAAGCTTTATAAAGGGGATTCGCGGAAAAAATATTATAATGGCGGAATTTTAAATCTTAAGCCTCCCAACAGACAACAATCGCCAATCGGCCAGCGAGGCTTTTCCCGATGCGCACGAAAAAACGAGAATAACGTCTGCCGATATAAAAACGCCGCAATCACATATAAGAAAGAGTAGACTCGAACTGAATCGAACGATGGGATTAACAACCTCCAATGTTTTCGAAAAGATAAATGAGTTAGTGTTTAATGCATAGTGTGTACTATATATGTGTATTAGTAGTATAAACCAGTTTAGTGATTTTTATGATGGATCGTTGGTTTAAAACGGGTAGTTTTGTCAAGTCTGACGAAAAGCTGTACGAACAATCAATTGCTTCTTCTACTTCAGTCCCCGATTTGGAACAAACACAGGATGTCAATTGTAGTGAGCTATCGTCTCGCCAGACTGAAAGCAAAGGAAAAATAGACGAACAAAGTGAGAAAAAAGGAAAGAAACGAAAATGTGAAGTGACTATTTACAAACGAGTTTTTATTTTACCAGGGAGGAGTTAGAACCTATACCGCTTTATGTAATCTGTAATGAAGTCCTGGCCAACAGCAGTTCAAAACCATCACTTCTTCGTAGATACTTTGAAACAAGACATCCGGATCACAAGGATAAACTTGTCGAGTATTTTAAAAGAAAATTGGCAGGTAATAAAAAATCTAGTGTTTCTTCCTTTCTAACAGCTTTAGACGAAGATAGTAAAATGGCTTTC
The DNA here is from genome assembly GCA_935421215.2 of Melolontha melolontha. Lineage (NCBI taxonomy): Eukaryota > Metazoa > Arthropoda > Insecta > Coleoptera > Scarabaeidae > Melolontha > Melolontha melolontha. Next base: position 65,412,954 of record OW285241.1, on the reverse strand, counting down.
GAGGCATAATTTCGAGTTAGTTACAGAATTGCAAGATCTGGACAAGCACATACAGTAGCAGAAAATTTGATTGAATCGTGCGCTAATGACATCACGAAGTGTATGTATAGAGAAATGGCTGCAAAGAAAATTGACCTTGAAAAAAATGAAATGAAGTGGTCCTTTTGTTTGAGTGTGTGCACAGATGGCGCAAAGTCAATGACCAGAACATTCTCTAGTCTTATGGCGTGGGTACAGAAGATCAACGACAATATTTAATGGACTCATTGCTGCATTCATAGACAAGCGCTGGCACGTAAGTAAATTCCAGCAGCGTTATCCAGTACTTTAAGCGGCGCTGTACAAATTGTAAATCTTATAAAATAGCATGCTACAAACTCTCGTCTATTCCGTGCGCTTTGTGAGAAATTTGGAAGCCTTCACATTTCTTTACTACTTCATACAGAAGTTAGATGGCTTTCTCGTGCTAAGATTTGAACCCGTTTGATTGAATTAAAGTCTGAAGTTCAAACATTTTTTCTTGACCATCCATTTCATTCGTCCTCTTGTGTGTCCGATATTCTTGGCTGCAAAAACTTGCATACTGCCTTTACAAGGCCCAGGTATCACCCTTTTTAATGTGCATGATAAAATAATAGCCATGCTAAATAAGTTCAACTTTTGGATTCAATGTCAGCAGATGAATGAGTACGAATATTATGATTCTCTCAGCACCATTTAATCATAAAATAAAATTCGTTAACGAAAATATTAAAATGGATATTACTGAACATCTCAAACAGCTTCAATTAACGTTCAAGGACTATTTTCCTAATAAATCTATTACATCTGGATCGAACAACTGGATACGTAATTCTTTTCAAGGAGATATAACTTCGGATACTTCATTAAATTTACTGGAAAAACAAAAGTTCATTAACTTCTCCTGTGAATTTTCCAGTTTGGATAGAATTGCTAATGCTATAAAAGACGGCCGATTTGCTGCGAATATCTCACTCAACATTATATACTCTTTCGAATGAACTCAATTTCAAGTAGCTTGATTAAGTACGTAAGTAACGAGTATTTAGTGGAGCATGATGATATTATTAGACAACTATTTTAGAACCATATAGCAACATAGGAATAAATATATATAAACGTTTACCGCGACGAGACGTAGTTAAATGAAAACCATATTAAAGCAAAAATGAGGGTGGGCCATAGCAAATGACAAACTTTGGAATAGGAAAACGATTAATAATTTTACATGCTGATTGTGAGGAACGCTTTGTCAATGCATTGCTAGGTTTTACGCAAGAAAATATGCGATTGTTACGGGGAAATGATGTAGATGTATTTGAAAAATGATTTAAAGCTGATGCTGTTGGAGCCGAGCTTTTGCAATTGCGACACCAATATAAGGATAAATAATGGCAAAGATTTGGGCAAAAGTAAAGAACGATGTGGCAACTAAAAACAAAACTTTCGCTTTCCAGAAGCAGCAAATCTTCTACAAGAGGCTCTGGACAATACTTCAGATGTCAACTAAAAAATTGTGTAGGCCACATTATTAAAGAAGAAGAACAGAAAGTACAGAAACTAGATGAAATATTGGAGGAATTAGTAGAGTCAATAATGAAATATCTGTAGACGATGGAATATGATATTAATTACTCATTTTGTGTTTATTTACTCATTAATAATTTTATAGTAATTAACAATTATCTACGTAGACATACTTAAATAACACATTTCTGTTTCATAATTATTCTCTATGAAAACATAAATAATTTGTATTATATTATTATTTTTTTAAATACATGTGTTTGTTAAAATAATTGGCATTCATTAATCTCCTAGCAGCAGCCTTAATATAATTTCAATAATCCAAATTAAAATGTTTTGAAATTACCGCAGTAAATAATTTAGTAACTTTTCTTATGACATTTAGCTTAGTAATTTAGATTACCAATCACACCTCTAAATTTTTAAATAAAATATAGGGTCAAAGTGCCAACAGGTACACTGGCTCGATCTTGATTAAGTTAGAACTAACAAAGGTATCGCTCTGTTCCGCTCTCACATGAACGCCTCAGAAGTGAATTTGAATACGTCAATCGGCTCGCGGTTAGGTATTTCAATTAAGTTGCCCTGTTTAAACATAATTGTTAGACAAGGATAAAAGATGACAAGTTTGCGAACTTTTCAATAGGTGGCAGAATGAATAGTAAACTTTTAATTAGCGACAATTAGAATATTCGCTTTAACGACAGTCAATAATTTTAACCAATTAGGGCCAACGTTGACGCCATTATCTTTTTGTTGTGTTTATTAAACCGTTGTTATATATAACTTTTTGTTTTTATTTGCATTTTTATGGACTTTGTTTGTATTTTTAGTGGTTCCTAATTCGAACGTTTCGCTTCTTTTGTTATAACGGGTGTTCAGAAACATTCGAAGTCAAAGTAGTCCTTGAAAATTTGAAGTCATGTCTGAGATAGATTGATTTTTGACAGACAACAGTTGACATTTAATAATTATTACAAATCAGATACTTAAGTAAAGATATACGATTTTTTGTTCAGAGCCCACTTGACTTCGAATGTTTCTGAACACCCGTTAGTTAGTTTACCGTGAAAAAAGAATATAATTAAATTAGTCATTTTATAAAATTATATTTTATATTTTTCGAACTCCCTTAAATTCCATATTCTGTAGAAAAAATTCATAATTGTGATTATAGCTCATGCGAGACAACAAACTTCTAATACTTCAAAAAATAAAAATATGCTTCAAAGGAGCAGTAATCGAGAGCCACTTGAATCATTTTCCGTTGTTTCTTTAAATTTATCAGCTATTAATACATCTAATTATGGAGCTCTTACATTAACTTGTAAGTATACCTATATGAAAGATACAAAGTATATAGAAAATATTAATACATACAAATCTGTAGCAATCATATCCATTCAGGAATCTATGAATAACCCATCTACAAGCAGGAAAAAGGAAACTTCTGGTATGTACAACTTATTCCATTAGATTATTTACAAGACTCAAATTTTTTTCAGGACTTCTTATTGAAAAGTGTGGGAGTGATACCTATTACAGAACTTTGCTCCAAAGCTAATAAATTATACAATTGTGCTATATACTTGAAATCTGCTGCTGCAGAATTGTTCATTTTATATCATTATATTACATAATGTATACATGTTAAAATCTTGCATTTTGCTGTTGTGTTCTTACTTTAATCAAATCTTCAATGCTTGTGATATGCATACTGATTCACAAAGTACCATAATGAATCTTTTAATTTGTATGTTTCTGAAAATACATTTAATTTTTTTTTATTATAAAAAATTCAGTTTACTTGTTTGCACTTATTATTTTTTTCTTTATTGTGCTTTACTTGTGTTTTAATGTGTTGTTAATTTTCTATCATATTGCATAATGATTGTGTTAATATTGTTATTATTTTCTTTTGTTTGAATAGTTGTGTTTACATTTAATTTAATATTTCTCATAATTGGGATTACCAGTAGATTATTATTAAGTAGGTACATATTTATTATGTTTAAATTTAGATTTTTTTTATTAAATGTATATACATACTACTAATTATGTTTTTTGACTTTTGTTATAACTGCACAAGAACCAATATTATTATTTGATTTAGTGTATACTAGGCACATTGTAATTGGTAAATGTAATTCTACTTATTTTCACAAATTATTGTAGAAAATCATGGAAATTATATTTATCACTTTCGATATGGCTAGGATATACTAAATACTAAAAAAGGATATATTCAAATAAACTACGATTTAAAATGTCCACCAATATGGTTTAGTTTGCGAACTTTTCGTCAGAGGCGCAAAATCTTGTTATAAATGCTTGTTAATAAGATAGCCTTCTATTTATACTTTTTCTATGATCCAGTGTATGTGTTTGGTGCGAATTAATTTTAATTGTCGAGCGTAAAATTTTTGCTTTTAACGCTAGTATTCGCTCATTTTTTGTATTCAACATTTTATTTTACGGTTTTATCATTAGAAAATAACCAAGAATTCTATTTGTGATGACTGTTGAAATCAATATGGCGGATTTGTATACAGTGGCTTAAGTCCGTACAGGCAACAGTGACTCATGAGCCACTATTGCCTAATGTAGGTTTCACATTATATATTATTTTCAACTTATTGACATTTCTTTTAAAGAAATAATATTTTCAGCACCTATTTATTTGAGTATCAACAATAATAAGATTGCGACTAGTTGCCCAAGCAGTCATTGCCGACCTATTAATTCGATGCCAAGCTATTATGTATGAAATTTTGTTAAACTTTCTTTATTATCCTTTCTTTTATTGCAGGATGGAGCGCACTCAAAATAAGAGTCGTAAGATTGGCAATCATTCAGAAGCACAAATGAAGGACGCGTTAAACGACATAAAAAGTGGCTTAAGCATTAGGAAAGCAGCAGCTAAACATAGCATAGCTTTCACTACACTAAAGAGATACAAAGATAAAGCTAAAAATGTATCAAATATAGAAGATATTTCCCTAATACCAAATTATTCAGTTAACAAAGTTTTTACTACGGAGCAAGAGACCAGTCTAAAAAATTATCTCGAGCATTGCGCAATGCTTTTTTATGGTTTAAATACAAAGGAGACCCGAAAAGTAGCGTATGAAATGGCCGCCATAAATAGATTAAAGATGCCTGATTCATGCAACAATGGGTAAGGAACGTCATGGCAGGAAAAGATTGGCTTAATTCATTTAGAAAAAGACATCCAGGACTCAGCCTCAGGACACCTGAGCCGTGCAGTTTGCCACGAGCCACTGCATTTAACAAACACAACGTCAATACCTTTTATGACAATTTGAAAAATGTAATGGAAAGAAGTTCTCTAGGCGATGGCAGTAGAATCTACAATTTGGACGAATCGTCCACGTCTACAGTTCAAAAACCTCAAAAAGTAATTGCATCAAAAGGTCGTAAAAGTTTGGGGAAAGTCACAAGTGGTGAGAAAGGGACTCTTGTGGCCACATGCTGCATTATTGGCTCAAATGGAACAAGTTTACCACCTGGGATGGTTTTCCTCGTAAAATATTTAAAGATCATATGATCAAAAATACACCAGTAGGAACCCTTGGATTAGCAGCACCAACAGGATGGATTAACTCCGAAATCTTCCCAGAGATGGTGAAGCACTTCTTGAAACATACGAATACTACGCCGGATAATCCAAGCATCCTCATTATGGATAATCACGAATCGCATCTGTCAATTGTCTGTCAAGCATTGAATATTGCAAAATCATCTGGAGTTCATATCCTGACGCTACACGCACATACATCCAATAAATTACAGTCACTAGATGTTGGGATTTTCGCTCCATTCATAAGCTACTATACCGCAGCGATTGATTTCTGGATGTTGCGTAATTCCGGGAAGCGGGTAACAATCTACGATGTTGTAAGCTTTTCTGAAAGTGATGACACCCATCAATATTACTCACGCTTTTAAAAAATGAGGCATATACCCATGTGATCGATATGTCTTTGACGATCAGGACTTTATGCCCAGTTCAGTCACCGATCGCCCTTGTCCCGACTGTCAAAGGAGAGAAGAGCCTTCAGGTACAAATAATCATCCTGAATCACAATTGCAATCAAATAACATAGAAGATCCACCATCAAATGTCACTGAAAATATCAGCACCGACTGTGAAGAAGGAAAAAGTTCACAACTTCAAATAATCTACAATATCCTTTCGCGTCTCAATTGTCACCAAATGAAAACGAAGGTGAACCATCTGATTCTGGAAGAGACTATACATCAATTGATCGAGAAATATCTCCGCCCGTAATGCAGGAAACGTACACACTAGACGGACAACCGATCGAAGGAGAAACATCGTGTGTATTACACGAATCATGCACTTCTAAATTTTATTTTATTTTCTTCTTTAAATTTAGAAATCCAATCAAGGCAGGATCAAGAAACAATAAAAGGAAGCAAAGAAAACTTGGTCGAAGTTTAATAGAGACGGGCACTCCTGAAAAAATTAAAATCGAAATGGAAAGAAATGCAGCTAAGAAAGGGAAGAAAGCAAATGAGAAGAAAACAAACAAAAAAATATGACAGAGTGATTCAGAAGATGAAAACGTAGAAATTGTTTTGCAAGATGAAGACGAAGACCATGATTGGGCAGAAGAAAAAGAAAATGAAATTGTTACTGAAGATGATCTTAATAAAGCTCTACATCGACTACCACAGCAAGATGAATATGTTTTGGTTGAGTTTTCTACAAAAAGACAAAAGATTTATTATATTGGGAAAGTACTAGATAGTAAATGAGAAACTCGAATACTGTATAAGTTTCTCGAGACGAAAGAGCAACAACAAATTTCATATGACTAACTTATCTGATGCTTCGAATGTTATGTTATGGAGAACGATATAAAACTAATACTTCCGAAGCCAAAAGCGGGTGGAAGCACCTCTAGGCAGCAATCTTATTACTACTTTACTATAGATTTATCTTTATTGAACATTCACTAATATTTAACTATATATAATGTAAAAATAAGTACTACCGTCACAGTATTTTTGTTACTTTTCATTCAATAAAGAATTAATTTTTGTTTTGCTTACGGAGTTTTAATCATAGTGGCCTACTGTAAACTCACTGAGCCACTGTCGACTTAGAGATGAGTCACTTTACCCTCCTTATGAAAACAGTGGCTCATGTTCAACTTTTTTAAAAATATTTTCCAACTTTCTTATTTCGTTTGTTATAAAGATTGCAATCGCGCAAAATGAAAATAGAGTAAATTAACTACAATTATGCAAAATATAAACTTTCTAGCCCCACACAGTCTGACTTTATAGCTTGTCAAAAAAAAGTGAGCCACTGTTGGCGCCTTGACTCTAAACATAAAAAAACATCTACTAAATCTATGAGCAGAACTGTACATATGATATTAAACTTGTTTTAGTTATATAAATAGCATCAATAACGATATTAGTATAGTAAATGATGGCGTATGAAGCATTTCAAATAGAGGAAATATCATTCAACTGTAAATATCTTTTAAATACGATTTAAACATACGCGCTCTACAGATTTACATGTTTTTTTCATTTTTGTGTTGTATATTATACTAAAGTTCATTACTAAATTTCATTTTTTAAGCATAGAAGTAAGTTCAGCTTGCTTAGGATTTTACTGTTTTCAAAATTATATGTTTTTTATAAAAATGCATTTTTCACGCCGTTTTAGTAATTTCCTCATTCAACCTTCGAAAGGTTTTTCCAACAGTGATTTAACAAAGTTTGTAACATCACCTGTTTAAATTTAATCAACAATTCCAAATCTCTGCGATGGAAATCATTATTTAAAGTGAATAAATAGAAAACATTCACTATGCACTAGATCACAGATGATTGAAAATTTCCCTATCAATTTAATTGAAAAAATAATTATTCTGAACAACAAATGTTTTTGGTTTTATATTGTTCTCTTAAGTACTTTCTTATGTTTCGCAATACTTATCAGAGGCAAAATTCAACAAACAAGACGAGTTTCATCCCCCACCTCCCACTCTCGCCCCCGTCAAAAAAAGTGACCGTCATGTTCTTTATTGATGATTCTCTTTTTTAATTTTCGCATGTGATCTTAAAAATGATTAGTGTTACTATTACATCGAGTGTTGTATTGACATTTGAATATGAAATTAAAGTTTTATCTAAGATAACAATGTGATTAAACAATTTATTGCCTTATTAGTATATATAATCTACTACGGTATCTACAGTATACTTATATAGCACTTTTTTAAAAAATATGCTTCTCGAATAATCTGTGGAAAATTGGTTGGGATGTATTACAACTTATTCAGTTAATGCTTGGCTAACCGCATCGCGGACTGCAAACACATATTACATTTATCTACAAATTTCGCACCTTTTATGCTAATTTTAAATCTGCTAATACTTTTTAGCAGTGCAAATTTTCTATTTATATTAGTGCTATGAAGAGATGTCGATTTCCAGTACTTTTAAGTAATCCTTGCTATTCGTTACTCAAACCTTGAGTAATCGCTAAATGTTTTCGTTCCTTTGATTATTTTAATTATTTTGATTATTTTGATTATTTTGTTTATTTTGATTATTTTGATTATTTTGATAATTTTGATTATTTTGATTATTTTGATTATTTTGATTATTTTGATTTTGATTATTTTGATTATTTTGATTATTCTGATTATTTTGATTATTTTGATTATTTTGATTATTTTGATTATTTTGATTATTTTGACTATTTTGATTATTTTGATTATTTTGACTATTTTGATTATTTTGTATATTTTGATTATTTTGATTATTTTGATTATTTTGAGTATTTTGAGTATTTTGATTATTTTGATTATTTTGATTATTTTGATTATTTTGATTATTTTGATTATTTTGATTATTTTGATTATTTTGATTATTTTAATTATTTTGATTATTTTGATTATTTTGATTATTTTGATTATTTTGATTATTTTGATTTTGATTATTTTGATTATTTTGATTATTTTGATTATTTTGATTATTTTGATTATTTTGATTATTTTGATGTTGGTTGACTCAATCCATCTCTGGCAGTGACTGAAGGCCGCCTGGCTCATGTTTTTTAATTTACATCTCAGTCTCCTAAAATCACGTAGGTAATATATCGCTTTCGTAGATTTCCATTTTCTTAAATAAAATTCTTTCATACGGACTAATCGTTTTATATTAGTGAACCATTCACAATATATTCGCTTGGGAGTCTGAAATTTGGGAACAGATCTGTCGAAGAGACTATAAAGCTTTTCATAAAATGCATCCACGCCTAAATCGACATCGGAAAAATTCAATAGAAATGCCCAGTCTCTACTCGGAGTACAACGAAGGTAGGTCGGCTATACGAAAGTGGTATCGTGGGTCTTCGTTTGAGTGAAATTTCTTTGGCTTTGGCGCAAACTCCATCAGAAACGTTGCACTAATGATATCGATCCTCCAGTATAAAGGGTGATGAATCGCGCACCACCCAGTACTCCAGTTTAAATTGGTAAAAATCAGGTCCAGCAATGTACCATTAGAGTTAGCAATTAAGTTGACCTGCCTCAAGCTCAGGGTAGCCATAAAATGTGTAATAGCAATTGACTTTCAGTCATTGGTACCCATTAAGTAAAAGTTTGGGACATTAAAATCCCAAGAACAACTCATAGTCATTGAAATTTACGTCTGGAGGAATGTAAACGAGGAGGAGGAATTAAGGAGGAATTAAGAAGAAATTAAGGAGGAATTAAGGAAGAATTAAGGAGGAATTAATGCATTAAACATGAATTAAATGAAATAATAAATATGCGAAATGCATATGCATGAACACAGTTTTTTTTTTCTTTTTGCTGGGCCGTCATAGAATAAACGCGACTGCCTCTCTTGTGATTTCGGGAAGCAAATAAACGTATATTATAATTATTACATGCAATCTTACTTATTCTATGTCAGTGTCTTGCACACAAGGTCTTGCTTTCTGCAATTTCTTTTGTCTTTTTTGTCTCTACTCGGAGTACAACGAAGGTAGGTCGGCTATACGAAAGTGGTATCGTGGGTCTTCGTTTGAGTGAAATTTCTTTGGCTTTGGCGCAAACTCCATTAGAAACGTTGCACTAATGATATCGATCCTCCAGCATAAAGGGTGATGAGTCGCGCACCACCCAGTGCTCCAGTTTAAATTGGTAAAAATCAGGTCCAGCAATGTACCATTAGAGTTAGCAATTAAGTTGACCTGCCTCAAGCTCAGGATAGCCATGAAATGTGTAATAGCAAATGACTTTCAGTCATTGGTACCCATCAAGTAAAAGTTTGGGACATTAAAATCACCCACGATTATAACTTGTTTATTCGAGAGGAAGAGTCCCAAAGCATCCAAGAACATCTCATAGTCATTGAAATTTACGTCTGGAGGAATGTAAACGAGGAGGAGGAATTAAGGAGGAATAAAGAAGGAAGTGAGGAGGAATTAAGGAAGAATTAAGGAGGAATTAATGCATTAAACATGAATTAAATCAAATAATAAATATGCGAAATGCATATGCATGAACACAGTTTTTTTTTCTTTTTGCTGGGCCGTCATAGAATAAACGCAACTGCCTCTCTTGTGATTTCGGGAAGCAAATAAACGTATATTATAATTATTACATGCAATCTTACTTATTCTATGTCAGTTTCTTGCATACAACGTCGTGCTTTCTGCAATTTCTTTTGTCTTTTTTGTCTCTACTCGGAGTACAACGAAGGTAGGTCGGCTATACGAAAGTGGTATCGTGGGTCTTTGTTTGAGTGAATTTTCTTTGGCTTTGGCGCAAACTCCATCAGAAACGTTGCACTAATGATATCGATCCTCCAGCATAAAGGGTGATGAGCGCGCACCACCCAGTACTCCAGTTTAAATTGGTAAAAATCAGGTCCAGCAATGTACCATTAGAGTTAGCAATTAAGTTGACCTGCCTCAAGCTCAGGGTAGCCATGAAATGTGTAATAGCAATTGACTTTCAGTCATTGGTGCCCATCAAGTAAAAGTTTGGGACATTAAAATCACCCACGATTATAACTTGTTTATTCGAGAGGAAGAGTCCCAAAGCATCCAAGAACATCTCATAGTCATTGAAATTTACGTCTGGAGGAATGTAAACGAGGAGGAGGAATTAAGGAGGAATTAAGAAGGAATTAAGGAGGAATTAAGGAGGAATTAAGGAGGAATTAATGCATTAAACATGAATTAAATCAAATAATAAATATGCGAAATGCATATGCATGCACACAGTTTTTTTTTCTTTTTGCTGGGCCGTCATAGAATAAACGCAACTGCCTCTCTTGTGATTTCGGGAAGCAAATAAACGTATATTATAATTATTACATGCAATCTTACTTATTCTATGTCAGTTTCTTGCATACAACGTCGTGCTTTCTGCAATTTCTTCTGTCTTTTTTATTCTTTTATTTTACTTTCGAAAGATCAAATTAATCACGTAAATCTAACTGAACGTTTACTTCGACTGATCTGATATTCGATTTTATTTAATTATTTTCTTACTCAGGATGGAATATATACGGTCATGTGATATTACTTGGTTTATGCTCTTTAGAAGGATACCTGTCTTTCTTCGTTTTCTTGCAATATCTGGGTCTTTTACGTGGGTGATGTTAAGATATTTATTAAATGAAAGACTTTTTCACCTTTACGTGAGGCAACGGTCTAATACTGAAAGTATGAACTGGTTTGGGGGCCGGAATTCTTCATATCTGAACGAGGACTCGCAACTATTGTCTGGTACAATTGCGGCTTCACAAAGTTCATTACGAAGTATGTTATAGAGTATAGATAATCAATGAATATATCTGGTACACGTTGATTTATACTATACAGGGTGATTCTTAATATATGCGACAAACTTTAGGAGCTGATTCCTGGGGTTATTTTGATCACAAAAGTTCATAAGAACATATGTGCAAAACCGCTTAGTTCAGAAGTTATACAATGTTTAATAGCAAGTTAAAATAATAAATGGTTTTATTATAAATTAACAAAATAATTAGTAAAACAAAATTAACTTATAGTAAATGTTGAAAATGACCGCTTCCAACTGTAATACAAGTTCGTAAACAAGTCTGTGCCTGTTTCTCTAATATGCGTAGTGGTCGCGTTGTCGATGCTATTCAGTTGGTGTTTACCAGTTGCTCAAGAAGCACGTGTTGTGATTATGTACGGTATTTGCGAATTGTTTATTTATTTCAATATTTGTTAATAGTATCAGAGTATTCATTCAGTTTATTGCCAGTTTCTGTTTTCTAAAATGAATTATACGAATGCTGAGATGGTGATATGCATTTCGTTTACGGTCTTGCCAATGGAAATGCGCGTGCTGCTAGACGTCTTTATGCAGAACGATACCCGAACCGTATCATACCGCATCATTCCATGTTTGCCCGTCTTCATCAACGTATTAGTGAAACGGGAAGTTTTAAAAAACAGACGACTGATAGCGGGCCCCCATCTACAGTGAGAACTCCACAAGTTGAAGAAATGGTATTAAATGAAATTGAGGAACATCCGACAACAAGCACCAGAAAAATTGCGTTTGATTTAAACATTAGTCAGGCCACAGTTTGGAGAATATTGAAAGATAAACTGTTGTATCCATATCACATTCAACGGGTGCAGGCTCTATTGCCAGCAGATTTTCCACAAAGATTAGCTTTTTGTCAATGGACATTTGGCTCAAATATTCTTCACCGACGAGGCTACTTTCTCTAGAAACGCGATTATTAATTTTCATAGTAATCACATATGGGCCGAAGAAAATCCGCGAGAAATAATGAATGCCCGTCATCAGCATCAATTCTCTGTAAATGTGTGGGCCGGAATTGTTGCAGATCACTTGTTAGGTCCACATTTTTTACCGATGCGGTTAAATGGCGAGGTATACCGCAATTTTCTTGAAGAGGAGTTACCACTACTGCTGGAAGAAGTTCCGTTGCAGTTAAGATTACAAATGTATTTTATGCATGACGGTGCTCCAGCGCATTTTAGTTTACTTGCTCGCGAGTTTCTGGACAGTACGTATCCAAATCGGTGGATAGGACGGGGAGGTCCACAACCGTGGCCAGACTTAAATTCATTGGACTTTTTTCTCTGGGGCCACCTTAAATCATTAGTTTACACGACTCCCATGAAAAATGTCGATGAACTAAGAAATCGCATTATAGCAGCTTTTGAAACAATTCGAAATACCCCTGGTATTTTCGAACGGACTCGCCAGTCAATACGACGGAGGATAGCAGCTTGTAGTGCAGTTAGGGGCGGTCATTTTCAACAGTTACTATAAGTTAATTTTGTTTTACTAATTATTTTGTTAATTTACAATAAAACCATTTATTATTTTAACTTTCTATTAAACATTGTATAACTTCTGAACTAAGCGGTTTTGGACATATGTTCTTATGAACTTTTATGATCAAAATAACCCCAGGAATCAGCTCCTAAAGTTTGTCGCATATATTAAGAATCACCCTGTATACATATAATACATAACAAGTGTTCATTTGAAAAGTAAATCTAGTAGCATGTGATTTACTGAGAACATTTTGAAGTATGTCGTAAATTAAAATTTATTACTTAACCTACGAAGTCGTATATTTTGACAGTTTCATACATACAAATAAATAAAAAATAATATGTATTTATTGAAAATTATAACAAATGTTGAAAATGTTGTCCTTCAAGATCAATGCACTTTAAAATCCTCCGTTCAAAATTTCTGATGATATTCTGCAACATTACTGGATTGTTATTAATTTCCATGCATTTCTGTTCGATTCTCTGTAGCATATCATTCAAATTCAATATAGGTGTTCGAAATATGTTATTTTTTAGATAAGGCCACAAAAAGAAGTCGCAAGGTGTTAAATCGCATGAACGTGCAGGCCAGGCAATTTCAGTATTTCGACTAATTATACGCTCATTAAAGAATTCTCTTAAATAATCCAAAGATTCTGCAGTACAGTGACAAGGTGCTCCGTCTTGTTGGAAATATGCATTTTGAAGTCCATCATCATGCAACTGATTGACAAATGGTTGTAAAATTTCCGTACGGTATCTTTGAGCAGTTAACGTTCCCTGAAAAAATATTGGTCCAATGATTCGCCTTTGGCTTATCGCTGCCCAAACACCAATTTTCTCTGGATGTAGCGATTCTTCATTAATTACATGTGGATTTTCACTTCTCCAAATTGAATTTAGGTATCCCGTTTTATAAAACCATACTTCATCAGTAAAGATGACTCTTTGCGAAAGTTCTCCATTATTGTTCATATTTACAAACCAATTACAAAACTGTAGGCTACGTGGGTAATCAATTTCTAACAATTCTTATACTGCTGTGACACGGTATGGATAAAGTTACATAACTTTTTTTAATAACTTGTGAGTTGTACCAACAGAAAGGTTTATTTGTTGACTCAAATGTCGAACAGATGTTTGTGGTTCATTTTCCATTATTTCTTCAACACGATTGACAACTTGAGGTGTACGTTTCTTAACTGCTCCGCTGCCTGACTTTCTTAAGAGACTACCAGTTTCAGAAACTAAAGCGTGAGTTATATTACACTTTTTTTCGTACTAGAAACTTGAACAAGTTCTTGAACAAGATTTAATACAAGTTTTAATATATGCTATATTGAATAGAGGGCACCAAACTTTGAGTGCGTTACCAACATAAAATAAAAATTTAAATTTTTTTTTTTATTATATATTTGACGTTTAGATGGGTTGTGATTATTTATTAGCTCTTATAGATACAACAATATTAAAAAAATTTATTCTTAAACCGTTACATCGGCGCCCCAAATTTTGTTACTGGACATTCTTACACAATTTCTATTAATATCCAGAACAAAACAAACACTACGTAACCTGTAATTATTTTTATTTAAAATGAACAGTTGGTACAAACGAAATGGTGTTTAATGCGCAAGTCTAATATGAAACTTGGATGAAAAGTGGGATAGGATCTAGTTTTGTAGTTTAGAAACTTTGATGTGTTTCTTCTGAATTACACTATCAAAGTTTCGACAAGTTCATCTATTTTGAAAACTTGTCCAAGTTTCTAGACGAAAAAAGTGTAATGTAGCTCAGGCTTAATCAAATACGAATGCAACGATATGTACCAAAAGTAATCACATACGAGAGTAACGATTACATTTTCAAGTTCAAATCGTTACTTTGGGACCGCTTGTGCAACTAATACTAATGTACCGAATAGTTACTTTTTCGACATCACTGCTGCTATGGCATCTCCTCTCTGGGGAATATAAAACTATGTGAAATCAAACAAAAAGTAAGTGCCCTTTATTCTGTTCAATCACATAATAAGGGATTTCTTCCTCGTAAACTAATGTGATTAAGTAACGTTAGTATAGTTATTTCTTGTTATTTTTCCTTAAATTATTACGTATTTCTATATAATTTGCCTTATGTTATTATTATTATTATTACTATTATTATAATAATAATTATTATTATTAAAGGCTTAGGTAGGTCCTTTATTTGATCACTGAATTTTGCCTTGTGATGCTTGCAGAGTGTATAAAGCTTATTATCCTTGTAATGGTAATTTTTTTTATATTTCAAAATGAATTTAGATCAGAGAAAAGCATATGAACATCCAACGAACGCCCAAATGAATGGAAAAAGAAACACAATAAAATCTAAAACACAAACATTAAGAATCAGTAAAGGAATATAATGTACGAGCTCTATGAGAAATATGTGAGTATTTTTTAGATAGCGCAAGAGAAATTTGTGGAACGATGACATAAATGAAATTTAGTCAAAAGATAAAAAAAATTCCAACGGAAATCACAAATTATTTTGCGGAGTCTTAAAGAGCAGCTTAATGAAGTACAAAGGAGATTATATCAAAAAGAAAAAGAAAAATTGGCTGACATCTGGCTGACTACAGACGAGGAAATATTGGAAGAACTATCCTACTAGAACTATTGGATAAAATGTCTCGAGGTAGGTAATAAGGTTAATTGGGATTAATCTTTCCACTCCTTAAGAAACAGCTAATGGAGAAAATAATAGAAACATGTAAGACGATGTACATACATTCATTTTATAGGTACCTATCTCAAAAACATTTGGCCAATAAGAAGGAGTTATATATGGGAGAGACTGAAGAAATGGAATATCAATAAGAAAATGATCGATAATATAAGATGTTTGCATGTAAAAAAAACTACAACTTACGTAAACAAATGAAACAGACATGCAATATACACATCTGTAACTGTACACATGGACAATACACCTCGTATTTTTCAGCATTTACTTCTACTTAAGACACGTGTTTCTGCCATCTACTATTAGGAGTCATCAGTTAAGCTAGTGAAGTAAATAAAGCTTAAATCGCCTATAAGGTATAGCAAATTTTGTCCTATCAGGTAGCACCATATAATATAGTGACATCTGACGGACGAAAGAGACTATGCCGAGGTCAAGGGAACGGTTGCCATTTTCGGCATAGTCTCTTTCGTCCGTCAGATGTCACTATACTATATGGTGCTACCTGGTAGGACAAAATTTGCTATACCTTATAGGCGATTTAAGCTAATAAATTGGGATATTAGCGACTGTCCACTTCGCGTCAATGAAAGGTAGAGCAAAAATTAAAAAATTTCTGACACCATAATATCGTAACTAAATCTTTAGTGGAGCTGAATACAGAGAATGCTAATTGTAATTAAGTCACCTTTTTGTTAAGTTAGAATGTCTTTTTTACTTTTTACTTTTTTACATCACTACATCCTTAAAAAGGATTTATATACATAAATAAAAGTTTTTTTATTAATTATTTTTTTAGAAGGAGTAAAGCATAGATATCAACTCTAGCATATCTACAATATTTAATTGTAATCGACATCGAATATAGTATGAATGTTGTAAGTAAAAGCGACGATATGAATGAAAGTTTAATCATTAGCATAGGTTGTAGAAATAGATTCAGGTATGATTACATTGACCATCTAAAAATTTTTTAATTGGTCCTCATATTGTGTATTGTTTTCGGTTTTGATATTCTTGTGACTTTAATTTTTTTATATTTTTTTATATTTTAACTTTTACATATATACCGTTTTCTTAAAGGTTGATGTGAAACCATGTATCTATAGTTACCTTAATGTTTTAAATTTATTATCTGCTAGCCGACTATCAATATAGTTCACAAAGTATTTCTTTGCTGTCCAAGGCTAAATTTAAGGCATAGGAATACCTTAAAATTACTAACTTGTGCAGTATGACAGGGCGTATTTATGTGTGTTAGAAAAAAATAAAGTACAATTTGCGGTTCGCACTTTGAGAAGTACAAACTGCAAAGAAATACTTTATAAACTGTCTATTTAATTATTATCTAGCCTTAATAGAATTTGCTAAAGTATTGTTTTTTTTTAATTTCATTTCATTTTTTATTTGAAATTTAAAAAATTAATAAACACCGTCATAAATATCTTTTTTTATTAAAATAAATCATCACAATACCTCAACAACTTATTTTAAAGCCAAATTAAAATAACATAAAAATAAAATAAAATTTCAAAATATTAAATAAATAAAGTTGCAGCTAACTTATCAAATTGAAAGTTGTTTCTCAATAATGCAATAGAAGTAAAATGATAAGAATGAAAAGGAAAAAAAATAAAAAATAAGAATGCGAAAAAGAATGTAAAAATGTACTTTCACTACTGTACCAATGTAATTTTGGGGCATACGAGGATGGCATTAATTTATTTTCAATTGTTGGAGAGTGACATTTTCAACGTTTGCCATAATTGTTTCAATAAAACACTTTTCAAATAGTTTTCTTTCTAGAAATTAAAGAAACTGGAATTAAATAGGTTTGGAAAACACTACTAAACACAGATATTTCTTAAATTAAAAATTTTCATTCTGTTATTCTGTCTAGCTGCTACTCAAGTGCACTTTCTTTTAACAAATTCTTCAAAATACTGTTAGCTCTGATTCTCCGAAATTATATATTATATTTAAAAGAATAAGATCAATCAATACATGCATAAACTCACCTGCTAGCCGACTATCAATTGCGTTTCCGTTTTTGGTAAGAAATCAATGTTATTCTTAATTGTTTGTTAGTTTACTTCAAACGATAAAAATAAAGCATTGATACACTAACCAGTATCATTTTCGAAAATAAATCTGTTATATTCACAAGTGTATTCGCCTATTCTACTTGTAAATTACAATTAACAATACACGAAAATAAATGCGTAGGTACAACAGGGAATTTGATAACATTAATTAGTTTGTGGCTAATCAACTGTTCTATGAGTGGAATATTTAACGCTTTTAAATATTATTGGATTTTTATTTATGCCTGTATGATGCATATATAACAATTAATACATGTTTGCTTGACATAATTTGAACATTTTGAACTTAATAATATAACAATGTACAATAATCCAGTACTTTCTTTTACAAATGCCTTAATTAACTTCATAATGTTGGGAAATAATATAGAATAGCAAAATATGAATTTCCTGTGTTAAATCTAGATTAGAAAAACAAATTAGTTTTGTGTATATCGAATTCATATTTGTCAAAATAGTTACTTTCCTGATTACTTACTGAAATTTCGGGCTGGACCGTGTCCTTGGCATTGCTTCCTTCTTGGCTGACGTTTCGTCCCCTTTTGCAAAGTACATCTTAAGGGCTGGTACAACTGCTGCATTGAAACTGAAAGTTTATTAGTTTGGGACAGAGTTATATAAGCTCTGTTCGGAATCATTCGAACGTCGCGGCTACATCTAAGTATTTGTGATAGCAGAGTTGGCCAGCTATTGTGTAGAGGGCATCCATCGTCACGGTTGATATCATTGGGATACTTTAGAATTTCTTTAGATTCACGTATTTTACGGTTAAAGTAATAGAGGCCGCGAGCAGATTGAAATTTAATTTGGTGTCCAGCGGCAGACACCGTCGTCCTGCACGATAACGCGCTTTCATAAAATCCTTAGAAATCCAAAAAACTTTCTCTATATCTGAACCGAATTTCTTAACCAAAGAAATCAACCATGTTACCAATACCTTAATCAACAACTATTACAAGCACGAAATCTAAACCCACTATAAACCAAAACAGCAGAGCAGCTACAGAGAATTTTGCACGAGAGACATCAAGTGGTGAAAGATTTGTTGAAAAATATGTTAGAGAACAAATTTGGGAGTTACCATTAGTAATAGACAAATTTTTTTTTCTAATAAAAGTCATTCGAAATGGATATGTATTTGTTTATTGCCACATCAAGATTTTGAGCCAAGGTTAAAAATTGTTGGTGTAAAAGAACAATGTGTTTGCTTTAATTCAAAGGAACGGAAGTGCATAATGGCGGAGACTGCAAAGTTAAGGCAATATTTTGATTACAATAATGGTATATTTCCAAATTTTAGAGGTATGAATATTCGAATATCCTGAATCATTTAATGGAATGAGTCGAATTGTGAAGATAGAAAAAGGTGGCGAGTATGTGTATTTTTTACGTCATATCTATTTATAATACATTTCATGCATATATTTGTATTTTATTATAACGTTTTATAAATATTTCGAAAGACGTTCATTATCTTGAGATTAACGTATTTACGTACTTATTTTGTACATTATTATAACATATATTTTTGAGCCAAATATTTTCATATACGGGGCTTTACCCACTGTGCTATTCCGTCAATTTAATATATTGCTACGCTTTTACATTTGTGTACAGAAGTGTTCCAACCTTTACTTTTATTCT
The DNA here is from genome assembly GCA_935421215.2 of Melolontha melolontha. Taxonomy (NCBI): domain Eukaryota; kingdom Metazoa; phylum Arthropoda; class Insecta; order Coleoptera; family Scarabaeidae; genus Melolontha; species Melolontha melolontha. Next base: position 65,393,550 of record OW285241.1, on the reverse strand, counting down.
GAGTTACCAACGTTTAAAATAAATATTATTACACCTTATTTTTGTTGTCTTTCGTTTTATTTTAATTCCTTTAGCTTCCTTAGACCTGGGACGTGGGTACGTTATGGTATGTACGTCCTCCGCGTAACACATATCCACTTTTGCAAACAGCCTTTAAATTTCGATGGCGCCCTTATTCAATATAGATACAGTCAGGTTAACAACGTTTCGTCAAGGCACCCAGCCGTCTTCACTGAGACCACGCCGTGGTACTGGCTGGCTAACTTGTATATTTAACAACAATCCGCCCACGAAAAGTAATTCCAAAGAGAGCTATTGGATTTCGGAAATTTAGTAAAACCAGTTTTCGCGAGTTTTGTTGCTTGCACGTTGTGTAGGTTACAATAATCGAGGGCATTTCTTGTGATGTGCATTCAATCGTAAAATATTTTACTGGCAGACGTGTCTTATGAAACTGACACATCTGTCTATAAAACAGATAGCCGCCATCTTGATCTTTTTTTCGTTTAAATGAACCTCGCATACAGCGGGTGAAGAGGCAGGTCTGTTTGTCTACTATGAACCAGTAAAAATCAAGATCAGTCTGAATGTTTGGAACGCTATGGAAGAATATTAAGTGTCCCCAGACAGCCAAAAAATGTACTACTAAAAGAGACAATACACATTTCTGATGCAATCATATCAAATAAATCATTGCTTTATATATAGTACGAAAAAGCAGCTATTGTAGAGCGGGTAATTCGCAGAATAAAGAGCAAATTAAGTATATAAGTATTTCAGTCTTATTGGTAAATATAAGTCACTTGACGTTCTTTCTTCCATAACGGGTGAATATAATAAAATTAATAAAACACGACATCGAACCACTGGCAGGCAGATTTTGAGGCTGTTAATTCTCATTTTGTTGATGAATTCAATTTAATTAAACGAACGGGAATTAGATTATCTGTTTTTAAACGAGTTGTACGAAATGTTTATTTAACCACAAGTCGCACGTCCTTTTCTCTATACATTATCTTTTTGTTTACAATGCACGTTATTATTTTAGACGTTATCATCTGGTATTTACATATATTGAGAAATATTGCTAACGTTAGTGCTGTAGGAATAAACCTATTTTAAACTGACAATTTGCATGTTTATTATAGACTTATACTGGGTTACCGCTGAGTATCGCCCCAGCTATGCGAATCTGAAGAATAGGTATAAATGTCTAACTGAAGATAAAAAAAAGAAATTTATTTGTAATTCATTAAAAATTTCCAAATTCTTAGGGCCAAAATGTAGAAGTCGGTCCATATCTTTGCTTATCCTTTATTTAGGTAAATACAGCTGATAATCCAAGTTCATAGACTTCGACAAAAAAATCGTACAAAAATGCACTAAAGTTGCACTTATTAACGTTATGAATAGTGAATATTGTTGTTTGTTTAGCGAACGATTTATACAATACAAACATTTGGTTCTTTTATTCTGATGTCTTTTTTTGTCGATATCAATAATATTTACATTGAATATGTTGACAACCTTTGGAAATATAGTTAAATAAAAGAAACTTGGGGGTAGGTATATAAATATCATCTTTGGTAATCGTAGATTCGTCGGTAAAGAAAATTACTAACGCAAGATCTGGCTCTGATGAATTTCTCTGTGTTAAACCACTCACAAAAGATAACTTGGAAGGGAAAATCTCATTCCGTTAAGTTGGATATGATAAGGATGAAGTAAATTAGTTTTAAAAATTTGACGCACCGCAGTTTGAAACACATTTACTTCCCGTGCTAGGGTTTTCGTACTTAACTTTCGCTTCCACGATATTTAAAATATCCTCTTCTGAGTGTTCTTTCAGAGCCACGCCTTCGAATTGTAGAATTACTGATCCTGTATCCCGATATATAGTCGATACACGGCTCTCACAATTGTCTTACTCCAAGAAAGACGTCGATTCAAGAAACGTTCTGCGTACAAATTTTTTGCCACAAAACTATATTGTCCTGCTTCCCCATAAATTATAATCATATCAGTATATTCGATATTCAGGTAGGATACCATTGCAAACGCACCTAATCACAGCTATGACTATGCCTACACTTAAATGTTAATCTCAGCGTTGGTTTCAGCGATGAATCCCCATACATTTAACTGCGACGGGCCGGACTCGAATAAAGAAAAATCATTTTCTCGTTACTACGTGAACATTAGATCGCGATTTTTTGTTTGAAGGCATTACTCACATATACCTTTTTTTATTTTTCACTATACACAACCAGTATTATATATTTTATTAACGTCAAGAAATTATTAAGAAATATGTAATTGTTATATATAAATATATAATTTATTAACAACATAATTTGAAACATACTTGAGTGGGTACAACCCACCAATTTTGTATAATACAAAAGTATTTTTAATAATATAAAAAATATTATTAAAAATGGGGTGTGAAGAACACAATACAAGTTCTTTTATGTATTTTTGAATGTATCTTCTCCAAAGACGTAGATACGTATTTCACATTTCTACATGATTGTCAATACGCCCCTGTTGGAGAAGACACATTCAAACAAACATAACTACGTTACTATCTAGCTGAAATTATTCAGACAGAGCGTGAAGGAATATTCAGCGCTGTCTGCATAACAAGAGCCGAAGCAGACGTGTTTTCTATAGTCGGTAACAACCGTATCTATAGAAAACTGTATTCTCGTGTCTTCACTACTTGTTCGGCGTTAAACCGAATGTATATAACAACATAATTTGAAACATACTTGAGTGGGTACAACCCACCAATTTTGTATAATACAAAAGTATTTTTAATAATATAAAAAATATTATTAAAAATATTAATAATATTTTTTATATTATTAAAAATACTTTTGTATTATACAAAATTGGTGGGTTGTACCCACTCAAGTATGTTTCAAATTATGTTGTTATATACATTCGGTTTAACGCCGAACAAGTAGTGAAGACACGAGAATACAGTTTTCTATAGATACGGTTGTTACCGACTATAGAAAACACGTCTGCTTCGGCTCTTGTTATGCAGACAGCGCTGAATATTCCTTCACGCTCTGTCTGAATAATTTCAGCTAGATAGTAACGTAGTTATGTTTGTTTGAATGTGTCTTCTCCAACAGGGGCGTATTGACAATCATGTAGAAATGTGAAATACGTATCTACGTCTTTGGAGAAGATACATTCAAAAATACATAAAAGAACTTGTATTGTGTTCTTCACACCCCATTTTTAATAATATTTTTTATATTATTAAAAATACTTTTGTAATATAATTTATTAATTAAATTGTACTATTATCAACATACTGCATCAGACGTGAGATAAACATGTATCCTTTATTCATTCTATATTGTTTTCTCGGGTCTAGGAAAGTTCACCGAAAACAATTCACCGAAAACCAATTCACCGAAATAGCAATTCACCGAATGGAAAGTTACCGAAAAAGATATTTGCCTAAATGTCCATTTAATAACTTAATTAAATTATGTATGATGCCTCGTATTCACATAACCGTGGTGTAAATACTTGGTCTAGTTAATCACCACAATACATTCAAATATATTACAGTAATAGGGTGTCTTAGGGGATTATAATTATTATCGTGATATCACCAGAACACATTAAAACGGAATTAAAACGAAATCATTTCCAACTTTTAAACACGCCAGAATTACCCTGCCAGTCTTAAGCCTGGATAAAGTGTGAAGGAAAGTTGATAATAGTAAAAATACAACCATTTTAATAGCAATTCGCCGAATGGAAAGTTTACCGAAAAAGATATTTGCCAAAATGTCCATTTAATAACTTAATTAAATTATACAGTAAATAATAAAGAATAAATTAAAACACTTGGCTTGTTTTACTATGAGATTTATTTAAATTCTGTAACATCTGTTTCGGCTGTTATGCCATTCTCAAAGAGATCTGTAAATCTTTATTTTACAGATCTCTTTGAGAATGGCATAACAGCTGAAACAGATGTTAGAGAATTTAAATAAATCTCATAGTGAAACAAGCCTAGTGTTTTAATTTATTCTTTATTATTTACTGTATGAAGTTAAAATGTTTCACCAAGAAGTATCTGCAACAACAGCCGAGAATAATTAAATTATGTATGATGCCGCGTATTCACATAACCGTGATGTAAATACTTTGTCTAGTTAATCACCACAATACATTCAAATATATTACAGTAATGGGGTGTCTTAGGGGATTATAATTATTATCGTGATATCACCAGAACACATTAAAACGGAATTAAAACGAAATCATTTTCAACTTTTAAACACGCCAGAATTATCCTGCCAGTCTTAAGCCTGGATAAAGTGTGAAGGAAAGTTGATAAGAGTAAAAATACAACAATTTTACAAATTATTATTTCGGTAAACTTTCCATTCGGTGAATTGATTGTCAGTGAATTGTTTTCGGTGAATTATTTTCGGTGAACTTTCCGGTAGTGGTTTTCTAGATACATTATCTTTTTTGTTCATAATGCAAATTACTATTTTAGACGTCATTGTCTAGTATTTACATATACAGAGAAGTATTGTTAACGTTAGTGTTGAATGGAAATTTTTAACCACAGATAAGAATTAAAAGTATACGTTAGCGATGAAAATAAATTAAGAATTTACGTTTTAAAAAACAGAAGTGTTGTCTAAAAACAGATAATTTTTCTGTCTTCGGGAAACTACAAGGGATGTCCGATTACTAAGATACATTTGTGAATTACAGGCAGACAACTTTATTTATAGAAATCAAACATACACTAAGTAAAAGCATGCACTGTTAGCTACATTTCAACGCAATCGCCGCCAATGTTAAGACACTTATCCCAGCGCGGCATAAGCTTCTATATACCCTCTTCGTGAAAGATGTGATCCAAATTTCTAAAATACTGCTGCACTTCATCTTGAAGTTCGTCGTCGTCTTCAAACCATCCAAATTTCTAAAATACTGCTGCACTTCATCTTGAAGTTCGTCGTCGTCTTCAAACCATTTACGCGACAAATGAGCTTCCAACGGCCCAAACAAATGAAAATCAGAAGGAGCCAGGTCTGGACTAAGGGGCGGATGGACAATAACTTCCCAATTGTGTTTCTGAAGCCAGGCCTTCGTCTGATTTGTGGTGTGCGGTCTTCCATTGTCATGCAACAACCTGATTCCTTTCGTCAACCTTCCTCTTCGTTTCTGTTGAATGGCTTAGTGTAGTTTTGCGAGAGTTTAACAATAAATATCGCTGCTGATTGTCGTTTTCGGTGGTAAAAACTCTATGAGCAAAATGCCTTGCATATCCCAGAACACAGTTGCCATTATTTCTTTTGTAGACTGCTGAACTTTGAATTATTTCGGTGGTAGTGAACTCGCATGCTTGCACAACATAGAGACTTCTTTTTATTGGGTGTATGGTGGTATACCCACATTTCGTCTCCTGTAACTATAGACTCCAGAAATCTGTTTTCCTGACGATAGCGCGTTAAAAGTTCCATTGCCGACGCCATTCGTTGCATTTTGTGTTGGTCGGTCAACACTTTTCGATAGCGTAATTCAGATACGATTTCATGTACAGAGCTTTTATAAATACCGGTGAGAAGAGCAATCTCCCGTATTTTCAACCGACGATCTACTAGAATCAGCGTATCGACCTTTAATTAATTCTCATCCGTTTTCGTTGTTGATGGTTTTTTCGCACACCTTCAGGATCATCGTTCAGAGCTGTGCGTCCACTTTTGAACTGTTTACGCCAAACATTAACTTGTTTTCGACTCATAACGCCTTCTTCGTAAGTCTTCAGTATTTTTTTATTAATTTCGGTAGGTGTTTCATTATTTGCATACAAAAAACGAATGACCGCTTGCACTTCAAACTTGGAGTATGTTTCGATCGGAACTGACGTCGTACTGAACCTAATGGACAATATCCACCTATGCAGTACATATACGCATCTAAAATGCGTGCAAATTTCAACCTGATCGGAGCGACGTAGGCGGTGTGCCGCGCAAACGTATCTTTGAAACCGGACATTCCTCGTACATTACAATATGGTGTTCGATCGATGCATATGTTATGTATACCTCTAACACCATTTCAGCGGTTATCAAAACAATCATCTTAATATTAATTATATGGATGGTTTTGTAAACTTGAAAAGTTTGTGTGTTATAATAACAATATTTGTGAATTCACGATGAAAAAGAACACTTGGTTATATGTTTCACTAATTTTATTTACATAAAATAAGACAATTATTTCGGACTCTGCAGTCCATTTTCAATTGAAAACGAGTTTTCTAAAGAGGGAGTGCGGCAAAAGGCCTTATGAAACAAGTTTTTTATACTATTTTTTCTATTTATTTTTATATAAAGCATGCAGTTGGTCATATTGATACTTGACATTTTCAAATTTCAATCTTGCTATCCGCGAAGTATATTATATTACATATTATTTATTAATTTTCGTTAACATTACTTTATATTTTATTTAAAAATATAAACATGAGTGACATAGAAACTAATATATCTTGTTGTCAATTGTATACAATATACGTTGTTTATGTAGAGTATGTAAGTACATAAAATGTACTTAAATTCTTAAAATCAAATGAGAGCAATGATATTTATTTCTGTGTTCGAACAACGCCAACATTGAAAAATGAAGAAAAGTGTATCGAAATGAAGCTCATTTCGATACTGTTTTGGGTGTCATAATGAGTTCATTTCGAACGCAAAATAGAAAATAGTATATTAAAAAAACAAGTTTCATAAGGCACCATTTTGCCGCACGAGCAGTTTAGAAAACGAGCCGCGATAGCGGCGAGTTTTCTAAAGAGCGAGTGCGGCAAAAGGCCTTATGAAACGAGTTTTTTATACTATTTTTTCTATTTTGCGTTTTTTACATTAATAAATTGCTTAAATTGGAATTATTTCATTTGAAAGTTCAGAGTTTAATTTTTATATAAAGCATGCAGTTGGTCACATTGATACTTGACATTTTCAAATTTAAATCTTGCTATCCGCGAAGTATATTATATTACATACTAGCAATGCCTCGCGGTTTCACCCACGTAGATACCGATCTCGTGGCATTGGAAAGTCTACTAAGTCGGACTATAGATTTATTTTTATAAACATAAAAGTTTTATTTCACTTAGTTTCTAATTACCTCCTTTCAGATTATTAGATACACACTTACATTCATAATCAAATCAATATACAGATTTTACTTTACAACGAATATATATCTAACTAATACATTTTTAAATTCGTAACATCATTTACGTAGAATGTCCGACATTAGTAAATTTAAAAATACTCTACAGGTATTGAAAAATTCTTGATTTCAAGTAGGTAATGATAGAATTTTTTAAATCGGTCCAGTAATTTTTAGCTTGATTATTATAAATTATTAAAAATAAAAACAAAAATTCAAAATGCAAAACTTTCTTCTATTATATTAGAGAAAAGATTTATATGTAGAACTTTAGTGTCTAAGAACTTCCCTATACACAACATTTGACGTAGTTTTGTTTTGTGGCAGCAAAATAATTTGATGTTCTGGAGTTCCGACTCGGGATAGGCCAACATACAATTGCCCATGGATAAAACATTCTTTACAAAGGTCAATCCCTACTAAATTGAAAGTTTGTCCCTGCATCTTCTGTATTAGAAACTGCATCTATCGATTTGTAATGTTTAACCTGGCCGGGAACTTTTTGTGTGATATATTTATTTCGTCGACCGTCTCATTCCGAGGCGACACTATTGCTCTAGAACACAGCCAATGATAGTCTTTTTCAAGTAAATTTTCAATGTCAGGGTATACCGCATCTATCAAATTTTCTAAACTATAAACTATTTGGCCCAGAGACTCATCTAAAAGAACTTCATAAGTGGTTATATTTGGAGACGGAAAAATGCCTTCACCAAGTTTTAACAATTGTTGTGGAAAATTACTTTGGGTGTTTCTACGGAGGTGATCTCTCATGTTAGTCCGCAAATGCAAATGTTGAATCGATGCCCAAAGGGGAGATGACTTCAAGCAAGATTTGATGATATTTGCCCGCGTGCCCCTGTTAACTACTGGAAGGGTCTGTCTGAAGTCTCCGGCAAACACAAGAGTTATACCACCCATAACAGCTGCAGAGTTTCTAAGGTCTTTTAAAGTTCGGTCCACAGCCTCCACATGAGCTCTGTGGCTCATAGTGCATTCGTCCCAAATTATTATTGACGCGTCTTGCAATAATTTGCCAAGAGGTCCATTCTTGCGGATAGAACATGTTGATTGTTGCTCCAAAGAGACGGATAGTGGGAGTTTAAATGTGGAATGTGCAGTCTTACCCTCACTCAATAGAGTTGCAGCAATCCCTGACGAATCCCTGACGAATCCCTGTCTGTCTCTTCTTAGCAAGAATCAAATTAGCGAGAAATGTTTTGCCTGTACCTCCTGGAGCGTCAAAAAAAAATAATTTTCCCCTGTTGTTGTCTATGCTGTCTATTATTTTGTTAAAAGCATGTTTTTGATCAGGGACTAATTTTGAGACATTGTCATTGACAAATGCTGTTAATTCATCTGTATTATAATTCGTCTGTATTATTGTGGGAACGAACTGAAGGAGGTAATCCAACATCACTCAAACTTTTATCAATTAATCGCAACAGTTTATTTTCTATTTCTATTAAACCTTAATTATAAATGTCTTCACTGAAAGGTAAAGTAAAATCTTGGTTTTCCTGTCTGATTCTATGTCTAATATCTTCGCATAAATGATCTTTAAAATTATCCCACAACTTCATTGGTTCCGATGGGTGACAAAATAAAAGAATGATTACAAACAGCTCTCTTAGAATTTTTGGACACTCTGAAAGCGAAGCTTCACTTAGGGCATAGTCCCAATGGTCATCATTTTCAAGTAAACCTAAATCACGGCAAGCTGCCTGAAACGTCTCCTTGACAATATCATTTACAGTCTTTAGATATTCGAAGGTCGTCGGACCGCGTACGTGATGTAGCAGAATTCGAAGATAAAAACACTCCGATTGTGACGGATGTATCCCGTAAACTCTACCTAAAGCGGCGTCTCTTTTTATCCCCGGATGGCCAACTACATCTTCACCACGCTTTCTTCTTTTGAATTTATTATTAGCCCAAGTATAGTATTGCGGGACTTCGTGGTAAAGCAGAGTTTTGGCGAATTCATCTTCAATACACAGATCAAAAACGCCAGCAAAGTCGTTTTGCGTGAGTTTTGGGCTACTTGTTGAGCTGTTCCTGGTGTAAAATAGAACCTCTGACCATTTTCTAGATGGACAACTAAATGCACTACAGTAGGATACCGGTCGTGAATTGGAAATTCTAATATTCTCCATACAGCCTCAGATGTACTAATATATCGGCCATTTAAATAGTTTTCTACTTCATTGTTTGGATTTCTAACGCTGAATGTGGCTTGGTCTGATCCTTTATTAATATATGTATTTGCAAATATATTTTATAACTTGGACCGAGTGGCAATATTCAACATTGATATGAGCGTTGAATGTTTTGCATAACAGTGGGGAATAAGGGACAATCCACCTATTATCTATGGTGACCCTACTTCCCCTAATATTCAATGTAGTGTTCCGACCTCCATTTTCCGTGTCACGGCGACGATATACTGGATAACCATCCACTCCGGTCTGGGTATCGTTAACGAAACGTCGTGGGTAATTTTTAGTGCAGATACCGTTCCTCATACACGGAGCCGTTAAGTTCTGCTCTCCGCACGGTCCATGCACCATATTTTTTGTTATGATATCGAACAATCCTGGATCAATTTGTGGGTCAGGTAGCTCGGCAACTATAATACTATCAATTTCGTCTGACTGGATTTTTCTTTCCAGCCAGAACAACAAATGACAGTGAGGTAAGCCGCGCTTTTGCCACTCTACACTTGCCATGTGGCATTTTACTTTGCCGAAAATTTTGTTTTTGGTAAATAATTTTATGAATTTTTTCATTTTTAAATGAAACACCCTCGCTATAATATCATGTCGGTCGAAGGACCGTTGACCTGGTAATAGCAATGCTTTAATTTCATCCCATTCCGGGTTGCATGTCAATGTGACAAATAAGTCAGGTCTCCCATAATTTCTGACTTAAGTCTTGTGTTTTTTCATGCAAATAACGCCGAGAACCCGTAAAAGATGATGGTAATATTATATGTTGACCAATATTTGATGGGTCAACATTTGCGTCTTGGTTTAAGGCATAAGATGTATGTAATCGTCAGTTGTTGTTGATTCCGAGAAATATAATTTAATCTTTCAGAAATAATTTTTGCCATCATGTCGACACAATATTGGCTAAATAAGTCTCTGTAATAATGTAAAGTATTAAAAGAATTTGCTCTTATCATCAGTCTATATGCGTAAAGTTGCATACATGTAACATTTTTGTTCCGCGCTGTACCTTGTTGTGGGATGGTTAAATAATAACCATCTTCTCCTCTTATAAACATTATGGGGTATTGTAGGGGGTCATATGAGCGGTGTAATTCTGAAACTCTTCTTAGCTGTCCGTGTTTACTGTGCAAAACTATATCCAGGGGGCCCTTCTCTTCATCGACCAAGAGAACGGCTACCTCGTTTACATTAGGAGCATTATATCTACCTCTGTGTGCTATCTGTGGTGTGCGATCAGAATGAATAATTAGTTTTAAATTTTCCGAAGAGTTAAGTTCTAAGTTTTGTTTAAAATTTTGTATATATACATTGTGACTATTCAACATGATCTGCAATTCGTTTATCAAATCTGGTTTTAGCGTGGGGGCTATGTTTGATCGCAGAGATAATTGGTCGGCATCAGAAATAAAATATATCTGCAAAAATTTAGGGCTTTGGCCAGATGGCGGTAAAAGGCTACCTATCAGATGATAAACTTGTCCTTCTACTTTAAAGGTTGGCATAAAATTACCCTCTCGAATTTCTTTTGCCCAAAACGAAGTCATCTGAAAAAGGCTATTGTATCTACGTATGTTATTCAAAAAAGCTTCGACAATGTATGATTATTTGTTAAAAGGTTTTTTATTGGTTCTGGTGGTTCTTCAATTTCAGGAAGAATAACTTTTGCAGACGCGCAGCACATACCGATCGCTTCATCAGTCCATTTTTTTGCAAAACATTTACGACAAATCTTATTCATTGATCCTATTTGAATGCAGTTCTGGTGAGCATAATCAATTTGAAGATCGTAACTAAATGCCGATCTGTTACTATGTGCTAAAATTCTGTTGCGCGTCTTAGTTGTTAGTGACTGTTGCCTTTGTCTCTGTGCCATAAGCCGTTGCGAGCGTTCAGCGCTAGATTCCCGTGCACGCACTTGTGACATCCTAACTCTATTGTCAGCAAGACGCTGCGAGCGTTCGGCGCTAGACTGTCGTTCGTGTAATTGTGACGATCTCGCATTTTGTTCTGTAAGACGAAAGCAACGTTCAGCGGTGCACGCGTTTGCAAGATCCTAACTCTATTGTCAGCAAGACGAAGCGAACGTTCGGCGCTACATTCGCGAGCCCGCGATTGCGACGCGTACTCTCTCTGACTCGCAAGGCGAGCAGTATTTTCGGAAGAAGATTCTCCAATACGACGTATTTTTGCTATTCTCGCTTGGGAACTACGTGTAGATAGTTGCGAATTTCTTTTTCGCGGCATAATTATTTCGTGAAAGTTTTATTCAAGTCACAGAAAATAATAAGTAATGGAAGAGGTTATGTGTGAATGATGACATGTGAATAAAATAGTACACTGCAAACAAAATGAATATGGCCATCGCTATGCTACTACATTATATTATAACATTATTTTCTTTAGATTGACATTTTTAAATTCGTTATATCTTTTGAATGGAATGTCCGATTTTAATAATTTAAAAAGTATTTTACTAATGTAATAATGGTCTTTAATGTAGTAATGGTCTTTAATAAAATATCATTTAATAGGATAAGGAATAATACAGAGGTATGGATATTATGGTTTGATTATTGTCGGCACTTTTATTAACTTTTAAAAAGTAAAAAAATAGTTAAAAATAGTGGCATAACTACAGTAGTTGGACATATGGTTTCGCGGACTTTTTTGTAGATATTAATACGTTCTATAATACTGTAGAACATTTTTTTGTTCTATCAACAATAGTTTCCGCAGCGTACGCGGCGATGACAGATTTTTTGTGATTAATTTTTTCACACCTTGGATTACATTATTGCATTTTTACTGGGGATCCCTTTTTTTAATGTAATATAGCCTATGTCACTCAGTGAAAATGCAGCTTTCTAATGGTGAAAGAATTTTTGAAATCGGTCCAGTAGTTTTTGTGTGAAAACATTACAAACATATAGCGCGAGGAGGGGTAAGTTTGCGCAGGATTAGAAGTAGTGGGGAGATTTATATTTGGTTTTACATCAAATGTCAGATAATTCTAACCTCTGAGCGTGTATCACTTTATGATCCTCTAGCAAAGACATTATGTTCCGTCAAACGTCAATGACAAATGTATTCTGACAATTACTTGAGTAGTGGGGGTGGACGTTTTTCAAAACGGCTTCTGCGCACCCCCTCCTCGCGCCAACTTAATTGGCGATTGCTATACATACAAAAACACAAATGTTTCCTCTTTATAATATTAGTTTAGATTATTAATTTTCGTTAACATTACTTGATATTTCATTTAAAAATATAAACATGAGTGACATAGAAACATGTATTTGTTGTTGTCAATTGTATACAACATACGTTGTTTGTGTAAAATACGGACATATATCATATCTGTCAAATGTACATAAATTCTTACAATCAAATGACAGCAATGATATTTATTTATGTATTCGAACAACGCCAACATTGAAAAATAAAAAAAGTGTAAGTATCGAAATGAAGCTCATTTCGATACTGTTTTGGGTTTCATAATGAGTTCATTTCGAACGCAAAATAGAAAAAGATTATTGTCTTTTCATAATAAATGCCTTATATATGTTTTTTATATTTTCATTATAACACATTGCATTTCGATGCAGAAGTAATGAGATTGGGCTGTTAATTTATATGTCTATTATTTAAAATTATATTGTTTTAAATTTATAATACCTTATATCTGAAATACTGTAAATTATTTATTAGTTATATTTTAATAATAAATGTATAAAAATTATCCTCTTTTAATTATTATATTCTACGTTCTAAAAGCAAGTTCTATCAAGAAAAACATTATGTAATAATTTCATAAAAAATGCTATATCGAGAAAAAAATATTACGCAATAATCTCTTGCGGAAGTGTACGTTATCAAGTTTGATTAACGGTAGCCTTTAAATTTACATTGTAAGCACAAGAGCGTTTCTATTGAGAATTAGTATTATTTCACAATATATACAGTTAGTTATATTCGTAAATATACATTACGTTATTGTTATAAGGTTAAATTAGAAATCTTAATCGAATTTTCAATAGGTTGTTGATTTCTATTATTATTGTCATATTTTTGTAAATACAATATTAAACAAATAAATCTATAAAAAATCCTCTTTTAATCATTACACATAACAATTTAACTACATAATTTCAAAACAGGTTCTAACAAGAAAGAATATTACGCGATGGTTACTCATATACGGTTACATTGTTAGATAGGTTCAGACGATCCATTTTCTATTATTGTAACTGCATTTTTAGTTTTGTAAACGTTAGATGCAATGCTTGATATTTATGAACGAATGTACATTAAAATTTTATCAAAATACATCTTAAACAATATTTGCACTAGGTACAATTGTCTATTACCTATGATTCAGGTTATATTATAAATGCTGTTAAACATGTTGTTATATGGAATTCTTTCGTCTATTTTTGAATAAAAATTGACCATTCAAAGATCAATCGTAGTACGAGAACTATTGTAAACCATGAATATTTATTTAAAAGGAAAACTTCCAAATTGCATATTAGGTATGAGCTTTGTGATACTAGAAATGGTCTGTGATATATCTTTTATTTAATTTTGGTACGAAGTATGTATTTTTTCAAATTTAAGCTATTTATATTACTAAATCGTAACATAAGCGATAACCTATTGACATATATATCAGATACAAAATTCGATACGTAAGTAATATATATATATATATATATATGCATTCAAACACAATTTATTTATTTACATTTTGTGCCTGTTTCTCTACGTTTAGTTTATCGTAAGAGTATAATTAAAATTTGTTTACAAATTGGCAGGGTGCATTTAATAGTATATTAAAAAACAAGTTTCATAAGGAACCATTTTGCCGCACGAGATCAGTTTAGAAAACGAGCAGCGATAGCGGCGAGTTTTCTAAAGAGTGCGGCAAAAGGCCTTATGAAACGAGTTTTTTATACTATTTTTTCTATTTTGCGTTTTTTACATTAATAAATTGCTTAAATTGGAATTATTTAATTTGAAAAGTTCAGAGTTTAATTTTTATATAAAGCATGCAGTTGGTCACATTGATACTTGACATTTTCAAATTTAAATCTTGCTATCCGCGAAGTATATTATATTACATATTATTTATTAATTTTCGTTAACATTACTTGATATTTCATTTAAAAATATAAACATGAGTGACATAGAAACACATATATGTTGTTGTCAATTGTATACAACATACGTTGTTTGTGTAAAATACGGACATATATCATATCTGTCAAATGTACATAAATTCTTAAAATCAAATGAGAGCAATGATATTTATTTCTGTATTCGAACAACGCCAACATTGAAAAATGAAAAAAAGTGTATCGAAATGAAGCTCATTTCGATACTGTTTTGGGTTTCATAATGAGTTCATTTCGAACGCAAAATAGAAAAATACATTTAAAATCTATTTGAAATAGAATATTTTCATTTCCAATTACACATAGGAACAAGTATATGGTGGCGCAGGCAACCAGTTATACACCAAAATCTACGCGATAACAATACATTCATTCTTAAATAGATTGCAATGGCAAGTACATAAAAAAATTTTAATGTCACATATTTCTCAATTTTTATTCATTACAAACATCTTAAATTAAATATATTTTATTGAAAAATAGATAAGTATGTAATGTGATAATGTGATATCAGAAGAATAACAGTTTACGGACGGTCAGAGACATGTTTTCCGTTAATTATCCTAACAAGCCTACAGCTTGTGCACGGACAATTTTAAATATTTATAATAGATTCAAAGAAGAGGTTGTCTTCTAAATTCACACAAAAAAAAATAATAAAATCAATCATGTGTTAACAGAAGACATGAAGCTGAATATCCTATTACGTAGAAGAACGGTCTGTAGGATCGCTTTTAGATGTAGCCGGGCATTTTGGAGTATCTTACAGTTCGGTGTACAGAACCCTGAAAGAATTTAAATATAAGCCATACAAGGTATCAAACCATCAGAAGATTTTCAAGGAAGATAAAGTAAAACAAACTGATTTTTGTGAAAAAATGTTTAGTATGTTAAATGAAAACGAAGCACTTTTAAATAAAATAATTTTTACTAATGAAGCTACATTTACCATAAATGGTGAAGTCAACTCTCAGAATTTCCGGCTTGTATCCTACATTTATCCATTTAAAAATACTAATTATCCTTTTGATTAATCCATTAGGTTTTGGTCCCGTACAAATCCTCATGCCCAAAACCTAACCCGAACACAGTACCCTCAAAAAGTAAATTTCTAGATTGGAATAATAAGCGACGGTAACTGTTGTCTATAGATTTAAGTTGGTATGACGACAGTACGGTAGTAAATGCTTATAAAACGTCTGTGATTTATTACACCCACGCACCAAGAAAGTCAAATATATAACATTAACCTAACTGCAGAAAAATATTTAAATCTCTAACGAAACCACATCATTCCAACAACTGAGATACTAAGTGTTGATCAACTTTGGTTCCAAATGGGGCTCCGGCACAGGAATTTTTTAAGTAACACATTTCAAAGACGGTGGATTGGCAGGTTTGGCCCCCAAGATCAGCTAATTTATCTCCAAATGATTTCTTTGTTTGGGGTTACTTAAAAAGCAAAATTTATAATAATCACTCGAATACAGAAGTATTTCCTAGCACATTGTTTTAAGGGTTTCCGCTCCATTCCGGTTACCTAAAAGAAAATCCAAATAAATAATGTATTTACTCTTTTTTCTTAAAACTTACCTTCCAAAATAAAAGAGGATCTATGTCCTGATTTGAATTTGGTCTTTCGAGGCATTGCCTTATAGTTATTATTACATCGGCTATAATTGATTTTACTTTCTCTTATTTTTTCTTGCAAAAATCCAAAAGCGATTTTTATTTAGAATTGGTCGCTGAAACCAGGTTGCTCATTGGTACCTCATTGGTACCCCATACGTCATCAAATTAACGGTTGCTGATTTTGTAAATCGAAAATGAATAATTCGGTTACACTATTGCGCATGCGTTTGTTTGTAATAAAGTGAATTAGACAAACTTGTCTATTTTTCATAATTGTATTAACATTTTGAAGATATATTAAGTGCTTGTAATGTCTATTTCGAAGAAATTGAAGTCCACGCTTAATGCTGTAATTATAGACGAGTTAACACCAACACTTTTAAATTCACCAATAAACTTTTTTGTACCAGCTATATTAGCTAGGTTGTCGTTTATGCGTTACCCTGCATTGATGTTGTTGGGCCAAACATTTTCCGACGAGCATTCCAAAATTACTTTATATTTCGAAGAATGGATCGATAGATACATAGATTTCGATTTTTTCAAGTTATTTAGAATGACCCGAATAACATTTAGTATTCTAACCAAAGAAATAGGAAATCACGTATCCTTCAAAACACATTTTCGTGGCAAAGTTTCTATGCCCCTAGAAAAATGTGTTTTGATTACTTTATGGTATTTGGGAAAAGGGGATACATTTATTAATATTGGGGACAGATTCAATATAACAATTTCAACTGTTTCATCTGTAACACACCGAGTAATGGGAATTTTGGTAATATTGAGGAAAAAATTTATATGCTGGCCGACAATAGAAGAGTGTGTTACCATAGCTGACAATTTTTTAGAAATAAGCCAATATCCTGGTGTAATAGGGGCAATTGATGGTTGTCATATAAATTGTAAAGTACCTATCGAGCAACATGATAGCTATTTAAATAGAAAAAAGACCCATTCAATAATATTACAAGGGGTATGTACATATACCAAGTTATTTACAGACATATCTGTAGGCTTTCCTGGATCAGTTCATGATGCTCGAGTAAGTTTTTAAAACCCAAACAATTAAAAAACAAATGTTATATAGATCCACTTCACGTAGGTGCTAAAAGAATCATCTATGGGAAAGTCTATTAGGGACAATGGATTCCTCAAATGGTTCTATACAAGTGATTATCATCTTCTAGGCGACTCTGCATATCCACTTGAAATGTGGTTGATGACACCATACAGGTACAAAAGTACATCTAATGAATGGAATTCCATTTTGTTATTTTAATTTATTTTAGGAATGCAAACATAACAAGGCTACAAAGAATCCATAATAAACATCTAAGCAGGGGACGGGTTGCAATAGAAAATACTTTTGGTCTACTTAAAGGAAGATGGAGGATATTGAAATATGTAAATGTATACAAAGTCGAAGTTGTTGTTGACGTTGTCGTAAGTTGTTGTGTCTTACACAATTTCTGCATTATAAACAAAGACAGTTTAGAAGATAAACCAAACATATTAGAAGTGGATGTAGCAGAGGAAGTTGGATTAATTAATAGACATGCACAACAAAAAAGAGATAAAATATGTCTTCACTTTGAATAAATAAATTAGAAAAACTCAATATGTTTTTATTTTAGTTATATTATACAATAATCTCTTTAGTTCCAATCAAATATTAAAAAATTTTTTTTTTTTTCCAAATATAACTTATCATATAATGTTAATTTATCAAAAAAATAATGTTGTAATTGGAAAAAAAAAACAATTGACAAATAAATAAAATAAAAGTAGATGTGTGAAAATTTATTAAATATTTATTGAAAAAAATGTAGTCTAATGAAATAACATTTAGTGATTTTACTTACTTAAAAGATAGTAAATATTGTAAAAATTATTCTATATATTGTAAATTATGCAGACAACAAAAAAAATTTTTATATACATTTAATCAGATTCGGAGTTGCGTTTTCTTTTTGGTTTTGATATATCCTTCAAAATATTTATTAAAATGTTTCGCTGTTGATTTTGTTCTCTTAAAAGTTCTGTTTGAACAGACATCAACTGCAAAAACTCTTTGAATATACTATCAATTTTTGAAAAATGTTCCTTCTGATTTGATTCTATTTCCTTCGATAGAGTTAGAAATTCTTCTTTTAATGTGGGTGGGCGAATTTTTTTTTTAACATTTTCGAAACGGTTTTTTTATTGGGTGGCTGCTCATCCTCTTCCTGGCACACATACATATCTGGCCGTTCGTCGTCGGTGATTACAGACACACCGGATATTACTGAGGTACTTGGTTCTACACCTCTAACATCCACAGACTCCACAATTTTCTTAGGATTTATTTTGTCCTTATCTCCTAGAATACTGTGGACCATGTCGTAGAACATGGGCTTCTCTGTTTGAGGTGTGCTAGATTGTTGCGATTGTTGGTTGAATACAATATATTGCTTTTGTAAATTAGCGAATTTTTGTCTAACCTTTTCGGCAGCTACTTTTCCTTCTCCCAAATAAAAGCCTTTTGCAGAAATTAATTCGGCGATCTCATTCCACAGTTGTTGCTTTGGGTGTTTTCTATCGTTAAATAATTTTTTAAATTTTTCTGAACCTCTTATAGACAGAAAATAGTCTGTCGCTTCTCTATCAATGTCCGTTGGCCTTCGATTGGCCACCCAGATCTCTTGCTTTGCTAAAATATATACGTAATTGAAATAAAAAAAAATTAAATATCTTCAATGCATACATAATATACTTTTGTTGAGTGTTCCAAGAGCAACAGGTGCATGCGGTTGTTCTTCTGGACGTGTTATTTGTAAATACGGTAAGTCCTCATCACTTACACCATCAATAACGTTTGCATGTACTGCTCTTGTTAGGTAATCAATTGCGAAAGTATTATCTGAAATAGGAAATAATTAAAATCGCATTGTTATCTATATTGTACTTAAAAATTATACCACTCAATAACTTTATACATGTATCTAAATCAGCCTCGATATGATATAATCTTTCATTCAAAAGAAAACCTACTGACTCCATCACTTATTTTATTTTAATGCTAACAAAATAATATTTTAAAAATGTTTGAAAATCTACATGTGAATAGGGCGACATAGTCCATAATACATATATCATCACTTGCTTAGTATACTTATCTTTTTAAATGCTTGAGATTATCGCCCGCTTATTTTATCTGCATTTTCTTTAAAACAACGAACATAAATTTAACTCCATTACAATATTAGTTACCAAAAAAAAAGGTTCGGACTACGATATAAAACATGTGTTATTGACAGTTTCAAACAAGGATAGACATATCGACCAATGCTGCAACCGTGCCAGGGACCGCGGTCGCTGAAATGACAGACCAAAAGCAACCAATATTGACGTGACGTCATGAATTCCTAAATCGAAATTGGTTGGTTGCAGGTACCGCTACTGGTCGCAGCAACCTATTCTAAATAAAAATCGCTTCAAATAATGAAAATGACTTTTGATGAGACTAATGTCTGTTTCAATTACAGGCATTTGTTCTTTATTTTCAGGATCTACTTTCTTCATAATAAACATTCTTGATCTACAAAAGAAGTAACCCTGATAGCATTTTCAGTACTTTAAATTGAGGTTCGCAAACAATTGCTACTCTAGTAACTGATCCTCCTTCACATGAAAATAGCCTTGCTTTCCTCCCTTAATCTTTAATTCCAGTCACAAATAATTGTACAGTCCAAACGTTATTGTGATTATTTTAAAGAAGTAGTAACATATTTATTACCTACAAGAATTTCTCACTACTCCTTTTAAAGATAAATTTCTCCATTTTATAAAACCACTTATTCGTAAGATACCACGACATGTTATTTGTTTTTCTATTTTGCGTTCGAAATGAAATTATGACGCCCAAAACAGTATCGATCAGTGTTGTTCCTCATATTTTGTTGTTGGTAATAGAATTTTAGGGAAAACGTAACAGATAGTAATAAATTTTAGTTTAAAGGTAATAAAAATGCAGTTTAAAAAATTGATATACCTACTTTATTTATAAATTAACAAAAGATGTATTCGAAAACGTGAAATAAATTCTATTCCTGAGGGAAAAGGAAACTTGTGACTGTGACAAACAAAGGTAACAAATAACAGATTAAAAATATCATGTTCTTAATCAAAGAACCTAACCTATAATAACTATAAATATTATTAACTTTATAACATAACAAATTGTGGTATGCAAAATAAAGAAGCAGGTGATAATGAAATAAAAAAAATGTTACCCTTAAAATGCTAAATCTTCCGAAATTTGCAAGTTGTCATCTTCATTTATATTATAATCTAATAAACTAGTGGATGGCTCAAAATTATAACAATTTTTTTCACCCAATAATTGCTTAGTAAAAATTAAAGCATTACAAGTTTCTATATTTAAACGATTCCGTAATTTTGTTTTGATTAAATTAAGTTGCGAAAATATCCTTTTTGCAGCTGCAGAATGTGGTAGTGATAATAATCCTGACACTAATTTTTTCAAATTTGGATACATCAGTGCATTTAATGCAATAAGACAAGAGAAACGATGGAATTATTGCATGAATTCTTTGATAATCGAATAGTAGACTTTCCACCACGATCTCCGGATTTAACAATTATGGACTATTTCATTTATCCACATCTAAAAAATAGAGTATTTACGAATCGTCCACATACAATTGAAGAACTTACTAATGCTATCCGAAATGTCTGTGAGGAAATTACACCACATAATTTAAGGAATGCCTTCAATAATATGAGACGAAGAGTTGCGCTATGCATAGAAAATGAAGGAGCTCACTTTGAACATTTATTGTAGCTGTTTTTATTATTAAACTTTTTATTTTTTCAACTGAAACGTTTGTATGTATCTAATTATTTGTCAAAATGACAAAACCTAATCTGTCATCAGTATAAAATAACCTATATCACACACACGCTGCAAAATAAGTTAACTTAAATTATGGTACCAACTTAAGGCTCTACGCTATACCCGGCAATCCCACACTGAAATGAGTGTATTTTTCCGGCCTTTTTTTGGCTTCAAATTAAAAGTTGAAAGACCGCTCGATGTATGTATGACCATGTATCAATAAAAACTAGGTAGGTATTTACGTTTTTTTCAAAATTTTTGTACGGTTTGACTTTTATCGATAAAAAACAGAAAATCTATCCGGACAAATTTAGAGATAACCAGGCCAGCTAATGGAGTTATGAAATGTTTGTGTTGTAGGTATTTATAATATCTAGGTAGCTATACAGCCCGTTTTTGTCTAGATGTAAAAGTTGTTTAGTTATCAATAAAAATAAAAGTAAAAAACAGGCATCCGATACTCAACGTCCCTGAAAATATGCAGCCCACATTACAGCACACGGTAAAATAGAGTACAAGGTAGGTAGGTACCAAGACGTCATGTTGAGAGGGTCTAGTCATTTATATGTGAACAAACTAATTTACAGCTAATAAATTACTGCATTTACATAAGTAAATAGTTTGTATTTAAAAAAAAAATAGAATAAAAAATAATTAGAGATCTTTTTTCATAATACTTCTTATAGATTGATCAGGGGTCAAAGGATTATGTAAATTGGCTCCACAGGCTTCTACCTATAACAATATTAACTTATCAACCAATAAATCGGCGTAAATATTGAAATAAATGCTGCAACTGGTTCAATGGCTAATTAAATTACCTTTGATTGAGTTTTAAGAGAATTTTGATCCATAATAATCACCGCAAATTAAGTGCGGATCGGAGACTAAACATCAAAGATGAATTTTCTAGTCATTTATATGTTAACAAACTAATTTGCAGCTAATAAATTACTGTATTTACATAAGTAAATAGTTTGTATTTAAAAAAAATTAGAATAAAAAATAATTAGAGATCTTTTTTCATAATACTTCTTATAGATTGATCTCTATGATACCTCGCGTCAATTATTTCTGGAAGCATTGCATTGATATAAAATTTTTCCAGATGTTCAATCATATGATGATTCCAGAAACCATCATTTCGTTCTATTACTATATATTTCAAATCGTGTTTAGTATAAACTACGAAATAACATTTCTCTCTTTTGGTGATGTGGAGTTGTCCCTGCACTTGATACATACAATTATCAAAAGGTTTTAGCAAAATTTTGTTACTATCATTTGCATCTAAGGTGCAATAATTAATTAATTTTTCGTTAATGGCTTCATGTATTAATTTATCACTCGCTGAATAAGGACATTTTATTTCGACAATAGAATCGAATCCAATTAATCCGTCTGGAGTGGCACCTAAAAATTTTTTCTTCTCGTCAATTAACAAACCGCATGCCTCAACTTTCAAATTTGTAATTTCCTTCCATAAATTTTTGCTTGGCCCTTTCTTCATTATCTATGCCATACTGTAGAGAATGTGGTAGTTTTTTATTATTGAATCTATTAGTATACAGCATATGTTTTATTGTACTAGCCGTGTCTGTTTTTTCTCTCATTTTACAAATCTTGCCAAAGTTACTTGCCGTTAATCTTATCTGTCTCTCTTTTTCCCATTCGTTGTTATGTCTCTGATTCACCGTCCTAATTTGAATATTATGACAATCAGATAACAATTCATCAAGAAATTGTTTTCTCTTGCTTTCGTATTCCGGAATAGGCATGTCAGGTACCACGATTTTGCACCCTCCGTAATCCGAATCAGCACTTTGAATTCGAATTTTATTTTGTTTGCTTTTCATTTTTATTGCTTGATTTAGTTTAAGATTTTTGAATTTTTCCAAATATACACCGTTAAAATTATCCCCATTAGTTTTCTTAACAAATGTATATACAAATGTCTCTTTATTATTATAATTTATGGCTGCCGCAAAACATCTCCCTTGGTACGAGCCTCCCAGCGAAAAATTTATTCTTTTTCCTCCCACGAATTTATTCACAACAGAATTGAAGGATTCTACGGCGTTATTGTCTACGTCATAAAGTAAACTGGAGGATAAATTGGCTACTCTATTCAAAGACTGAAAAAATATATCACATACAGCACTGCTTTTGAAATGTTTGTAATCAATAGTATTTGAATTGTTACCATTGTTACCATCTTTACTACAAAAATAGCTAGCACAGTTACTATGTTCTCCAAATATGTGGGCAGGTCCATTGAGAATATCATTTTTTAAGTTTTCAATTTTTTGTTGAAAAGAAACATTTTCATTTTTGCGGTACTTTATGGCACTAACTACAGCTGTTCTAAAT
The DNA here is from genome assembly GCA_935421215.2 of Melolontha melolontha. Taxonomy (NCBI): domain Eukaryota; kingdom Metazoa; phylum Arthropoda; class Insecta; order Coleoptera; family Scarabaeidae; genus Melolontha; species Melolontha melolontha. The sequence goes on along the minus strand of OW285241.1, from coordinate 65,370,010 downwards.
TTAAGAATATTCTGCCGTAAAAAATTTCGTATACACATATCTGATCGAGGAGTTTTTGAAGTTTCTCGTATTTTCGTACAGAAGCACATGATTTCGACACTCAATTTTTTCAATAAAATATGTTGGTCCGTAAGGTTTTGCTGTTTGAATTTTTTTATATACACTACTATCCCCATTACCAATAATTGTTTTATATCGCAAATTATGCATTTCTATTGACATTCTAAACCCATCTAGAATAATAGCTGCTTCCATAGAAGTTGAAGAACTGTTCCAGTTTTGAAAACATTTATGAGACGGAACATTTTTTTTATCCTTATTTTTACAAAATTTGCACATTTTATTTTTTACTCCTACGTACAAAACTTTTTTACTTCTGGTCCCAATTACGCACCCAACGCCCGAGAGAGCGTTATAATTAGACTTGTAACTTCGTTTTGACCAAGCTCCATCCACTGTTACAGTTATAAAAGGTATTCCGTCGCTATCAATTTCTCCTGCTTCAATTGCCAACTTACGTTCTTCCTTTCCTGCAGCTAGCATTTCTTTTAATGCTAACTCCTCTGTATTTTTTAGCACTTTTCTTTCTATGTGCGCATACGTTGCTGAAGACATTTGAGGAATGTCTAAAGCTGCGGAAAATTCTGTTAATTGTGAATGACCCGCCCCTATTGCAACAGTTCCACACACCGCTGCTTCATTTACTCCACATTTTTTATTTTCATTTTCAGTACTGAATGTATCGGTTATTCCACACATGTTGCATTTATACGTAAAAACACTTTTAAAACCAAAATGTTTTTCCGCTTTTATTTCTACATTTTGAAAAGCACAGCCAAACATATCATGTCGTATTCCTTTTAGAACAGTAAACAGATGATTTATATCAACAATCCTACGTCCAGCAAGAGTAAAATTTGCAATATTGTTTAAATTTTCTGTTTCAATAAAAACCTCATCTGATATATCCGAATCAAAACTGTCGTCGCGTGCCGAATTTGTCTCAGTGAAAACAATTTCATTATCTACAATATTATCACGTTGAGACACTATTCGATTTTTCTACTTTTCCGTTTTGCAGCGGTTGTCAATCTTTTTTGGGAGTGAAGTCCCATTGTTGTTTATATTTCAAAATTACAACGGTCACCAACACTAATATCATATCGTCATATCTTTATCGAATTATATACATTTTTCCAAGTAACCAGGTGATTAACTTTAAATGACTAAGAAGGATTAGAAAGCCAGGTAATGCCGTAACCACTTTTAGAGGAAAACAAGTTAATACATTTGTTTGTCTTTTACTTTACACAAGCATGTAAGTATTTCAATTAGGTATGTATGGGTAAAATTGTGTAGCTTTACTACACTACTTATTTTATATTAGAACCTATTAAGTTACATTTGTTATAATAATACATCTATTCTTTATCTACGATTCAAAAAATTTTAGGCGGAAATACACAGATCATCTATCTGCTGAAAACAAGGCATAAATAAATTCCAAGTAGCTGATGTGTCAATAATCAAATTTGTTTGCTAATTTACATAATCCTTCGACCCTCTCAGCAGGGCGTCTTGGTCTGGTCTGTTGTAGTATGCTGTAATGTGGGTTGCATATTTCTGAAATCGTAATTTTTCGGGCACTAAAGTAGACCCTTAAGTTTAAAAAAGAAAAATGTCATTGCCTTCTAGAGGGTAGAAATATATGATCATATGCAAGGATTGTATAAGAACATAGGATAGCCAGATCCCTATACCGGCAGTGTTGTTCGCATCGAGCCGTGACTCCGCCTCCTGTGACGTCACAAACGGACCAGTCGCACCGATAAATACTTGAGGTCTTGGGTTGCTTGAGTTAAAGTAAAGTGTTTTAATTTAGTTTTCGCCGTTACCCTTTGTAAATTAGCGACTGAAATGCCGGGACGTCGTTGTGCGGTAGTTGGCTGTAATAACAGTCGTATTTCTACGAAAATTACCAATTGAGAAATCGTTTATCACAACTTTCCAAAGGCGACAAATTTCGTATCCGATACTGTCCGTAAAGAATGGATAAGGCGCTGCAAACGAGCAGATAAGTGGAATCCAAATACTAGCCAAATTTGCTCAATCCACTTTAATGCAAACGATTATGAACGTGATATGCGGAACGAATTATTAGGTAATAAACTATATAACGAGAACATTAAGCGATTTATAATACTCGAGGACGTTGCCAGGTGACGAGGCGCTAGCCGAGTCACCTCGTAACGTCCGAGAGGGTTTAAATCGCTGATGTTCGAGTCTATATTCAAAGCTTTATCGTATCATCAACGATATCAAGATTAAAACAAAATCAACAATTTGTCTCTCATACAAAATACTTACGTCAAAGCTTGCACGTTTTTGAAATAAATTAATAAATCATGGAAGAATTTGATGTTCCCGCAAATATTGTAGAGGCTGCAAATAGTGCAAAATTAGATTTATTGCCAGCGAAGTCAAAACTGCATTACGAAAACGAATATCGTCTGTTTTGTAAATGGCGAGATGAAGAACATGTTCAAGGTGCTGGGGAAACAGTCTTGCTCGCTTATTTCGTGAGACTGTTAAAATTGAGAACTGTCAAAATATTAACATTCATGTTCACAAATAATGTACTATTTGACGTATTATGGTTTTGTATCTAACGTATTATGGTGCTGTATCTAACGTGTTATGTTAAGTTCGCTACTAACGTATTATGAGTAACTAAAGTATTATTAAGATATTGTAATATTATGTTCCTAATAATTATCAATAAATGTTTCACATAAAGATGGCATAATAGTTGATGATACGATAAATGTATTTATACGTTATGAGATAAATTATTCTAATACATATATAGTAATTATTGCTAGGGTTACCTGTACGAAAACAGCTTAAATACACTGCTGTGCCTAGTGTAAATCTTCCACAAATGTCCAAAGATATAAAGAAAGTTGCGACAAGAGGGGAAGCATATTTAAAAAGAAAAAAAGGAAAATGAAAGGAAAGAAGTAAATAGATTGATTGCCGAACAATCGATAGCTTCATGTTTAGCGGCAAGTGAGCTGTCAACAGCGTCTTCAACAGCAGAATTTAAAACCGATAAGCCTTTAACTGTCCCAGCAGAAAATATATTATCTAAACAATATGCGGAGCTTCGTGAAAGTCACACTAAATTATCTACAGAGATGGAAATTATGAAACGCAAATTGAATTTGCAGAGAAAACAACTTTTATACTATAGAAGAAAGAACAAGCAAGATAAACCTGCACAAAAACAGGAAACGGTAAAAATACTGAGAAAACTCTTAACAGAAAATCAAATTTCTATTCTTCCTAAATAAAAAGAAACGCGTTAATTGGACTACTGAAGAGATTGCAGTTGCTTTTACTATTCGTTACCTCAGTAAGAAATGCTATATATATTTTTGCGAACTAAACTTAATTTTCCGTTGCCAGCGTTGTCATCTTTGAGAAAGTGGGCATCAAAAATCAGAATAACGCCGGGAGTTTTAGAAGATGTACTAACTTTTCTAAAGGTAGCAGGAGAAAATATGTCTGCAAGAGAGAAAACTGTAGTCATTTCTTTTGATGAAGTCAAAGTTAAAACCACTTTAGAGTATTGTGTTGGTGAAGATCAGGTGCTAGGTCCTTACAATTTAATGCAAGTCTGTGTGGTTAGAAGCTTATTTTCTACTTGGAAACAGCCTATCTATCTAGACTTTGACAAAAAGATGACGAAGGATGTGTTAATGGATCTGATCACCCAATTGCATAAAATATCATATAACTGTGTTGCAATTGTAAGTGATTGCGGAAGCAGTAATGTTGGTCTCTGGAAAGCGTTGTCCGTTGACATAAATAAGACCTATTTCGAGCATCCGCAAACCAAGAAAAATGTTTATGTTTTCGCAGATGCTCCCCATTTACTGAAACTTCTCCGTAATTGGTTTTTGGACACAGGATTTATATTGAGAAGTGCTGGAAAGAAAGAGATAAGAAAAGAACCTTTTAGAAAGTTTGATAGAATTAACCAATGTAGAAGTAAATTCCTGTTATAAAATTTCTGAAAAGCATATTACAGTTGAAAAGAGTAAAAGACAAAATGTAAGACTAGCGGCTGAAATGTTATCACATAAGACCGCCCAGGCATTATTACGATACAAACCAGGCCCTGATAAAAAACTTGCTGAAGATGTCGGAATGTTCATAGACAATATTAATTCTTGGTTTGATATTTTTAATAGCCATGTGAATAGATCTCCTGGCCCTGACCCTATGAAAGCCCCTTTTGGAATTTATTTACAGGACCAAGAACAACACTTAAATAAAGTTAGAGATTTAATATTTGACATGAGAGCTGAAGAAAAAAACACTTTGCAAATTTTTCAGAAAGGAATAATAATTTCTATAGAATCGTTGAAACTACTTTTACGAGTTATGAAGACCGAATTTGAAGATGTACATTATATATGTACTCATAAACTTAATCAGGATTGTTTGGAGAATTTTTTCTTCCAGCTTAGATGTCGAGGGCCGAATGAATATCCATCTCCATTGGAAGCCATCAAAAGAATAAGAATGATTGTTCTTGGGAAGAATCCTGGTATTTTAGAAGCACAGGTGCATAAAATGTGTTTATTAATTCTTTACATATTCCTAGTATTATATAGGTACCTATCTACATAGCTATACTTTTTTTAAAGGTGAACACACAAGAAGCTGTTCCTGAAGAATATATAGTGGCCACAGTTTTGGAACAAGCGAAAGTTTCACTTGAATTACCGGAAGAGAAGTTTGACAGCAATGCAACTCAAAGTAGCAATGGAAGCTCGTTTTCATCATCAGGGATTTCAGAAATATCTGATGCAAAATCACCAGAAACAACGGACGATGCATTTGAGTACATTGCTGGTTTTATAGCGAAGAAATTTAAAAACAGTCTTCCCCAACTCAGCGATTATACTTATAAAATTAAAGCCGATCACGCCTACAATTTACCCTCATGGGTACAACAGCTCTCTTTTGGTGGTCTTATTAAGCCTTCAACAGATTTCTTAAGTACCATTAAACAGTGGAACAAATATTTTGAGATATATCATGGCGATAATAAACTGCGGAAAGAAACACTGGTTGTTAAAAGACTAGCTTTAAAAATTCAAAAGCGAGAAAATTTGTGCTTTGTTATTATAAAATTATTTTGTAAATTAAGAACTGTTATCCGTATGAATTATTTAAATACAAAAAGAACCCTTGACAATGCTAAAAAATCGAGTAAACGTAAGCTTTCTACTAGTACATCGTCAGACACTCAACGAACACTAGCTAAAAAAATGCGAAAAACCACTACTTGATTCGTTTTTATTTAATTACTGCGTAATAAAACATTGCTATATACTGACTCTTTTAATTGAAAAATATATATTTTTTGCTTTGTATAGAGAATACATGCTCATCGGCTTTCTTTATTTATGTTTATGTACCTAATAAATGTGTTTATTTGAAGTTGGAAAAGTTTTTTTTTAAATTATAAACCAAAGTATGACCTTATGGCAATAAAAACGTGTATTATATTTATAACAGTACACTGACGGATATGTTATTATCAAATGAAATATTATATACCATAATAATAGCACTAATATAACTCGATAATAATTGTAGTAGCTAAACACATTTTATAAGGTGCTTTACAGTAGTGAACGCGTTCAACCTGGTCCGTTTGTGACGTCATGGCTCCCCACTACGCGGTGAAAATATTGCGGGATCGAGCAATCCTATGTTCTTATACAATCCTTGGATCATATGGTAGCTATTTAATAAATTTGTATTCTAGACTCCCACGTAATCTTTTTTCAGTTTTAGTTCTATATTAGGGAGGTTTCATTTTATCCTGATAAGGTTGGTTGTATGATTAGGTATTTAAATTTCTTGCTTCTTACTTGTTACTTGTCATATGTTTATAATTTTTTGAGCGGAAATAGCACGTGGTTACCGTACTATAGTTTTATTTATTTTCTTTGTGTTATTATTATAAAATAAATAAAAATGGAGATCGTTCAAAGAAGAATGGAAAATATGTCTAATGAAATAGAGCAAATGCGTCGAACAAAACTGTTCACTTATGAGGAATGCAAGTAGGTAATTACTATATACTTTACAGAATAATGAAACATTTGTATTGCTTTCTTTCAGAGAAATATTAAAAATGCGTAAACAATTTGAATATAAAATAAATGGAATTACAAAGCATTTGCAAGATTTTAAAGATTATATAAATTACGAAATGATGTTATTGAAGGCTGTACGTCTTCGTCGAAATTCTTTAAGAATTGGAGAAAAAATGGGAGACTTAGAACATAGGATTATTAAGAGAATCAAGGGACTATATGAAATAACTTTACAAAGATTTCCAGATGATACAAAATTTTGTTTGGCATATTTTAGATTTTGTAAAAGTGTAAATTATATTAATGCTGCTTCCATAGCTGTTTCAAATATGATTAAGGTATGAACATAGTGTATGCCTCAGTTATATGAAATTATATACTTTATTTATTTAGAATCATTCAGATATTGCTGGAATCTGGCAAGTGGCTGCAAAATGGCATGCGTATGATCAAAACAATATAAAAACTGCATTAAAAATTCTTCGTAAAGGCTTGGCTAAACATAAAAAAAGTAAACTGTTATACACTGAAGCTATACAATTAGAGATACATAATGTGGTAGATAATAGTCACCAAGAAAGCATAAATAAAAATGAATTATTGGATAAACAAAAAATTTGCTTGAAAAAACTTGAAATATATCTTAAGGAAATATATGATTTTATTAATGATCATGAATATTATATAGATTTAATAAATTATTTAGATGAATATAATTTTACAGAATCTGTGCAGATTAATGTCATTAAACATTTGATTGAAAAATACTCTTCTAAAGCACTTATTTGGGATATGATAGCTCAAAGGGAGAGGAAAGGTAAGTAAAAACATACAGGTACATAAATGCCTTATATTTATATTTTTAGGACTTTCTGTTTCAATGAATTCTGAAACTACTACATCACCTCAAGTTAAGTTAACAAATTGTATTAATAGATATAAGGAAGGTCTAAACAAAGTTTCACTACTTGAAAAAGAAAAATTATGGTCCCTCTACATAAATTGCCTGGTAGACTCAAAACGAGAGGATAACAGTATAACTAATCAATTTAGTACAAACTGTTTAATTGAGGGTTTTACACAGGCTTCAGTTGAAGGTTACCTTCTTGATAAAGATTTCTTGCAATGGTCAGAGTTAGTAGATGATTGTGAAAAACTTCAAATAATACAAAAAAGTAAGAAAAATCAAATAAATCTATGAGCATCTTTAACCTCATGTAAATATAATATAAATCTTGTTTAATTGTTTTTAAATGCAGATTAACTTGAAGAATCATAACAACTAAATAAACTTGTTGAATAATGAAAAATAGTGTCGGTTATATGTCTGAGATTTTCTTGGGAAAAATCAATATTAACTGTACCGCTAATTTTACAATGAACAGATTTTACTTAGGTTATCATAACAACAAATTCATATAATTTACGCATATATTATGTGGCTGTAATGTGTTATGTGTAAAGACGGCAGACTATGTACCCCACACTTAAATTTAATAATACATATAAGGTGTATTAGATAAAAATGTAGATTTTACAAAAAAGGGTATGATTCATACCCTTTTACAACCTTTTCGTATGTTTTTAAAACACATTTCAAATACTTAAAATCATAAAATTTTGTAAAATCTACATTTTTATCTAATACACCTTATGTGTATTATTAAATTTAACAGTGTGGGGCACATAGTCTGCCGTCTTTAGTTATGTGCTTTAGTGCCGTAAATTTCACTCTGAATGTTTCCAAGTAGTGTTTCTGAAGCAATATTTTAAATAAATCATAAAATACCTTTTATTAAATGAACTGTGTGGTATTTCATTGTATTATGATAATATGCCAAGACACTATGAATTGATTGTATACAAGAATGAAACCAAGTAATTTTGTGACTTATGGATTATACAAAAAGGTTTTGTTTAAGTATGACAATACGTTAAGCACGTATAAAGCGTTGGTACAATATGAAACAAACATGTAAATAATTTACATATCTGTAAATTAGCCCTCCAGACAAAGTCTCTTTCGCCCGTAAGATGTCAATTATTAAATAGTTGTCTTCTTATAGGACGGAACTTGCTTGATCTATGCGGGCTATTTCAGTAAATTTAAATACAGATACAAACCAGTTGTTTATAACAGGTTTGTATTAATTTGTATACATTTCTTCACTAGCTTAACTGAGGACGCCTAGATGGCAGAAACATGTATTAAGCAGAAGTAAATGCTGAAAATACGAGGTGTTTTGTCCATGTGCATAGTTACAGATATGTAAATTATTTACATGTTTGTTTCATATTGTACTTATGGATTATCTCAAATAAAAATTGTAAAATCAATGAACAGACATCATTATGCTATACAACTCGCAATAAAACGATTTATGGTTATTAAAATCTACCAAATTGTGTATAGGCATTCAATCACGCCTGGCGAAGACGAATATCTAGTGCGTTTGCCTCTAGGAGATCGCATAAAATCGTCAAAAGAATTATATCCCGAATTGTATGTACGGCGGAATATTGTTATAAAATTATACCATTGGCCAACGAATCAAACGCAGAGGTATGATGAACTAATTAAAATTTGTTTTCTGGATATAGAGTGAATATTAAAAGGTTTGAAACAAAAGGATGAATTGGGCCTGTTACTATTTATTTTTACGAAACAAGAACAAAGACACCGAAAAAGATACAAAATATAGAATATAAAAGCCTAAGACCGATTTGCGTGGACAGTTTACTATACGCCAATGACCTAGTACCCATGGCTGACTCTAAAAAATAAAGTAGTTACTATAGATCGCTTCACGTTCACGATACGGTGTATATTCTTATGGGAATATATACATCTTTTCTCTTTAAACAATTACAATAACGGTTACTTTTTCTATCTCTTTAACCGCTGTCAAATACATCCATATTTTTGTTAGTGATTTTTCATTTGTACAGTTAATGAAATTGGCAGAATTCAACAGATTGGTCCAAACAATACCACCTAGATAGAAGGCCTGACAACTGTAAATGACGTCACTACTAAGATGCGGCTAGTAAAATTATTTAATATAGGAAATAATTTAATTTAAAAAATATTTTAACACAACTGAAGTCCGTAATTAAGTGATAAATTTTATAATTAATTAAATTAAATTAAGACAGAATTAGAGGATAAAATGTTTATTTTTTAATATATAAATAATTGAATACATTATTAAGAATAGAAATAAAACTACGGTTTTAATCTTCACTGTTACTCTTTATTCGTAAAACGACAATTGTTTCGCCAGCACAGTGGCTTCCTCAGGTGTTTACATCTAAACAGTACGTTACAAACTAAATGAAAAATAAAAAATATATCTATAAAATCAAAAGGGATGGTATTTAAAATATTTTTACAGAAATCTATACAAGTATTGTCGGTATTGAAAAATGTGGTGCATCTGGTCGGCCCTAACTGTATATTATAAGGTACTAAACGTGTTTACGCATAAATTTGTTTAATGAACTACATATACATTTGTATTATTGTCTAAACAGATTTTAAGTAAATAAATTTAATAAAGGTGAGTTATTTAAATCTAATTTATCATTTAATAAAATTTGTGACTGTTTTAATTTGTTTATTTCTAAACTTTCCAGTAAATTTAATTTCTTGCCTTTATTTTCTAAATGCAGAATTTGGAAATCTTTATCGAAAGGGTGGTTTTCTTCTAAAAGATGATTCGCAAAAGTAGAATCTTGCTTTTTATTTTTAAACGAAGAACAATGTTCGGCAATGCGTTTTTCAAACGATCTTCCTGTTTGACCGACATATATCTTACCGCATCCACACATTAACTTATAGACTCCGGATTTCTTATTTTTGTCTGTTTTATCTTTATTGTTTTTGATGTGGTTGGATAACTTATTATTAGTTTTAAAAACTGTGTTAATATTAAGTTTTTTTAAATAACTTGAAATATGCTTATTAGGTGTCCCAATGTACGTAAGTAATCTAAATTTTGAATTTTCTTTATCCTTTATTGCAGGGTATACCATAGAGATTGCTTTTTTGAAAAGTTTTTTTGTCAGCATATTTTCAATTAAAGTATCTGTGTAGCCGTTATTGATATCAATACCGACAATACTTGTATAGATTTCTGTAAAAATATTTTAAATACCATCCCTTTTGATTTTATAGATATATTTTTTATTTTTCATTTAGTTTGTAACGTACTGTTTAGATGTAAACACCTGAGGAAGCCACTGTGCTGGCGAAACAATTGTCATTTTACGAATAAAGAGTAACAGTGAAGATTAAAACCGTAGTTTTATTTCTATTCTTAATTATGGATCTTCATCAAGTAAAGGCCGAATCAATTCAATTATTCGAATACATTATTCACTCATTCAATAGATACAGAAAATTTTTCACTTCTTTAATTATATAAAAATAAAACCACAAATAATTGCAAGTGCTTACTTGAAAAATATTACCGATTTTCTTGTTTTACATTTGCCGAGAACATTATTTTTTAATTTACAATAATTGTTTAATAAAATAATTGTACATTTCCATATTATATTTCGATACAAATACTGGCAACTGTGGGTATTACATTCACTCCTAAGTAATATATTATGTTCTTGCAACAAAACGATCTGTATTGTCACATAAGTAACATATTTACGATGATTATTTAAACTCAGAAACTTTTTCTCCTTTTCTGGTTCTAACATTTAAATAATAGCATAATTATATGTAACTAAATGTACAGCTTCTTTTACTGGATATTTCAAGCTACCTCTGTTAAGATTATTGATCAGATGATATTTATCAGAATTCAAAGAAATATCAGTCATTACTAACAATTTTTCGCACCCATTACAACTTAATTTTTTGAGCAAAGAGTAACAACAGTAACCTGCAATATATGTCAACAGGCTTACTTCAGAAAAAGTGCTTTCCAATTCGGACTGCATAAAAATATATTAAGACACCTTTAGAATATACCTTTGGCACCATATACTTATCAATAGAGCAGACCAATTTCCGTGCTCGCCATGTGCGCCGATGTGAGGATGATTGTAATGCATCAGAACTAATAAAAAGCATTTAGTATGTGTTTGGTACTTGCTTAGACTGCATGTAAGTGTAAGCATACGTAATAAAATGTCGACACATGAATCGAGAAAACGACCGTTGTCAGACGAAGTGAATAAGTTTATTATGGATTTCCCGGACTTAATATACGATGGCTCAAAAATTAAATGTTTAGTGTGCAATACATATCTAATGTGTTCGTCAAAAACACATTGTAAAGAACACGTAAGCAGTTTAAAGCACAATAATAAAATTAATCGACAACAGTTTATACATGAACAGAAATAACCTTAGAAACGTACCTGATGTTGAAAATATACAATCGAGTTTCTCCAGTTTGTTAATCCTTGGAAGACGCTTAAAACGGTAAGTGTCTTTTAAACCCTCTGTCGTGCACGCAATCACTGATTTCATACATTTTCTATTTTATTTATAGGTACATACAACGCTGCTATAATATGTACTATTCTTATTTTTCGTGTGTTTATGCATATTACTTTAATAGCAGAAAATCAAATGTATATTTAATTATTTCTGATAAAATGTCTCTACTTCTATACTTATATCGGTAACAAGCTCATGTTGCATCCCTATTCTATCGCATATTCTAATATACTACGAATTACACTCCCATACCGGCCCTCATGGCGCGCACGGAAATTGGTCTGCTCTACTTATCAATTGTAACATATATTATAGTATGTGATTGCACTGTCACATCGATAAACATAAAATGAATTGATGATTCCTTCATTACACCATTCATTTGTTAAACTTAAAAAATCAATTTTACTTTTTAACTCTGAGAGATTCTTAACTGACGCTTTTTCTAAATATTTAGTCTGACTACTGATGCTTTCTTGAACTGCTGTGTGTATTCCTTCTGCGTCCATTCTTGTTCGTTTTTCCTCTGGTCCTTTTCTTGATAGATCTGGATTAGAAGATAAATATGCTGGGCAATTGGGAAATATACATGGTACATCCTTTGGGTTTAAAAAGAGGAGCTGTTAAAATTCTTCCCATCTTTTCATCAGTTGCACTCGTTTCCCACAAGATATCTGTAGTTTTGAAATATTTGTCACATACCTGTAAAATAGCAAATATAAGGCATCAGCCATTTGTAATAGTAATAATTAGTCAAAAGCAAAAACTTTATACTATCTATATTTTACTTATTATCTAAACTTCAAAAGGGCGTTTCTATGTAGGTAATATTTTTAATTTTAAACAAAATGAGCCTTAAATGTTTTTAATGTAATAAAATATATTAATACTTACTACCGAATATACAAAAAGGTTGTGTTTATGTATAACAATACGTTATGCACGCATAAAGCATTTGTTACAATATGAAACAGACATGTAAAAAATTTACATATCTGTAACTGTACACATCCGAATACTACCGTACTACCGAATAGAAATAATATAATTCTGTCTTGGAATTCCAAGTAACTATTTGTTTCGCATAACCTCATCCTTGGGAAACTTAAACACATGCACTTTATAATTAGAATAATAATTTCCTTTACAATTAGGGACACAACACTTTAGCACCATACCTATTAGTTATTTTAATAAGTGTATATACAGGCTGATTCATTTTCGGCCCTCACCATGGGGATCTCGCTTATTATTGGAGATAGAGTATAGGTTTAAATTTGGCAAAGTTGTTAAATTTTGTGTTTGTTATAAATCCGTAAAAAAAATAGACCTGTGACAAATGACCTTCGTTATTTAAAAAAAAAACGCGAAAACCCCATTTTCTTCTTTTACCTGTAGCACCGACATTTGGCCTTGCAGAGAAAATATAAAAACACATCCTTGTGGCCATTTCTAAACCTCTATCCAGTGGTGTACTCTAAATTTGTATACGACGTTTAGTTTCTTTCTGGCCATCATCAACTATCTAATTTCTTATAGGCGCCATATTGAATTTAGACATCTTCAGAAAGAGTTTTTTTTTCTGATTTCAACCATGTACCACATGCTGACTAAAGTTTTTGACATTAGGTTTTTATTTGAAAGAATAAATTATAAGATTAAATAAGATAGCCATGGAATTTCAATCTGTCAAACATTTCATTTATTGTTCATTAATAATACAAAAATGTTATACACTAACGAAGAGAAACGAGATATGATAAGTATTTTTTATTCTTCGAACCGAAATTCAACAGTAGCGAGTACAAGATATCTACAATTATATTCAGAACGACAACAGCCTCATCGTACCATTTTTCTAGATCTCGACAGAAATTTGGTCGAGAATGGATCGTTTACTAAGCCGCGTAATGGTCAAGACAACAGGAATTTAAATGAAAATCGACAAGATATTTTACAAATGGTAAATTAAAAGCGTCTTTTCAAATTTCATGTTAATCTTGTATTTTTATAGATAAATAATAATCCATCAATTTCTACACGCGAAGTAGCGTCAGAATTAAATTTGTGCCAGTCCAGAGTTTGGAGAACTTTACATAAAAGTAGGTTTAAACCATAGAGGATCCATGTTAGTCACTCTTTACTGCATGGAGATAATTTGAGAAGGCTAGAATATTGTAATTGGTTAATGAGAAGGATAGAAAATGACGAAAATTTTTTAAGCAAAATCATCTGGTCAGATGAAACAAAATTTACAAATTCTGGAATGTTCAACAGAAATACGGAGCACTATTGGACAGTACAAAATCCCCGACAAAACAGGGCTAGAAGACCACAACATCGTTTTGGAATAAACGTTTGGATGGGTATTTTGGCAAATCGTCTCTTAGGACCAGTTATGTATGAAGAACATTTAAATGGAGAAAGATATTTAAACATTTTACGTACATACGTATCTGACTATCTTGACGACAATATCCCATTAAATCAATTACAATATTTATGGTGGCAACAAGATGGTTCACCAGCACACAATGCAGCTGTTGTTAGAAATTTCTTAAATCAAGAGTTTGCAAACCGTTGGATTGGAAATAGGGGAGTTGTTGAATGGCCTGCGAGATCACCTGATTTAAGTCCGCTAGATTTTTTTTTATGGGGATATGTTAAAAATAATATTTATAAAGTAGATTGCCCACAAAACATTGAAGAATTACGAGACAGACTTCAGAATGCCTTCGATGCAGTTCCTAGAAGAACTATACAAAGGGCAGTACAAAATGCCAGAAGGCGTGCCCTATTGTGCATTACCGAAGATGGCCAGATAATTGAACATTTACTGTAATTGTTTATTGTTTACTTTTCTATGTATTTTTATTAATGTTTTTGTTATCTTGTACTCGCTACTGTTGAATTTCGTTTCGAAGAATAAAAAATACTTATCATATCTCGTTTCTCTTCGTTAGTGTATGACATTTTTGTATTATTAATGAACAATAAATGAAATGTTTGACAGATTGAAATTCCAAAGGCTACCTTATTTATCTTATAATTTATTCTTTCAAATAAAACCTAATGTCAAAAACTATAGTCAGCATGTGGTACATGGTTGTAATCAGAAAAAAAACTCTTTCTGAAGATGTCTAAATCCAATATGGCGCCTATAAGAAATTAAATAGTTGATGATGGCCAGAAAGAAACGAAGCGTCGTATACAAATTTAGAGTACACCACTGGATAGAGGTTTAGAAATGGCCACAAGAATGTGTTTTTATTTTTTGTCTACAAGGCCAAATGTCGGTGCTACAGGTAAAAGAAGAAAATGGGGTTTTCGCGTTTTTTTTTTAAATAACGAAGGTCATTTGCCACAGGCCTATTTTCTTTACGGATTTATAACAAACACAAAATTTAACAACTTTGCCAAATTTAAACCTATACTCTATCTCCAATAATAAGCGAGATCCCCATGGTGAGGGCCGAAAATGAATCAGCCTGTATATTTAATGCAAAAATTATTTAGAACATAATGCTTAACAAACTATAAAACAAAACTAAAGAAACAACCCAAATAACATTATAGCATGTTCAAATGTTCAAGCGTAAACGTGCGTTCAAGGGATGACCTCTTGACACTGACGTCACAACAAATTTTCATTGCAGTTGTTAGGCCTGTTTATAGGTGGTATTGGTCCAAAGCAAGAAGTATGTAAAAACTTAAAAAAGGTATATAACCCCTTACCACAATTATTGATCGTATCCTAAATACGTATTTCGACAACTAAGTTGTCATCATCAGTAGGTAAAACCACTAATCAAGGTGTCGTACATGGGGCACAGTAAAGCTAGCACAACTGATCACGCAACAACTTTACACAGTGTCCACGTATACACTGTGTATACGTTGTCGAAATACGTATTTAGGATACGATTAATAATTGTGGTAAGGGGTTATACACCTTTTTTAAGTTTTTACTTAACCACAGTCTCCAAAGAAAGACTTTTCAAGAAGTATGTCATATAAGAATGCTTCATTCTATGTTAAAAATTAGACCCTTACGCTAGCTCCTCTAATGTTCATATGGTAGTACTAAATTCGTAAACAACCGCGATGGAGGCATTTTTAAATTACTATAATGTTTTTTTTTCTTCTAAATATGCTCTAGATACATGTTTCGATTTTTTTAATTTCATCAGTACGATATATCTATAAATAGAAATCACAGACACATATTTACGTTCATATAAATAAAAATTAATTCTTAAAAAAAGGTATATAACCCTTTACCACAATTATTAATCGTATCCTAAATACGTATTTCGACAACTAAGTTGTCATTAGTGGTTTTACTAATCAAGGTGTCGCACATGGGGCACAGTAAAGCTAGCACAACTGCTCACGCAACAACTTTACTGTGCCCCATGTGCGACACCTTGATTAGTGGTTTTACCTACTGATGATGACAACTTAGTTGTCGAAATACGTATTTAGGATACGATTAATAATTGTGGTAAGGGGTTATATACCTTTTTCTAAGTTTTTACTTAACCACAGTCTCCAAAGAAAGACTTTTTTAAAAATTAATTCTGTTAAAAAATAAATTTAAACTCTTTGTAAGAAAAATAAATATTTAAAAATCAACAAATATATAAAAAAATGCAATTTCTTACAATAAAACGAAATAAACTATATACTCATAACATTAAATAAACAGAAACTCTAATAAATATCAATATAAAATAAGGACAATTCTTCATATGCACAAAAAATTAGAAGACCTTAAACTCGTCAACGTACCAAGAACCTAATTTATCTTTTACAAATGCGTAAACTGTCTAATTTTTCTCGAGTTTTGATTCAGAAACCTATTAGAAGATCGACAAATGTCATGAAATTTCCTAATAATTAAACTCATAGATATATTTAACAACTGCTCTTGAAATAAAGTTTGATGATCAGATTTAACACAAGTATACCAGGAAAGGAAACCTGTAATATTACCAAAATTTTCTTGTGAATAGAATTCACATGGCCAAATGATTTTAACGACACAACCATCTTATTGTAAATGTTGGAGAGTCGTAAGGAGCCCCACCGACGATGTCCGCTCCATCCTCCTCCACCAGGCAACTGCTTCATAATCGTTGGTCTTACTACTGCTGTGTACAACCAGTGTACCGCATTTGGTTTTGGTCCCCAGGTCTTGCCAACAGCTCTTCTGC
Source organism: Melolontha melolontha (assembly GCA_935421215.2). Lineage (NCBI taxonomy): Eukaryota > Metazoa > Arthropoda > Insecta > Coleoptera > Scarabaeidae > Melolontha > Melolontha melolontha. The sequence goes on along the minus strand of OW285241.1, from coordinate 65,353,151 downwards.
ATCTTCAGAAAAGCTGCGTCACCCTGTCTGCCACTTTGACTAGGTGTCTGCTCCAATTCAGTTTCGCATCAAGTGTTATGCCTAGATACTTCACTTCATTGGTTAGTTCTAACTCTTGTCCAAACAGCCTTACGTTGCCCAGATCATTTAGTTTTCTCATGTTGGTAAAGGCTACCAACTTGTTTTTTTGAGGACTGACAGTTAATCCCTCCTCAAGACACCATCTTTCTACAATTCGCAGTGCATTTCGCATGATGCTCGCCACTGTCCCCGGGAATTTCCCCTGGGACACTATGACAATGTCATCGGCGAACCCCTGCAGTCATATTCCCTGCTCATTTAATGTCCCGAGGAGATTATCCACTACTAGACTCCATAGTAGCGGTGACAATACGCCTCCTTGAGGACACCCTTTTGTTGTCCTCATGGAGATCGTTTCGTTTTGCATTTGGGCATGAACTACTCTGCTACGCAGCATGTTATGTTAGTTGCATGTGGTGCTTTTTATTTTTCGATCTCTTAAAGATCGAATAATGTAAGACGTCAAGGTGTTATCGAAAGCTTCCTCTATGTCTAAGAAGACTGCAAGTGCAATTTCCTTGTAGTGTAGGCTCCTTTCGAGCCCTCTCACCAGACTATGCAGGGCACCCTCACCTGATTTTCCCATCTGGTATGCCCATTGCAGTGGGTGTAGAGATCTACCCAGAGCCCCTTCTTTAGTATTTAAATATATCATTTTTTCCATAGTCTTCAACATAAAGCAGGCTTCGGAATAAACACTGCCCTAGTTTCTCTCCATGCCCTAGGGATATAACCCATAGCATGGCTAGACCTGAATATCTCCAATAGAGGACCCATAATTTCCCCAATTCCCTCCTGAAGGAGCTTGGGAAACACTCCGTCTGGTCCTGCGGATTTATATGGTTCAAACGATCCTATAGCCCATCTTATTAAATTCGGTTTGAAGATCTCGTTTGATATCTCCCAATCATTCCTAGTCGCCCTCCAAGAGGTGACAACTTGATTGGTATCACAATCATCCATACGCTCCGAACCTGGAAAGTCTACCCCTAGGAGATACTCTAAAAGTCTCTTCCACGGTACTGGTACACCTCCCGTCCGATTTTTGTATAGATCTAATTGCGTTGGAAGGATCTTTTTTGAGAATTCTGTTAATTCTGACCATGTCAGGAACACCCTCGATGTCCTCACAGAATTTTCTCCAGGCCTTCCTTTTGCTCTGTTTGATTTTATCATTGTATTTATTGAGGAGAGCCTTGTAGGCTTCCCAATTACCTGTTTTCTTCGCCCTATTAAATGACCGGCGAGTTTCTTTCCTTAAATTGGTTAACTCTGTATTCCACCAGGCAGCCCACCTAGCTATACGGCGCTCCCTAAGAGGACAGTTATTTTCATAGCATCATAGAATGCAACAGCCAACTCCAGCTCTTCCACATTCCCTATTCTAAGGGATGTTTCGGGTTGCAGCTAACAGGTCTTCCTTGTAAGAACCCAAGTCTGTTCTCTAGGGATCCCTGTATTGTCTGGGTTCCGTTCAATCTATACATAATTCATAGCTGATATACGCTTGATCAGAGAGCGATGGCTCGTCGGATACATGCCACCCCCTTACAATATCTCGTATTCCCAACGTGCATAAGGTTACATCTATAACTGATTCCCCTCTTGATGTTTTAAATGTCGGTTTATCACCTTGATTCAGACAGTCAAGTTCAGTACTATAGAGATAGCTAAAGAGAGACTTACCCCTATAATTGTTATCCTTGTTGCCCTAAGCTTTATGATGAGCATTGGTATCTGCGCCGATAATCAATTCCAGATTGTTCTTACTGGTATATGCCACCAGGGCCTCAAGATCAGGCCCTGGTACCTCTGGAGAGTCAATGGGTAGGTATAGAAACGCAATTGTCGTCTCCAATATCCGCCCATCGACACTCACTCTGATCCTGGCTGCCGTCATGTCCCCACTGCATGGCTCCATGATAGGCATCACGTCCAGGTCGGCTCTGAAACAGAAGTTCTAATTTTAGTGTCTGGGGCACCAATCAAGAGCTCCCTTCCCCTAATCTGTAGTCCTCCCACCTCACCTCTACTTATCCATGGCTCTTGGATGAGGAGGATATCGATATCTGCAGCCAGCGTCCTTTGACAAAGTGCCGCTGTGGCTGTTTTCTTATGTTGAAGATTTATTTGGAGAATCTTCAACATTTTGACCTTTAAATGTTGATGCCTGAGGTATCCTCATCCTGCATCACCGGTTTCTGATCTTTCTTTGTTTCGAAGGTTACGAAGCTAGCACTCTGAAAGCGATAGTAAGGTCTCCAATCAGTCCTCACCAACGTTTCCTCAGACTCTTTGTCAATCCATACCTGTTTTCTATCATCATCAGGCAGAATGAAGAAATGATTATTTTGATAACTCGAATCAGGAAAAATATTAGAATAATATCTATTTTTGTATCCTGGAATTTTACATTTATATTTGTGCCTACTTGGAAAAGTCATTATAAAAGTAATTTAAATTCAAAATATGTATTAAAATTAATTATTACTACAACAATTAATAATAACAAAACAACAATTACTGATAATCAAACTTACCCAAAAACCTGTTCTTCTCCAAAACAATTTTGTAAACAATATGCCATTATGATTTGCATTTTTATTGTATCCTCGGTATCCACACTCTTATAGTTAACCATATTTATTCATAGATTTCTTAAGAATATGAGTAACGAAGACTTTTTGGTGAAAATAACGCTAAAAACTATCTCATTCTTCATACCAAAACTTTTGGTGGTTGATTATAATCCTATTAGATACAGTGACTACAAAGACTTGGCAACAATACACACTATATTTAGTGCGCCATATGAAACCGTGATAACGCGCACATTTTACCCGAAATTTCGTATTCAATAGAATACCAAAGCTGATTTATTAACACTACAGATCCAATCGATTGCTTTAACATCAAGTGCATGTTCAAACCCTTCATGCTGATAATCAATATTGTATTTTAATTGGAAAACTACAATTTAATGTAAACAAGATTTTTCTTCATTATAATTACGTGTTTACTTTATTATGACAGCAGAGGTTATTTTAAAATCAAACTTCAAAAATTATTTTATCAGTTGGCAGATTGTATTGAACAATTTGACAACTATGTAAGCTTTCTCCATAAAGCCCATACTGCACCGTGAACGTGAAACGCTCTATAGTAGAAATTTGGTTGGTAAAACGAAGTAAGAAATATGGGAATTGATGTAATCCTAATCAAGTGCATTTCAATGATAATATATTAACATCTAATAGATAAAAACAAAAAAAGTAATAATCAAAACGACAAGATTATATTACACACTTAAAAAATGTATATTTGAGATGAAGGGAGGAAACATGGGCAGGATGAAATAAAAAGAATTGAAAATAAGGTAAGGTTGAATAATATAGAAATAAAATCACCAAAAAGAAAATGAATCAGGAAAAGATAATGGCAAAAATATTGAAAAAGCAATTATATTAGGTTTGTTCCAGCTACCGGTTTCGTTATATAATATAATTAAGAAAAATAAAAAATTGGAACGTATTTCTGATCCTTTGGCTATCAATCTATTTTGTAGTGTCAATTGTAACAGTCAACGTTGTTTTGTCCTATGATATTGTGTGATATTACCTTTACCAACTGTAGTTCTCACAGGATGAAGTACGTAATGCGCATGTTAGTACAGACAGTACATGCTTCAGTATGCGAACTGTTTTGACCGTCCCGTGACTAGATTATATACGGTCAAAATTTAATTGGAACACTTTTGGTATTGTTCAATGTACTGTCAGAAATGAAGTCGGAACGCTTTTTCTACAGTACCGGACCGTCACTGTACGGTTTTCTTAGTGAGTTGGAACAAACCTATGATTCTGATAGATTAATGAGGATAGTTCACGACGTTAGGGCGTGAAAGAAAAGGAAAAGAGGAAGGCCGAGGAACATGGATGAACGTAATTGAAGAGTTGATTGAAAAGACAACACCTGGCAAAGGGAATAAGAGAAAAAGAAAAAAATAACTTGTAAAGCAGGTTTCATCATATTTTATTGTTTGTCAATTGTAAAAACTTTAAACTTTGATTTAAATCTAAGTACCAACAATAAATTTAAAATGACTGAATAATTCGTTAATGTAAATAAAAAATATGAATTTCGTAAGATTTTCTTTTGTATAATGCAATTTCCTGATGTCGCAGTGGTATTGATGTATAGTTTATTTCAAATTATAAGAAAATAACTTTGAAGGGCTCTAATGCTTTTATTTCACCACCTGCGGCAATAACAACCTGGCCGCTCAATACGATTATCCGTCATTATCTTTTACGCAAACAAACTGCTGAAGTCCGTAATGACAAAATTTAAGTAAATTGTAATTACTGCAATTTAGATGAAATAAAATTTAATAATAATATAAGTACCAACAGTTGTTATCGTGCTTTTTTCGCCTTCCGCACTGAAGTAATGGATTTCTGGAACGATTGTCAATTGTCACACAAAAAATCACTAAGCACTACTTTACTAACAAATTATTTCTTATAAATTAAATCTATTCTACGTTCTTTTCGATTTGCAAATTTTGTTATCACTTTGTCATTAAAATTGTCTATTTCGGAGATAAACTTTTTTTCGATAGATAGCATGGAAAGAGATGTTAAACGATCTTCGGTCATTGAATTTCTGAGAAACGTCTTAATTCGATTTAGTGTTGAAAAGCATCGTTCGGCCTCTGATGTCATGGGAGTTGTTATTACAATTTCTAATAATTTTCTAGTCTCCTTCAACGTATCTCCCAGATTATTTTTTATTAAAAATTTTAGAAGAGGTAGTGCGCCTTTTAAAGATCTACAATCAGTTCTTGAGTAAATAACAGACAATTCAGTTCGTAATCTTTCTTTATCAAGGGTGGGATAATAGGAGCATGCGGAAGTGAGTTTGTCCTCAGGAAATTTACTGCAATACTCTCCAAAGCATTCCGAAAAAAAAAGTGATGCCACTACTAGATGCTCTTTAAAATGAAATCGATCTTTTGCACAATTTAGAATAACATCACACACCTCTAAAGCCGAAATTCGATGATTAAATCTGCTGTTATTTGGACGTTTGCGTTTTTCTGGTGGTGGCTCATCGCTTATTAAATCTGATGCTTCACTTATGATGTTGTGAATATTATTTCGAACTTGGCCTATACTGCGTTCAAAATTTTCGATAGCGTCTTTTACTAGAGTGGGTTCAATTTTTCTTTGCTGCAATTATTAAACAGGATATCTACATGGGGCATTACATGATGGAAAAAAGTCAGCCAAAAGTTGAAGATCGGATCATTTAATGTACGGCGAATAGAGGCGGCTGCACTACAGACTGTGTTGTTGGAGAATTGTTCTTCTATTTCTTCCATACACTCAATGAGAGAGGCCCTATTTTCGTACACAACATTAATGGTCCTGATATTAAAATTCCAACGGGTTGTAGCGCCGTGGGGGATCCTTCTGTTTACAATCTTGTTTAACACTTCTACTCGTTGGGGTGAATTATTAAAAAAGCCGGGAATGTCTTGTAGATTTCCAAAAAATACACGTACTTGCGAATTTGCAGAAGCAGCTTTAGATATAATTAAATTTAATTGATGGGATGTTTCGGGTTGCAGCTAACAGGTCTTCCTTGTAAGAACCCAAGTCTGTTCTCTAGGGATCCCTGTATTGTCTGGGTTCCGTTCAATCTATACATAATTCATAGCTGATATACGCTTGATCAGAGAGCGATGGCTCGTCGGATACATGCCACCCCCTTACAATATCTCGTATTCCCAACGTGCATAAGGTTACATCTATAACTGATTCCCCTCTTGATGTTTTAAATGTCGGTTTATCACCTTGATTCAGACAGTCAAGTTCAGTACTATAGAGATAGCTAAAGAGAGACTTACCCCTATAATTGTTATCCTTGTTGCCCTAAGCTTTATGATGAGCATTGGTATCTGCGCCGATAATCAATTCCAGATTGTTCTTACTGGTATATGCCACCAGGGCCTCAAGATCAGGCCCTGGTACCTCTGGAGAGTCAATGGGTAGGTATAGAAACGCAATTGTCGTCTCCAATATCCGCCCATCGACACTCACTCTGATCCTGGCTGCCGTCATGTCCCCACTGCATGGCTCCATGATAGGCATCACGTCCAGGTCGGCTCTGAAACAGAAGTTCTAATTTTAGTGTCTGGGGCACCAATCAAGAGCTCCCTTCCCCTAATCTGTAGTCCTCCCACCTCACCTCTACTTATCCATGGCTCTTGGATGAGGAGGATATCGATATCTGCAGCCAGCGTCCTTTGACAAAGTGCCGCTGTGGCTGTTTTCTTATGTTGAAGATTTATTTGGAGAATCTTCAACATTTTGACCTTTAAATGTTGATGCCTGAGGTATCCTCATCCTGCATCACCGGTTTCTGATCTTTCTTTGTTTCGAAGGTTACGAAGCTAGCACTCTGAAAGCGATAGTAAGGTCTCCAATCAGTCCTCACCAACGTTTCCTCAGACTCTTTGTCAATCCATACCTGTTTTCTATCATCATCAGGCAGAATGAAGAAATGATTATTTTGATAACTCGAATCAGGAAAAATATTAGAATAATATCTATTTTTGTATCCTGGAATTTTACATTTATATTTGTGCCTACTTGGAAAAGTCATTATAAAAGTAATTTAAATTCAAAATATGTATTAAAATTAATTATTACTACAACAATTAATAATAACAAAACAACAATTACTGATAATCAAACTTACCCAAAAACCTGTTCTTCTCCAAAACAATTTTGTAAACAATATGCCATTATGATTTGCATTTTTATTGTATCCTCGGTATCCACACTCTTATAGTTAACCATATTTATTCATAGATTTCTTAAGAATATGAGTAACGAAGACTTTTTGGTGAAAATAACGCTAAAAACTATCTCATTCTTCATACCAAAACTTTTGGTGGTTGATTATAATCCTATTAGATACAGTGACTACAAAGACTTGGCAACAATACACACTATATTTAGTACGCCATATGAAACCGTGATAACGCGCACATTTTACCCGAAATTTCGTATTCAATAGAATACCAAAGCTGATTTATTAACACTACAGATCCAATCGATTGCTTTAACATCAAGTGCATGTTCAAACCCTTCATGCTGATAATCAATATTGTATTTTAATTGGAAAACTACAATTTAATGTAAACAAGATTTTTCTTCATTATAATTACGTGTTTACTTTATTATGACAGCAGAGGTTATTTTAAAATCAAACTTCAAAAATTATTTTATCAGTTGGCAGATTGTATTGAACAATTTGACAACTATGTAAGCTTTCTCCATAAAGCCCATACTGCACCGTGAACGTGAAACGCTCTATAGTAGAAATTTGGTTGGTAAAACGAAGTAAGAAATATGGGAATTGATGTAATCCTAATCAAGTGCATTTCAATGATAATATATTAACATCTAATAGATAAAAACAAAAAAAGTAATAATCAAAACGACAAGATTATATTACACACTTAAAAAATGTATATTTGAGATGAAGGGAGGAAACATGGGCAGGATGAAATAAAAAGAATTGAAAATAAGGTAAGGTTGAATAATATAGAAATAAAATCACCAAAAAGAAAATGAATCAGGAAAAGATAATGGCAAAAATATTGAAAAAGCAATTATATTAGGTTTGTTCCAGCTACCGGTTTCGTTATATAATATAATTAAAAAAAATAAAAAATTGGAACGTATTTCTGATCCTTTGGCTATCAATCTATTTTGTAGTGTCAATTGTAACAGTCAACGTTGTTTTGTCCTATGATATTGTGTGATATTACCTTTACCAACTGTAGTTCTCACAGGATGAAGTACGTAATGCGCATGTTAGTACAGACAGTACATGCTTCAGTATGCGAACTGTTTTGACCGTCCCGTGACTAGATTATATACGGTCAAAATTTAATTGGAACACTTTTGGTATTGTTCAATGTACTGTCAGAAATGAAGTCGGAACGCTTTTTCTACAGTACCGGACCGTCACTGTACGGTTTTCTTAGTGAGTTGGAACAAACCTATGATTCTGATAGATTAATGAGGATAGTTCACGACGTTAGGGCGTGAAAGAAAAGGAAAAGAGGAAGGCCGAGGAACATGGATGAACGTAATTGAAGAGTTGATTGAAAAGACAACACCTGGCAAAGGGAATAAGAGAAAAAGAAAAAAATAACTTGTAAAGCAGGTTTCATCATATTTTATTGTTTGTCAATTGTAAAAACTTTAAACTTTGATTTAAATCTAAGTACCAACAATAAATTTAAAATGACTGAATAATTCGTTAATGTAAATAAAAAATATGAATTTCGTAAGATTTTCTTTTGTATAATGCAATTTCCTGATGTCGCAGTGGTATTGATGTATAGTTTATTTCAAATTATAAGAAAATAACTTTGAAGGGCTCTAATGCTTTTATTTCACCACCTGCGGCAATAACAACCTGGCCGCTCAATACGATTATCCGTCATTATCTTTTACGCAAACAAACTGCTGAAGTCCGTAATGACAAAATTTAAGTAAATTGTAATTACTGCAATTTAGATGAAATAAAATTTAATAATAATATAAGTACCAACAGTTGTTATCGTGCTTTTTTCGCCTTCCGCACTGAAGTAATGGATTTCTGGAACGATTGTCAATTGTCACACAAAAAAATAAGAGTCACTAAGCACTACTTTACTAACAAATTATTTCTTATAAATTAAATCTATTCTACGTTCTTTTCGATTTGCAAATTTTGTTATCACTTTGTCATTAAAATTGTCTATTTCGGAGATAAACTTTTTTTCGATAGATAGCATGGAAAGAGATGTTAAACGATCTTCGGTCATTGAATTTCTGAGAAACGTCTTAATTCGATTTAGTGTTGAAAAGCATCGTTCGGCCTCTGATGTCATGGGAGTTGTTATTACAATTTCTAATAATTTTCTAGTCTCCTTCAACGTATCTCCCAGATTATTTTTTATTAAAAATTTTAGAAGAGGTAGGCGCCTTTTAAAGATCTACAATCAGTTCTTGAGTAAATAACAGACAATTCAGTTCGTAATCTTTCTTTATCAAGGGTGGGATAATAGGAGCATGCGGAAGTGAGTTTGTCCTCAGGAAATTTACTGCAATACTCTCCAAAGCATTCCGAAAAAAAAAGTGATGCCACTACTAGATGCTCTTTAAAATGAAATCGATCTTTTGCACAATTTAGAATAACATCACACACCTCTAAAGCCGAAATTCGATGATTAAATCTGCTGTTATTTGGACGTTTGCGTTTTTCTGGTGGTGGCTCATCGCTTATTAAATCTGATGCTTCACTTATGATGTTGTGAATATTATTTCGAACTTGGCCTATACTGCGTTCAAAATTTTCGATAGCGTCTTTTACTAGAGTGGGTTCAATTTTTCTTTGCTGCAATTATTAAACAGGATATCTACATGGGGCATTACATGATGGAAAAAAGTCAGCCAAAAGTTGAAGATCGGATCATTTAATGTACGGCGAATAGAGGCGGCTGCACTACAGACTGTGTTGTTGGAGAATTGTTCTTCTATTTCTTCCATACACTCAATGAGAGAGGCCCTATTTTCGTACACAACATTAATGGTCCTGATATTAAAATTCCAACGGGTTGTAGCGCCGTGGGGGATCCTTCTGTTTACAATCTTGTTTAACACTTCTACTCGTTGGGGTGAATTATTAAAAAAGCCGGGAATGTCTTGTAGATTTCCAAAAAATACACGTACTTGCGAATTTGCAGAAGCAGCTTTAGATATAATTAAATTTAATTGATGGCCATAGCAATGTACATAGTGCGCAAAAGGGTACTTTTTTTTAATCAATGCTTGAACGCCTGCGTGTTGTCCGCTCATCACCGCTGCTCCATCGTAACTCTGCGCAATCAGTTTGTTAGGTGAATTTTGAATTAAAGCATCTATGACACTTAAAATTGTTTTGCTAAGTGTTTCTGCATCACATTTTTCAGGAATGACGTAGTTCCAAAAACGTTCAATTGGCTCACCATCACGAACATATCTAAAAATAACTACCATTTGAGTTTTTGCAGCAACATCCGTTGTTTCGTCCGCCATGATCGCCAAAAACGGAGAATTATTAATTTCCTCAATTATTTGTTCTTGGCAGACTTCAAGTATGCACTGCAACAGATCATTCTGTATTTATTTGGAAGTGCCTTTAAATACCGAACAATTTTTTAGGTGCTCACTTAGAGTTGCATCTAATTCAGCCGAAAAATTAATAAGTCCACGAAATATCGCCGGATTCTCGGAAGTATCGCTCTCATCATGTCCCCGAAGGGCCAATTCAAAAGCTCCACAAAATTTTATACAATTAATAATTTTTGATAAAATATAACGATTCTTTGACACATTTTCATTATGTCTCTGTATATTTACCCAATAAGCAGAATCTAGTTGAGCCATAATATTAGTTGACCCTAGTAACGCAAATTTCATACAATTATGAAGATGGCTTTTAGAATTCTCATGTCTTTTTATTTTCAAACTCAAGTGCTCTAGATCCGTGACCCCTATTTCCGTCCAAGCTTTATCGCCACCAAAAAGTAAACAGGGAAAACAATATAAAGCATTTTTTTTTGTTGCATCCACAAATCCAATCGTTTTTTGAATAAATATCGCTACTAAATTTACGTGTATAATTTTTCCCTCTACTTACACCAGTTTTTTCAATAGTGATATCTACTAATGGCCTACCTCTTGCTTTTAATTCTAACTTCTCTTCGTATGAATATTTAAAGAATCTCTTCACATTAATTAAATTAAAGACCACCTCCATAATACACAGAGTTTATATAAATTGTCAACAATATACAAAAACAAGCACGCGCACTCTAATATTATTGTTTTTACGTTAAACTCGCCGCACAGTAAACAACACGCGTAAATATTAAACACCTATACCAAATCATATGAACGTGCTGGACAGAATGCAGCGAATATGCCTTATAAAAATTGATTTCAGACATCCGCGGTGGTAGCGGGGTGCGCGCGGGTGTTTCAGAGAGCTCTGAGAGCCCGTACGTGTGGACCAGATAAGGAACAAGTGAGCGATCGCGCGAATTAGGTTGGTTATTCCACTGGTCGCCTATTGTATATTATTTGATAATATTCTATATATAACCGGCGTTAGTAGTAATTTCACAAGCGAATATCTCGGCATCTACTGATCGGATTTTGATGATTAAGGTGTCAAATTGTAGTATGCAAATTTTTTGATGTACAGGGGGAGAATTTTCACAACAATATGTTACGCTTTTATAAACATCAGAAATGTCGGAAAAATTATGTAAAAGAAAACTAGTTTATAACTAATACAGGTTCGCCCGCCCAATTTTTTGGGAGCTCTGCAGCGCTTATGCGCCAGCCGCCACTGTTTAGATGAAATAAAATTTAATAATAATAAAAGTACCAACAGTTGTTAATTTGAATATATAGTTATTATATATAACGAGCCATTGAAAAAATCCATAATTGGAGTAATTGTGATATTGGGTTGGTACTTTAGCCACTTCCACATAATGACACATTACTTGATGCTTGACAGTTTCATTTGGTTTCATTGTAAAAAAAGGTTATGGCATTGAAGTGATACTACAACAAAAAAGAAAACAATTTATTTAATATCTAAATCATAATCAAAATTTACATATAGCTGCAGAAGTTGTTGAAAATGTTGTCCATTTACATCTAAACACAAACCAACTCTTCTCCATAATCCAGCAAAAACTTTATGCAGCATTTGCGGTGAGTTGTTGATCTCTTCACACTTTTCTGTTATGCGAATTCTCAGTTGTTCCAGATTATGAATTGGCGTTAAATAAATCGAATTTTTGATGTATGGCCATACGAAAAAATCACATATGTTTAAATCGCAAGACCTAGTTGGATATGGAATTTCAGCGTTCCTGCTTATTATTCTGTGATCAAAAAATTCTCTGAGATATTGAAGTGTTTCTCTGGTCGTATGTGCTGTTGCACCATCTTGTTGGAAATACCCATTTTGTAATTCCTCATCATCCAGTTGATTTATGAATGAGCCGAATATCTCATTGCAATATCGTGCAGCAGTAAGTGTACCTTCAAAAAAAATGGGACCCACCAATCTTCTTCGACATATTCCAACCCAAACAACAACTTTTTGGGGATGCAATGTTTTTTCAACAAAAAAATGAGGATTTTCGGAGGACCAACACTTCATATTCTGTGAATTAACATATCCAGAAAGATAAACCAGGCCTTATCCGTGAAAAAAACTGTGTTAAGGATATCCTGATTGTGTAGATTATTTTAAAACCATTGACAAAATTCCACTCGTCTTAAATAATCCACTGGATAAAGTTCATGAAAACATTGCAGCTTGTATGGATGACAATGTAAGACTTTTTTAAGAATGAATTGGCACGTACCATAAGATAAATTTGTTTGTTGGGTCACTACTGAAATGGCTGTTTTTGGATTTTCATCAATAATATGCTGAAGGGCTTCAATATTATCAGCTGTACGTTTAGATGGCCGTCCACTTCCAGTTTTTCGACCGATGCTACCAGTCTCTCTGAATAACTTTACACAATTTGTCAAAACATTGTAAAAATCATTGTAGTCAAACACTAATTCAGGATGTTCTTCACTAAAATCAGCCATGCATTCCGTAATTGAATACTGCCACTCGCCATTTACTTTCACACCTGTACGGAAGTAACATTCGATAATTTTTGCTTTTTGTTCTATGTTGAATACCATTTTTAAATAAATTTAATTTTCTTAATAAGAGTTTTGAAAAATTTGACACAAACTTATAGTTTCAATGTCAAATAATAAATGGCATTATGTGAAAGTGGCTAAAGTACCAACCCAATTTCACAGTCTACTCCAATTATGAATTTTTTCGATGGCTCGTTAGTTAAATAGTCACTAAAGTACAATTTAGATGAAACAAGTGCTTATATTTATTAAACAAAATTTAAGTAAATATAGTTAGGGAGAGTTGGTATATATTACATCTAATATTGAGTCTATTTATCATTTATTGTTAATCTTTACTGCTGTATAGATATTTGATTTTTCTCTCTTTACTTAACGAACATGTGGCGACCTTTTGCTGAAAGTGTTAGTGATTATGATGTGGATAGTGATAATACTGTTGGAGCACGACAGAAAAAGCAAATATCAGAAGATGCAAAACAGATAATTTTCAATGTCTATCATACCCTGATGGAAGAAAATAACGAACTACAAACCCAGAACATTCAACGAACGTCGCAATTAACCAAGGTGCCTTTTGGAACAATATATAAAATAATTAAGAATACCGCAGGGCCTCGAAAGCGAAGATGTGACAAAGGAGCACCGAGAAAAATTGAAGAGTATGAAATTGATACTATTAGGCAGCAAGAATACTCCTTCTACAGAGAAAATGTTGTATCTACACTTGACTGCTTACATAAAAGAATCAGTGATGAGCCTATAAATATTCAGTGTTCTAAAGCAACCTTGTGGCGGACGCTAAAGAAAGCAGGTTTTAAGTTTGGCACTATAGACAAACGTCGCACAATTATGGAAAGCCCGAGGTTACAGAAACTTAGATATGGATACTTAACGGCAATTAGAAGGTATAGACAGGAAGGACGATTCATATGTTATTTAGACGAGACGTGGTATGACACCCATGACACAATTTGCAAAGGTTCGGTGGGTAGTTCAAGTATGTGTCAGTTGGACGCGCCGGTTTCGAGAGGGAAGAGAATAATCATTCAGCCGCTATTATCTGCTAAAAATGTTAAATCCTCAAGTTTAGATTACCATGAAGATATGACCTCATCTTTATTTGAAGAATGGTTTCGTGATACTTTGCTGCCAAATTTACCAAAAGATAGTGTGATAGTGATGGACAACGCTCCGTATCATTCTCGACAGCAAGACCAAAGTTCCTACAAAATGTAATAATAAGAAAGATATTAAAACAATTTTAGAAGCAAATGATTTATATTTTGAGGATCATTATACAAAAAAAACAATTAATAGAGGTGATGAAGACAAAAGAATATTTAAAGGATTATTATGTGGATAACAGAGCCAAAGACGCAGGACATACAATTTTGCGTTTACCACCATACCATTGCATTTTCAATCTCATTGAATTGATATGGGCCCAATTGAAAAATACCATAAGACGAACAAATCAAACGCCGAAATTTAGTGAAAGCAGTGTAACACACATAACAAATGCTTGGAACATATAACTGCTGTAAATTGGAAAAATGCTGTTAAACACGCTATAGCAAAAGAGGACGAATATATGCGCATGTACAAAATAGTAGCACCTTTGATTATAAATTTGCAATACGATTCAGACACAGACATCGATTTGCAAGACGACTCAATCACAGATGATTTATGAAATGCGGTGACACATAAAAATTTTATTGTGTATTACAAATAAATTAGCTTTATATATCTATATGTAGCCACTACACATGTTGCCACACGATTTGTAATTTTTTCTTTGTATATAAACTCAATGTCTGATATTTTTTATTATACACTTGAAATTAACAGCGTTTTATTATTATATTATAGGGCCCTAATTTATAGTCAATACAGCCCCTAGATTCATACGTTGCAAATAGGTAAACCGTACTCGTCCAATAAGGAGACCAGGTATAATAATTATCATCACAGAAGGTGGTGCAATAAAAGCATTGGAGCCGTTCAAAGTTATATTCTTATAATTTGAAATAAACTATAATTAATTTTGATATTTTTCATTACTTTTAGTCTTGTTACGATGAAACAGCGTAATTAGTTTCTTAAATTATGTATTAAATCAATGTCTGTAAATAAATTGTAAAAATATTGATCCAATTATATAGCAACTAAGTCGGAAAAAGAGTGACTAACGCCGGGTATTGTTCTAGTAAAAGTAAAACATTTCTGCTCACAATTCACCCAGTTTTCTAGTATTTTTTAAAAATATCCGAGTACTTTAATTTATTAAAATTTTAACAAAACCAATACCTGTTTCATTTTAGAATACAAGACGCCTAATAATAACACTGTCTATCTTGCATTTAACCTTACAAGATATTCTTGATTTCATATTCTTGATTTGGTTTACTGCGGCATTTTTTTTATTTGTCATGACTTGTAAATAATGTAAATTTGTATGTTTCTTAATATTATATTTTTGCAAACATTAACACTTTTATTTCTATATAAGTAGAATTTTATATTTTCGTTTTCTTCCTTCCAATTCAAGATAAATACTCATACTAATACAAACTAATATTGGGCTGTAACACTGCTACATAAAAAATAGGTTTTTCTATATGTGTGTTTTTGAAAATTTCTTGGAACACACTCTGTATGATACCACAGACCTGGAGTAGGAATCTATATATATATCTATATATATATATGTATATATATATATATATATATGTATATTTAGTGTTTATAAGAATTTTATTTTTCTTATTTATTTTATTGGCCGTGTCTTAATATTAAAAATAATAGACTTTTTATTGGTTTAGCGACCTTTTATTGAATTATGATGTTTTATTCTACGACGTTTCGACTTTTATTATTTTTCAGTCTTTTTCAAGTATCTAGAAACAAGAATTAATACAATGAGAATATGAGAATTGTGTTTGCTTTTGTGAGATTGAATTAACAATTAAATTAACAATTAAAATTAAAATTAGATTAAAGACTGAATTACCAATTAGATTAACAATTAGAGTTAAAATTTAAAATTAGATTAATAATGAGTAAGGACAATTAAAGTGATTACATCTGTATAAATGAATAGAAAAATTTGAATTAAACTACAATACAGTAAGGTAAATAGAAACAAGAATTACTACACTGAAAACGTGAGAGTTGTGTTTGCTTTTGTGAGACTGAATTAACAATTACATTGACAATTAGAATTAAAATTAGATTAAAGACTGAATTACCGATTAAATTAACAATTAAAGTTAAAATTTAAAATTAGGTTAATAATGAGTAAGGATAAATTACAGTGGTTAAATCTGTATAAATGAATGAGATGTTAAACTTTTGATGTTAAACTACATTACATGAACAATTAATGACAAAACTCACCGTTTCTTTTGGTTTTCAAAATCACGCATTCTGTGTAACATGTGTGTTGGGTACCCGAGACCTTTTTTTGTAACGAACCGATCGCACTGGTTGGAATATTGTCAGTGTTTGTGGCTTTGTTAAGAGAGGTTAATTTTTGTTCTGTTTTTGGAATTTAGCAAATTGATCAGGACCGTGTTTAGGGGTATGTAGTAAAAGTATTTACAAATGGGAACTGATAAAAAGTTTTTTTGGTTTGTGTTTGTGTGTGCGGGGGGGGGGGGGGGGGTTGATTTTATCTATTGTTTAATCAGTGGGTAATACAGTTTAGACAGCAGAACAATAAACGACAGGAACGAAATTGATGGACTGTCTAAACTCTATTACCCACTGATTAAACAATAGATAAAATCAACCCCCCCCCCCCCCCGCACACACAAACACAAACCAAAAAAAAAAAAAAAAAAACTTTTTATCAGTTCCCATTTGTAAATACTTTTACTACATACCCCTAAACACGGTCCTGATCAATTTGCTAAATTCCAAAAACAGAACAAAAATTAACCTCTCTTAACAAAGCCACAAACACTTACAATATTCCAACCAGTGCGATCGGTTCGTTACAAAAAAAGGTCTCGGGTACCCGACACACATGTTACACAGAATGCGTGATTTTGAAAACCAAAAGAAACGGTGAGTTTTGTCATTAATTGTTCATGTAATGTAGTTTAACATCAAAAGTTTAACATCTCATTCATTTATACAGATTTAACCACTGTAATTTATCCTTACTCATTATTAACCTAATTTTAAATTTTAACTTTAATTGTTAATTTAATCGGTAATTCAGTCTTTAATCTAATTTTAATTCTAATTGTCAATGTAATTGTTAATTCAGTCTCACAAAAGCAAACACAACTCTCACGTTTTCAGTGTAGTAATTCTTGTTTCTATTTACCTTACTGTATTGTAGTTTAATTCAAATTTTTCTATTCATTTATACAGATGTAATCACTTTAATTGTCCTTACTCATTATTAATCTAATTTTAAATTTTAACTCTAATTGTTAATCTAATTGGTAATTCAGTCTTTAATCTAATTTTAATTTTAATTGTTAATTTAATTGTTAATTCAATCTCACAAAAGCAAACACAATTCTCATATTCTCATTGTATTAATTCTTGTTTCTAGATACTTGAAAAAGACTGAAAAATAATAAAAGTCGAAACGTCGTAGAATAAAACATCATAATTCAATAAAAGGTCGCTAAACCAATAAAAAGTCTATTATTTTTAATATATATGTATATATATATATATATATATATATATATATATATATATATATATATATAATTAAACATATTTTTTATGAAATAAAACTTTATTTTGAATTTATTATATATATTATAGGTGTTCGAAATATGTTATTTTTTAGATAAGGCCACAAAATGAAGTCGCAAGGTGTTAAATCGCATGAACGTGCAGGCCATGCAATTTCAGTATTTCGACTAATTATACGCTCATCAAAAAATTCTCTTAAATAATCCAAAGATTCTGCAGTACAGTGACAAGGTGCTCCGTCTTGTTGGAAATATATATATATATATATATATATATATATATATATATATATATATATATATTGTGATGTTTTTTTCTTTTCGCGGGTTCTTAAATAAAACTAACGGTAACTTAGAGACACACTATATTAATAATAAAAACGAATAACAATTTAAAAACTAATTACTAATAAGCACATTTATGTATTTATATTTATGTAAGTTCACTGGGCGATGATTTGGTATGGAATGGCATAAATTGAATGCAGTCGAAGTTTCGGAAGGGGCATTCGCAGACGACATAGTAGTTATAGCCGACAATGAGGAAGATCTGAAACGTAACTTAACAACATGGAATATGACACTAAAAGACAGTGGAATGACGATGAGTAAGAGCAAAACTAAAGTAATGGTAGTGGGAGATGAACAGGTAGATACGAAAATCGTAATAGAAGGAACTGAAATATAACAAGTGAGAACATTCCAGTACTTGGGAGTACGAATTGATGGAAAAGGGACCCAGGACGCTGAGATTAATCAAAGAATAGAAAAAACAACAAAGCTGTACCACAGCATGAGGAATAATTTCATTAACAAAAAAGAGATATCCCGAGAAACAAAACTAAAAGCATATAAGGCAATTTACCGACCGATATTAACATATGGCTGTGAATCCTGGATATTAAATAGAAGACAAAAGAAGGTGTTAAATCGCATGAACGTGCAGGCCATGCAATTTCAGTATTTCGACTAATTATACGCTCATCAAAAAATTCTCTTAAATAATCCAAAGATTCTGCAGTACAGTGACAAGGTGCTCCGTCTTGTTGGAAATATATATATATATATATATATATATATATATATATATATATATATATATATATATATATATTGTGATGTTTTTTTCTTTTCGCGGGTTCTTAAATAAAACTAACGGTAACTTAGAGACACACTATATTAATAATAAAGACGAAGAACAATTTAAAAACTAATTACTAATAAGCACATTTATGTATTTATATTTATGTAAGTTCACTGGGCGATGATTTGGTATGGAATGGCATAAATCCTTCCCGACTGCTATTTAACGGGTGTTCATTTGAAAAGTCAATCTAGTAGCATGTGATTTACTGAGAACATTTTGAAGTATGTCGTAAATTAAAATTTACTACTTAACCTACGAAGTCGTATATTTTGACAGTTTTATACATACAAATAAATAACAAATAATAGGTATTTATTGAAAACTATAACAAATGTTGAAAATGTTGTCCTTCAAGATCAATGCACTTTAAAATCCTCCGTTCAAAATTTCTGATTATATTCTGCAACATTACTGGATTGTTATTAATTTCCATGCATTTCTGTTCGATTCTCTGAAGCATATCATTCACATTCAATATAGGTGTTCGAAATATGTTATTTTTTAGATAAAGCCACAAAGAGAAGTCGCAAGGTGTTAAATCGCATGAACGTGCAGGCCATGCAGTTTCAGTATTTCGACTAATTATACGCTCATCAAAAAATTCTCTTATATAATTCAAATATTCTGCAGTACAGTGACAAGGTGCTCCGTCTTGTTGGAAATATATATATATATATATATATATACATATATATATTGTGATGTTTTTTTCTTTTCGCGGGTTCTTAAATAAAACTAACGGTAACTTAGAGACACACTATATTAATAATAAAAACGAATAACAATTTAAAAACTAATTACTAATAAGCACATTTATGTATTTATATTTATGTAAGTTCACTGGGCGATGATTTGGTATGGAATGGCATAAATCCTTCCCGACTGCTATTTAACGGGTGTTCATTTGAAAAGTCAATCTAGTAGCATGTGATTTACTGAGAACATTTTGAAGTATGTCGTAAATTAAAATTTACTACTTAACCTACGAAGTCGTATATTTTGACAGTTTCATACATACAAATAAATAACAAATAATAGGTATTTATTGAAAACTATAACAAATGTTGAAAATGTTGTCCTTCAAGACCAATGCACTTTAAAATCCTCCGTTCAAAATTTCTGATTATATTCTGCAACATTACTGGATTGTTATTAATTTCCATGCATTTCTGTTCGATTCTCTGAAGCATATCATTCACATTCAATATAGGTGTTCGAAATATGTTATTTTTTTTTAAATAAGCCCACAAAGAGAAGTCGCAAGGTGTTAAATCGCATGAACGTGCAGGCCATTCAATTTCAGTATTTCGACTAATTATACGCTCATCAAAAAATTATCTTAAATAATCCAAATATTCTGCAGTACAGTGACAAGGTGCTCCGTCTTGTTGGAAATATGCATTTTGAAGTTCATCATCATGCCACTGATTGACAAATGGTTGTAAAATTTCCGTACGGTACCTTTGAGCAGTTAATGTTCCCTGAAAAAATATTGGTCCAATGATTAACAAATATAACAGCTGGCTTATCGCTGCCCAAATACCAATTTTCTCTGGATGTAGTGATTCTTCATTAATTACATGTGGATTTTCACTACTCCAAATTGAATTTAGGTATCCCGTTTTATAAAACCATGCTTCATCAGTAAAGATGACTCTTTGCGAAAGGTCTCCATTATTGTTCATATTTACAAACCAATTATAAAACTGTAGTCTACGTGGGTAATCAATTTCTAACAATTCTTGTACTGCTGTGACACGGTATGGATAAAGTTGCATATCTTTTTTTAATAACTTGTGAGTTGTACCAACAGAAAGGTTTATTTGTTGACTCAAATGTCGAACAGATGTTTGTGGTTCATTTTCCATTATTTCTTCAACACGATTGACAACTTGAGGTGTATTCTTAACTGCTCCGCTGCCTGATTTTATTAAGAGACTACTAGTTTCAGAAAAAAAGTTTTAAAGTTCTATCCAAAGTATTCTTAAATTGTATATAATCTATTACAAAATGTGGAAACTCAACTTGAAATTCTACCATGCAATCTTGAACTGAATAAACCCATAAACCATCAATTTTATTACCACTTCGAAAATAAGCCTGGACTAAAAAAATTTTATGTTCTAAAGTGAAAGCCATTTTAAAACAGAGAAGCAATTTATTTAAACCAGAATCGACGCACGATTAGTTTATGCACTAACTGATATTTGTGATTGACATTATCAAATGTCATTTGGATTTATGTTTACGGAACAACAAACACATACTAATATATATGCGTCTTATTCTATCAAAATTTCAAAGTAACCTAGATTGACTTTTCAAATGAACACACGTTATGTTAACGGCGAAAACTTCTGGTATATTCGATATTCGTGTAGACCAGAGGCTTCCAAACTTTTTTTTCTCATAGACCACTTTGAAATTGAAAGTTTTGTTTGTTCCGGTGGACCCCCTGCAGCTACATTTCTACCATATTCCCAAAACTCGACAAAGAAATGTGAAGATTAGATCTAACTATGGAAATTTGCGTTGCGGCTGAGTTATTGGTTAATTAATTAAATTGATTGTGCTGTGAGTGGATGTTAAAAAAGTAAAGTTAGCCAATCAAAAAAGTGATTCCATCCAACTTTACTCCTTTGACATATACTCACAGCACAAGAAACCAATCAATTCTCACATATTTTATTTAGAAAACTCCCCATTCGGAGTGGTAAAAATAAAAAAAAAATAGTATATTTCCTTGTGTTGTATTTATTCAAATATGTAATTATTACACTATTAATTATTATTGTTATGATATATATATATATAATCCAAAAAAATCCCTATTACCATAACAATGGTGTAGGGCGTTTATCTTCTTCTAGCTTTTTATAAACGTTTTCCATTCATTTCTATTCCTTGTCATGTTCTTCGCTTCTGTCCAAGTTTTGCCTTTCCTTCCCAGTGTTTCTGCTATGACATCATTCCATGTTGTCCTTGGCCTTCCTCTTCTTTTATTTTTCATTATCCTTGCTTCCCATATCCTTCTTGTTTGTCTTGTATTTTCCATTCTATATAAATGTCCCCACCATCCTAGCTGTCTTTGTTCAATGTATTCTAGCACTGTCTGCATTTTCAAATCTTTTAGTATTTCCAAGTTTCTTATTCTGTCCATCCTTGTAACTCCTCTAACTCTTCTTAAATACTTCATTTCTTCTGCCTGTAATTTATTCTTTTGTCTTCTATTTAATATCCAGGATTCACAGCCATATGTTAATATCGGTCGGTAAATTGCCTTATATACTTTTAGTTTTGTTTCTCGGGATATCTCTTTTTTGTTAATGAAATTATTCCTCATGCTGTGGTACAGCTTTGTTGTTTTTTCTATTCTTTGATTAATCTCAGCGTCCTGGGTCCCTTTTCCATCAATTCGTACTCCCAAGTACTGAAATGTTCTCACTTGTTCTATTTCAGTTCCTTCTATTACGATTTTCGTATCTACCTGTTCATCTCCCACTACCATTACTTTAGTTTTGCTCTTACTCATCGTCATTCCACTGTCTTTTAGTGTCATATTCCATGTTGTTAAGTTACGTTTCAGATCTTCCTCATTGTCGGCTATAACTACTATGTCGTCTGCGAATGCCCCTTCCGAAACTTCGACTGCATTCAAGTTAAGGTGTCCAACCCTGAACTTTTTACTCTTGCATGTACACTGTTTGATAATGTCATCCATATAAACAATGAACAGCATTGGGCTCAGACTTCCCCCTTGGCGCAGTCCCTCGTTTGTTTTAAATATCTCCGATTCTAAATTGTTAGCTATTACAGCATTAGTATTGTGGTTATATATTTTCTGTATTAATCGTCTTATTTTGCCATTGACACCTCTTTCTCTTAATACATTCCACAATCTTTCTCTTGGTACTTTATCGAATGCTTTTTCCAAGTCTATAAATGCTAAGAACACTTTCTTCTGTTCTCTAGAGGCTTTTTGTATTATTTGTTTCACAGAGAATATTTGGTCTTGTGTCTTGTCTAAACCCACTTTGTGACTCATGTAACATATTTTCGAGTTTTGTTCTTAGTCTTCTATTTATTATTTGCTCGAGAATCTTCATTGCAGTACTTAGAAGGGATATTCCTCTGTAATTATTGCATTCTTTCTTATTTCCTTTATTCTTGTATATTGGTACTATCAATGACTTCTTCCAATCGTTTGGTATTTCCTCTTCTCTCCATATTCTGTTATATATTTTCAACATTAATTCTCTTCCTCTTTGTCCTATATATTTTATCATTTCTGCTGTTATTTTGTCACAGCCTGGCGCTTTTCCATTTTTCTGTTTTTGTATTGCTTCTTCCAGTTCGTCCATGGTAATTGTTTCTTCTGTCTCTTCTTCTCCTATTATTTGTTGTTCACTAGCATTCTCGTTTTCCACTCCTCCGCTTAACAATTCCTGAAAGTATTCTTTCCACCTTTCTATAATCTTCATTCTATCGCTTAGGATCTCTCCCTTCTTATTTTGTATATAATGTTGGATTGTGACCTTTCTTCATTCCTTACTGATTTCAAGGCTCTATAAAATAGTTTTTGGTTCTCTTTACTGTTTTTTTCCATCTTTTCCCCAAATTCTTTCCATGTCTCCTTTTTTGCTTGTACTACTAAATGTTTCACTTTTTTTCTTTCTTCTTTATATATATCGTATTTTTCCACTGTTTGTTCTGCTAAGTATGTTTTCCATGCTTTTTTCTTTATCTTAATTTGATGTCTTATTTCATTTGTCCACCATTTTGTTTGTTTTTTCTTTTTATTTTTCCTTACGCCACATATCTCTTTCGTTGTAGTTATTATTATTTCTTTAAACCTATTCCAAATTTCTTCGATAGTTCCATTAATTTCTATATTTTCTACTCTTTCGGCTATCCTTTTCTGGAATTTTTCAGCAATGACTTCACTTCTTAATTTGTATATTCTAAGTGTTTCTATTTGGTTTTGTTTCTGTGTACATATATATTGCTTTTCCTTGTTTTGAACTTTTTCTTTTATTCTTGATATAACCACAAAGTGATCGCTTCCTATTTCCGGCCCTCTTCTTACTTTCGTGTCGCTCACAATTCTTCTGTTATTTTTGTCAACTAATATGTAGTCAATTATGGACCTCTCCCCCCTACTCTTGACTTCTCTAGTATATCTGTGTATATCTTTGTGTTGGAAAAGAGTGTTAGTTATTACCAAGTTGTGTATAATGCAGAAGTCCAGCATTCTTTTTCCATTGTTATTTCTAACAGTCTTCCCGTTTGTTCCCAATACTTCACTATATTCATCGTCTCTTATGCCAACTCTACTGTTGAAATCTCCTACTACAAACATTATTCCTTTCGCGTCTTCCACCACTAATGTTAGTTCTTCCCAAAATTTATTCTTATTTTCTGATGTATCATCTTCGTTTGGCCCGTACACCACTATTATTGTTTTCGTTTTGTTTCTTTCCTTCATCTCTATTAGTAATATTCTTTCTGACCAGGCATTCCATTTATAAATTTGGTTTTCTAATTTCTTGTGTATAATGCATCCCACTCCTGCAGCTGCTCTTTTTTCTTTTCCTACACCACTATATATCATAACATGACCATTGTCCGTCTTAATAATTCCCTGTGCCTTTTTCTTTGTTTCCGTAATTGCTAATACATCTACTCCTAACTCTTCAAACTCCTTTTCTAATTCCTTTTCTTTTCCTGTTATGCTCTTTATATTCCAAGTACCAATTTTCCATGTTTCACTTTCTTTATCCTTACTTTTCTCTATCTTTTTTATTTTTTGTGTATCATCATTATCATACTGATCATTATTTTGTTTATTTTTCTTTTATCATATCCTTTTTCTTGTCCGGGTCATCATCTTTATTTTCACTAGTCTTTAGTATTAGTTTTTTGACACTATTTTTGGGATTTTCTTTTCTCTTGCCAATTCTCGTTCCTCCTTATTCCAATTCCCCTTTTCCCTATTCCATCTCCATTGTTCTCCCTCTACTATTAACTTCTGGAATCCTATCTTAACAGTTTTTCCTTTCATTCTCTCTTCTTTGTCCTTTCTTCGTATCTTTTCTTGTATTTCTCTTTCCTCTTTCGTCATGTCATCGTTAATGTATATATTTTGTTCCGTAAACCCTCTCAATTTGCCCTTATTTTTCATTATTTTTATCTTATCATCTATATTCTTCAGTTCTATTAAGCAAGTTTTTGGACCCAGTTGTTTCACCGCTTTAATTTCAATTTGTATTTCCATGTACTTCTTGATAATATCTTCCACCGCTACCTTTAATTGATCTTGATCACTCCCATCTTTTTCAAGCCTACCATAACTGCGTTCTTTCTTCTATTCATACCCTCGAGTTTATCTAATCTTCCTTTGGCACTTCTAATTTCTTTTTTCAGTTCTTCGTTTTCTTTTCTAATCTTCTCATTTTCTAATTTGATTTCTTTCATTTCTTCCATATATTTATCTTGTTTTCCCTCTATGTGTTGCACTTGTATAACTAATCCTCGCATCATTTCCATTAATTTATCTAATTTACTTTCGTCACTGCTTGCTTCTTTGTCTGGTGTTCTAGTCAGCTTTTTACTCTTTTTAAAAATTTCGGCTACGTCTTTTTGATGTCTCTTTCTTTTTCCTTCATCTGTGGTACCTCCATCACTGTCCATCGCAAACAATGTCTATCCAGGCCCCCAAACCACTAAGCTAGTTATCTCGTTAATATTTCCTAATATTTTATAAGCCGGACCTGTTCCTTATTGATATATTTAACTATTTATTTAACTAATTGCTATTTAATCAATAGTTAAAAAGCATGTAAGGACAAAATCATGTTTGACTTATGTTTGTATAACTATTTCAAATATTTATTTTAAAATTTTCGGATCACATTTATTTGATTTTATTTCACACTAATTCGAAAATCGCTCACGTGCCACAAATTTATTTATGTCTTACTAGTCCTTGTTTTTATTGTGCCATGTGTTTATATTGTCGGATGCTGGCCTCTTTCGCGAGTAACCGCCCACATCTCTCTCTATCTCTTTTCCGTTGTTATTGCAAACACTAACATATATTATTTATTTTAATTATGTATTTATTTCTTTTACTATTTCACAAATTTATACTTTTGTGTATCACTTCTAATTATTTACTAACAATATTACTTTATTACGCTCGCAAAACCTCGTATTCGATCAATTCTTGCGGAGCCAAAATTACACGTCTATTCTCTATAACTACACACACTACTGTTTTCTGTAATATGATAACAGTCGTAATATAATTAAAATTAAATATTAATAACGTAACGTAACTTCTACAATGACAATCACAAAATAGTCATAATTTTAGTGCGAGGGATGTACTTGATGGATTGACAGCAAATTATCAATATTTGGCTTCAGTTTTGTTAGGAATAACCGCAAATCTCCCCGTTCTGTGATATTCAATCTGCTCCTTTTTTTTGTTAAAAGGTTTGTAACGACACTAAAACTTTTCTCGACAAGATATGACGAGGGAAACGGTGTCAAAAGCTTTCTCGCAATTCCCCACAGTCCAGGATATTTTTCGGGCATTTCTGCCTGCAGCCAAAATGTTTGATACCCTCTTTTAAATTTCACCTTCAGTTCCTCATTAGTGCTAAGCTCGAGTAGCTCCTCTTGTGATATCACATACTCCACTTCCGTTTCAAGAAGTGGATTTATGATCCATGGTGGTATTTCCATGGTCAGAATATCTTCAAATCTGATTTTAAAGTCATCATGCAGGGCAATTAAATGTTGAACGTATGTGTGAATATCCTCATCAAGGCATTCTACCTGTGACAAGTTTGAAAACTGGGAAAATTCGCGACGACTAATATTTTGCTTCATAAATTTCAATTTTCCAAGAAAAGCTGAAATTACACCCTTTGTTTTTATTAAATTGAGGCTGTCCTCTTGTAATTGTAAGTTAATGTCATTAAATTTTTTGAACAAATCTGTCAAATACGCGATGTCTGCTTTCAGATTGATCAGGTTTTCTTTTAAATCTGGATCTTTACTTTCCAGAAACTCTAAAACTGATTCAAAAAGTGAGAAAAATCTGGTTAAACATGCACCTTTCGACAACCAGCGTACTTCAGTATGTAAGAGCAATCGTTGGAAGTCTTCATCATTTTCATCGCACAATTGTGCAAATAAACGCGTATTCAATGCATTGCTTCTTAATTTGTTAACTGCATTAACCACAAATTGAAGCGATTGTTGCAATTTAGCACTCAAATTTTTCGCTACTATGTGTTGTCGGTGGATGACACAGTGAATTGCAGTTACCTCTGGTATAATTCTTTTAAGATGGCTTATAAACCCACGACATCGCCCGGCCATGGCAGGAGCTCCATCTGTTGCCACCGAAATAACGTTTGTGAATGGAATCGATTTTTCCTTAAAAAATCACTCAGGCATTAAATATTGATTCACCTTTAGTGTCCGTCTCCAAAGTTTTCGCCAATAGTAGCTCTTCATGAATTTCTTCGCCATAACAAATCGAACATATGCCAATAATAATGCTTCATTACCAGGTAAAGTTGACTCGTCCAGTTGAATAGAAAAATGAGTTGTTTGCAGATAATTACACAAGAAACTTTCAATATCAGAGCTTGTTTCGTCAATACGTCTTTGTACAGTGTTGTTACTCAAAGGAATTCTTTTGAGTATGTCAAATGGAGATTTGTGCAGAACAGTTTTTAAAACCTCTTCAACAGCGGGTAAAATTAACTGTTCTCCAATGGTGTGCGATTTTCCAGATTTCGCTATAAGTAATGAGATATTGTAAGATGCCCGCAAGCCATCATCGTTACTTTCCGACGTTGAAGCGAACATACTGTGCACGGTGGGTCTCTTTTCATATTTTTCCTTCAATGTTTGAAAATATTTCAAATCTTTACCTATTTTATCAGGATGACACCTTCTTAGATGATCTTCGAGCTTCGATGGTTTCATAGAGTCATTGCTCAAAACTTTGTTGCATAAAAATATGGGCAATCGCTTGTCTGCCTTTGATGGAAGAAAACCAAATTTTAAATAATCAACACTGTACTGTCGACATTTCTTCTTAGATTCAGCCATGTTTCGTATCAGTTACCTACCTGCAAATAAAAAAAAAACTTTGTTGTAGTAATCTTAAGGCGGTCTTACTTAACAGGATATGGCTATTTTAACAGGATTAATTGATTATTGCAATGAAATAAACAAAGTACCGGCGGCAAACTGATTCTAATTATTAAAAGCAATAAATCGCTAAAATCAATCATTGAGTTTTATGAAAACGGCTGAGCCGATTCTAATGTAATGTAAAACATTTTTTCATTAATTATATTTTGATATATTTCTGTAAATTCGATAGAAAATACTTGTAAATAATATTTTGATATCAAAACTTCGCGATTTTAATTATTTATTTATTACTTTGATTCACGTTACGAGAATGTAGTTTATAAAGACACGTACAATTTATGAAAATATATTTAATTATTAGTGAACCACCACACAGTCGGGTAATAAAACAATTACTAATAAAGTATGGACAAGAAGTTCAACCTTTCCCGGCTTTCTGTTCTTTTATGGAAATATCTAATAATGGCTCTGTTCAGTATTTAATTTTTAATACGTACCTACTACACGCAAACATTACAAATATACTTATTACAACATAAATATATCTCCTATCGCAGATGGGTTGGAAGAGATTTCTTTTAGGAATAAGCCTCACCTTTTGTACCTACGTATTTTTTTGTAATTTCTCCATTTTTTGTTTACTTACGTGTACAATAAATTGTAAAATAAACAGATAAATAATAAATAAAATAAAAGTATGTATAACAAATAAGCAGGTAAGTACTTACTTTTCCGACAGTGGCAAACACTAACATCGATTCACTTTACTTTTCTTTTCGAAATTCGGGAAACAAATGAGTACCGTTTATCCGTGGCATTCGTATTTATATTGGTGAAGAATCAAACAAGTTCATGCAAGATTGCAAGCACACACCACAAGTCGTACTTCGTACCTTTGCACGTCTGAACAAGCATTGCGGACAGCAGCAGCGGCAGCGCTTTGCAAGTCTCGACACGTTGTACTGAATATGGAATATGCAAGTTTTTACAAGTAACAGTCGCTGAGCTTCTTAAAATATTATCTGGCTACATTGATAGGTGAATTCAAGCCAACATTTTAGTTCTTCACTATCGAAACCAGATAAATTTTCGTGGACCCCCGCTTACAAAAATTCACTTTGAATGATTATGAAGATCAGAAACCTATTACTAATTGTTACAAAGGCTCTAGTTGTGTTGATTTTATTAATTTTTTGCTTCAAGCTAGTTGTAGCGTTTCGACTGAGCACTAAAGATTCACTTCTCCACGTGATTCTTAATTTACGCTAAGCCTCCCTATTTCTCAGGTGGAATGCACAAACTTGAGTTTTACTGAAATTCGGTTTTTAATTGATTATTTTTGTAGTAAGCTTCCGATCCTCTAGGGCATTGATTCCCAAAGTGGTCCAGGTGGCCCCCAGGGGTCCACGGGAGACTCGACGGGGGTCTACGTTGGCGTGACAAAAAAATGAGGGTTCACAATTCGTAAGCGGTTGTCCACGAAAATTTATCTGGTTTCGATAGTGAAGAACTAAAATGTTAGCTTGAGTTCACCTATCAATGTAGGCAGATAATATTTTAAGAAGCTCAGCGACTGTTACTTGTAAAGACTTGCATATTCCATATTCAGTACAACGTGTCGAGACTTGTAAAGCGCTGCCGCCGTCCGCAATGCTTGCTCAGACGTGCAAAGGGACGAAGTACGACTTGTGGTGTGTGTGCTTGCAATCTTGCATGAACTTGTTTGATTCTTCACCAATATAAATACGAATGCCACGGATAAACGTTACTCATTTGTTTTCCGAATTTCGAAAAGAAAAGTAAAGTGAATCGATGTTAGTGTTTGCCACTGTCGGAAAAGTAAGTACCTACCTGCCTATTTGTTATATATACTTTTATTTTATTGATTATTTATCTATTTATTTTACAATTTATTGTACACGTAAGTAAACAAAAAATGGACAAATTACAAAAAAATACGTAGGTACAAAAGGTGAGGCTTATTCCTAAAAGAAATCTCTTCCAACCCACCTGCGATAGGAGATATATTTATGTTGTAATAAGTATATTTGTAATGTTTGCGTGTAGTAGGTACGTATTAAAAATTAAATACTGAACAGAGCCATTATTAGTTACTTCCATAAAATACAAAAAAGGTTTAAGTATATCAATACGCTAAGCACGTATTACATATTTGTTACAAATGAACAGACATGCAATATACACATCTGTAACTGTACACATGGACAATACACCTCGTATTTTCAGCATTTACTTCTGCTTGAGACACGTGTTTCTGCCATTTACTATTAGGCGTCATCAGTTAAGCTAGTGAAGTAAATTAAAGCTTAAATCGCCTATAAGATATAGCAAATTTTGTCCTATCAGGTAGCACCATATAATATAGTGACCTCTGACGGACGAAATAGACTATGCCGAAAATGACAACCCTTCCCTTGACCGGCTATGCCGATACAGAAGGGAAGAAAATACGTATATAGGTGTAAGTCCATTAACACGATGCCAGATGGCAGTAAATATACAAAAAAGGTTTAAGTATATCAATACGTTAAGCACGTATTACGTATTTGTTACAAATGAAACAGACATGCAATATACACATCTGTAACTGTACACATGAACAATACACCTCGTATTTTCAGCATTAACTTCTGCTTAAGACACGTGTTTCTGCCATTTACTATTAGGCGTCATCAGTTAAGCTAGTGAAGTAAATTTAAGCTTAAATCGCCTATAAGGTATAGCAAATTTTGTCCTATCAGGTAGCACCATATAATATAGTAACATCTGACGGACGAAAGAGACTATGCCGAAAATGGCAACCCTTTCCTTGACCGGCTATGCCGGTACAGAAGGGAAGAAAATACGTATATAGGTGTAAGTCCATTAACACGATGCCAGATGGCAGTAATGAAAATGATGAAGACTTCCAACGATTGCTCTTACATACTGAAGTATGCTGGTTGTCGAAAGGTACATGTTTAACAAGATTTTTCTCACTTTTTGAATCAGTTTTAGAGTTTCTGGAAAGTAAAGATCAAGATTTAAAAGAAAACCTGATCAATTTGAAAGCAGACATCGCGTATTTGACAGATTGGTTCAAAAAATTTAATGACATTAACTTACAATTACAAGAGGACAGCCTCAATTTAATAAAAACAAAGGGTGTAATTTCAGCTTTTCTTGGAAAATTGAAATTTATGAAGCAAAATATTAGTCGTCGCGAATTTTCCCAGTTTTCAAACTTGTCACAGGTAGAATGCCTTGATGAGGATATTCACACATACGTTCAACATTTAATTGCCCTGCATGATGACTTTAAAATCAGATTTGAAGATATTCTGACCATGGAAATACCACCATGGATCATAAATCCACTTCTTGAAACGGAAGTGGAGTATGTGATATTACAAGAGGAGCTACTCGAGCTTAGCACTAATGAGGAACTGAAGGTGAAATTTAAAAGAGGGTATCAAACATTTTGGCTGCAGGCAGAAATACCCGAAAAATATCCTGGACTGTGGGGAATTGCGAGAAAGCTTTTGACACCGTTTCCCTCGTCATATCTTGTCGAGAAAAGTTTTAGTGTCGTTACAAACCTTTTAACAAAAAAAGGAGCAGATTGAATATAACAGAACGGGGAGATTTGCGGTTATTCCTAACAAAACTGAAGCCAAATATTGATAATTTGCTGTCAATCCATCAAGTACATCCATCGCACTAAAATTATGACTATTTTGTGATTGTCATTGTAGAAGTTACGTTACCTTTTTAATATTTAATTTTAATTATAACGAGTGATCATTAAAATTTTCGCTCAAGTAAGCCATGTACACCAAAAGTATGTCCTAACTAAAGTTATTAGAAGAGATCTGTCATTATAATTTCAAACGTCGTGATTGTTAAAAAATAATTTGAAATGCTGACTTTTATATTAAATATATTTATAATTTTTATACAAAGTAATAGAATATTATAAAAAATGTGTAAAATGTTGACCATTCTCCACCAAGCATAATCGCACTCTATTTCGTAGAGCATTGAAAACATTGATCAGCATTTGCGGTGAGTTATTGATGTGTTCACTTTTTTCTATGATTTTATGTCTTAACTCTTGTAGATTATTAATTGGTGTTTCATAAATAATATTCTTTATATATGGCCACACACAAAAATCCATGACTGTTAAATCACACGATCGTGGTGGATATGGAATCGCTGTATTTCTACTTATTATCCTATCGTCATAAAATTGTTGCAAAAACTGAATATTTTCAAGTGTAACGTGAGATGCCCCATCCTGTTGAAAATATCCGACCTGGAGTTCATCATTAGTCAATTGATTAGTAAAAACTGAGAATTTCGTTACGATATTTCTCCGATGTTATCGTGCCCTCAAAGAATATTGGTCCTATTAATCGGTGACTATCCTACCCATACGCCTATTTTTTCTGGATGTAGAGGAACTTCTCTGTAGAAATGAGGATTTTCACTGGACCACATACGCATATTTTGCGAATTAACATAACCTTTCAAATAAAACCAAGCTTCATCGGTGAAAAAAGTATGATTTAAAATATTGTCTGTCATTGTTTGAATAAACCATTGGCAAAATTGTGTTCTTTTTTCATAATCCGTAGGTAATAGATTTTGTACAGAAGTTAATTTATATGGATACATGTGCAAGACCTTTTTTAAAATTTTTTGACATGTTCCATACGAAAGCCCTACTTGTTGCGAAACTCTGCGAATAGATGTTTGAGGAGATTCGTTAATAATTTGTCTGACATTTTCAATTACGCCGCGACTTCTCTTGAGAGGAGGACCGCTTCCTTTTTTCCTTAAAATACTGCCTGTTTGACGAAAAAGATTTACACAATGCATTAGCGTATCACGGAAAGTTTTATAGCTAGGAACAGTATTTGGATATCTCTCTTCAAACTGCGCAAGGCAATTTTCTATTGAATGCTGCCAAATACCATCAATTTTTTGAGATGTCAGGAAGTAACATTCTACTATAAACGCTTTATGCATATCATTAAAGGCCATTACTTTTTCTTTTGATGAAACTTTAAAATATATATTTGACACTGACAGATGTTTGAAATAACATCTTAATGACTAAAGCTACGACATAATTTTTATATACACGGCCAGCTACGAGTGAAAATTTTAATGATCGCTCATTATTACGACTGTTATCAGATTACAATGTAATATGATAACAATAATAATTAATAGTGTAATAATTACATATTTGAATAAATACAACACAAGGAAATATACTATTTTTCTTTTTATTTTTACCACTCCGAATGGGGAGTTCTCTAAATAAAATTTGCGAGAATTGATTGGTTTCTTGTGCTGTGAGTAGATGTCACAGGAGTAAAGTTGGATGGAATCACTTTTTTGATTGGCTAACTTTACTTTTTTGACATCCACTCACAGCACAATCAATTAATTAATTAACCAATAACTCAGCCGCAACGCAAATTTCCATAGTTAGATCTAATCTTCACATTTTTTGTCGAGTTTTGGGAATATGGTAGAAATGTAGCTGCGGGGGGTCCACCGGAACCAGCAAAACTTCAAAGTAGTCTATGAGAAAAAAAGTTTGGGAGCCTCTGGTCTAGACTTTTCATGTGTTACGCATTTACATTTTCTGGACGGTTCTCGACGTATGAAATTATCGGTGACTCATCACAATATATACAGGCTGTTCCCTGAGGTAACCGACAAATTTACACAATGTGTTCTAGAGGTGATTCTGAACAAAAAAGTTTATATACACTGCTTAATTTCTTTTTCGTTCTTTAGATTTCAACAAAAGAAGAAAACTGTTTCAGTAATGTATTTAATTATGAAATTACATATCAAACTAATAAACTAATATTATAACAATTGCTCGAAGTGTTTGCCTCTTCTTTCTGAACATGTTGCTAGTCTTTGGGTCATATTCTCTTGCCAGTTAATATCTGCAAGTTCATTTCGTAGGAATCTACTCCTTCAATTATTCTTTCGATCAATTCTTCTTGTGTATTTGACATACCGTTATGGTAAACACGATTTTTTAGACAACCCCAAATGAAAAAGTCCAATGGCGAAAGGTCAGAAAAACGTGCAGGTCATAGTACAGGACCCCCTCTGCCTATCTTCCGTCCTGAAAAATTTTGATTTAGAAAGTCAATAACTTGCCTACTAAAATGCGGTGGAGCACCGTCATGTTGATAAAACATGCCGGGTCGAGTTTCCAGTGGAACATTTTCTAATAATCCCGGCAAAGTAAATCCCTATAATAATTTGCCGTAAGGATTTCCTTGGATAAAATGTGGTCCAATAATGTCATTGTTTATCAACCCACACCATACATTTACAGAAAAACGATATTGTGATTAACCAAAACTGCATTATGCGGGGTTTCAGTAGCCCAAGTGTGAGAATTCCGAGTGTTGTTTATACCTTCTCGAGTAAATTGAGACTTGTCTGTAAAAAAGGCACAGGTAATAAGTTCTAAATTGTTCTGTAACCATTGACAATACTGGACGCGATCCACGAAATCTCTTGGTAGCATATGATGAGCTTTCTGTAGATGATAGAGAAAAAGTCCATTGTAATGTAAAATTAGCCATACCTGGGTTTGACGAGCACCGGTCATGGTAGGTATCTGCGTATACTTGTGGATGGATCTTGTTCAACTTAATTTAGGACAACATTAGCTTGCTAATGAAAATCTAACTATCTTTCAACAAGTGAATTTGAGCACTGAAAGACATTAGAAAATGTCGTATGGTGAGGAACTGCACGATTTGGAAAACGTTGACGATATTCTTGTACTGCAGCACGTCCGCTTCCATCACAATACCCATACACAAACACCATGTCAGCGTATTCCGTATTTGTGTACGTTCTAGGCATGGTTACGGATAATATTTTACAGTTATTACTAGAGCTGAGGATGTTTGCGGTATAACCATGGTTATACCGCAAACAGCCTCAGCTCTAGTTATTACTTATCGATAAATGACATAAGTAACTATATTTTATAAAATGACTAGAAAGAAGAGGCGAACATTTCGAGCAATTGTTATAATATTAGTTTATTAGTTTGTTATGTAATTTCATAATTAAATACATTACTGAAACAGTTTTCTTCTTTTGTTGAAATCTAAAGAACGAAAAAGAAATTAAGCAAAGTGTATACGATTTTTTTTGTTTAAAATCACCTCTAGAATACACTGTGTAAGTTTGTCGGTTACCTCACGGAACACCCTGTATTGTAGATTAATAGGCGATTTAAGGTCTGGTTTTACTTCAATATTTATTTATTTAAAACAATCTTACATGTTTCGGCATATGATGCCTTTTTAAAAGAAATTTGAAATATAAATGACAGTATATTAATGTCATACAATATATCTGTAGTGGTCATGCATAAAATTATTCAATGATATATTCAAGTTCAATATTAATAAATCATGTCTTGACATTCTCTAAACAGTTAGACAACAAAAATGGGGGAATGGCAAGCCATGAGTTATTATTACGTCTGCGCCCGTGGAGCGGCTTAAGATGTTAAGTTGTAGGTATTTGCCTTAAACTAGAAGGAAAACCTACTCTGACAGCCAGTCAGGGATCTAGATACGGAACTGCCACCATAATAAGCAAACGTACTGATATTTAAATAACATATGATATATATTTATATAACAGCAACTATATATACTGCTTAGATGTTTTATATCACTTCTGTTGTTAATTGAATTTCTTTAATTTCCTTTTTCATTGTGTGTTGTTCTTTATCGATTATCTGTGTTTTCAAAATCGAAAAATAGTGATCGCGTTGTAGTTTGTGTGTAAATAAATCAGTTTTTCTGTTTTAGAGTATTTGTGGGCTTTTATTCTTTTGTATAAATATTGTTTAGTTTGGCTTATGTAGTAAGTATCGCAATCGCGACTTGGTATTTTATAGATGACATGTGTTTCTCGATTTTTTTCTATTTTGGATTTTAGTTTTGAAAATAGATGTTTATTAGTTTATTACTAAGTTTATATGTTGTAGCTATATCATATTTTTTTAAAGTATATTTAATTTTTTTCTGATAATTTGGAACATATGAAAGCGTGATATATGTTATTTTATTGTTTAAAATGTTATTGATGTCTATAGTGTTGTATATTTGGTGGATTCTTTTTTTAATTGTTTGGTCTATAAGTTGTGGTGGATAGTTATTAGCTGTTAAGATCGTTTTAATTTTCTTTATGTTATCTTTTCTGTATTGAGTATGTGATAGTTTTACTGTCCTATCAGTAAAACTTTTATTGAATACTTAGTAATACTAATAAACATCTATTCTCAAAACTAAAACCCAAAATAGAAAAAATTGAGAAACACATGTCATCTATAAAATACCATGTCGCGATTGCGTTAGTTACTACATAGCCTAAACTAAACAATATTTATACAAAAGAATACAAGCCCACAAATACTCTAAAACAGACAAAACTGCTTTATTTACACACAAACTAAAACGCGATCACCATTTCGATTTTGAAAACACAGATAATCGATAAAGAACAACACACAATGAAAAGGGAAATTAAAGAAATGATTAATAATAAACACGAAAAAAATTAAATTAACAAAAGTGACTTATAAAAATCTAAGCAGTATATATTATAACCTAATTATGTAACGATCTGCAATTTATCATCATAATATATGTTGCTGTTATATAAATATTTATCATATGGTATTTAAATATCTACATTTGCTTATCATGCTGGCAGTTCCGTATCTAGATTCCTAACTGGCTGTCCGAGTAGGTTTTCGTGGTTTTCCTTCTCGTTTAAGGCAAATGCCGACAGCTTAACATCTTAAACCGCTCCATGGGCGCAGACATAATAATAACTCACGGCTTGCCATTCCCCCGTTTTTTGTTGTCTAACTGTTTAGAGACTGCTAAGGCATGATTTATTATTATTGAACTTGAATGTATCATTGAATAATTTTATCCATGACAACTACAGATATATTGTATGACATTAATATACTGTCATTTATATTTCAAATTTTTTTGAAAAAGGCATCATATGCCGAAACATGTAAGATTGTTATAAGTATATACATATTGAAGTAAAACCGGATCTTAAATCGCCAACTAATCGAATCTACATACTGTCAGGAAATAATTATATTATTAATTTATATATATATATATGTATATATATATATATATATATATATATATATATATATATATATATATAACACAATGACAGAACTTAAAGATCCATGGCTTCGACTTTCTTTACTATTTGCATCTATCCACTTTTTTCCCTGTCGTCTTTTTCGCCTTGCTCCTTTCGATGATCCTTATTTTGCCCATCTGCTGACTGGCATTCTTAACACATTGCCCAACCATCGCATTCTGGAAGATCTAACTAACTACCTTTCGGTTTAGAAGTTTATGCATTATTTTTTTCTGTGCAGCCTCTTGTACTTTTACTCCACCAAATATTTTCCTCAGTACTCTTTACCACCAGATATTCAATTTTTCTTCTTTTTTGTTCATTATCCAACATTCACAGCCATATAGAACCGTGGGCTGAATAACTGTTTGATATCACATTAATTTTGCTGACCTAGTTTTTTTAGATCTAAGTAGGTTATGTAAAGCTCCACAGTTTTCCTCCCCTTGCCATCCTTTTTTCAATTGCCTTTATTTCATCATCTTTGCTGGTTACGATAACTCTTAAATAATCAAATTCTTTGACTATTTTAAATTTATATTGTTTATTTTGTTGCGTTTTAATCGCAATTTACATTCTCCACTTCCTCTCTCCCACTTCAAGGTGTTTTGTTTTATTTTCATTAATACGCAGACTATATTCTTGCATTATTTTTGAACAGTCTGAAACTCTTTACTGGCTCTGCTTTTGTTCTAGAAATAAATACCACATCGTCTGCGTATGTTAATATTTGCTTTTTGTTCTTGTAAATTGCTCCTCCTGTTCTTATTCTGCTTTCTAGGAGTATTACCTCTAACACAGCATTAAAAAGTACGGTAAACCTTGTTTCAATATCTTTCTAGCTTGAAATTTTTCCGAGAAAAGGCACCTCCATCACCATAGTGTCATTTTTACCAGTTGAATGATCTTCAGGACTTGGATTAACTTCAATGGTTG
This sequence comes from Melolontha melolontha, assembly GCA_935421215.2. Lineage (NCBI taxonomy): Eukaryota > Metazoa > Arthropoda > Insecta > Coleoptera > Scarabaeidae > Melolontha > Melolontha melolontha. The sequence goes on along the minus strand of OW285241.1, from coordinate 65,315,043 downwards.
GTACAACTTCCTTCTTATGACTGCGTCATAGGTAAGGATTCCCATTTGGGAGCAAACGCAGTTTCGAAGTGGAAGGGGATTCGGTTGCACGCGCGTGTATTATATTTTATATGTACAAATGTTTCCGACATGTGTCCAATCTCAAGGCGGCTGCGATATAGTACAGTTATTTCGTGTAAAGTAAAAAATTGTAAATCAATAATTTCGAAAGCTATAAAAATGCAATTCTACCACAAAGCACAGAAATTAATAAGTAGCTTTCCGTATTTAGTTTACGCTGGTACTACAATAAAATGCAAAGTTTGTGAAACACCGCTCTCGCGTACAATAACATATAACTCCCAAAGGCATGTGAATAGTACAAAGCATATACAGAAAAAAAATGGTAACGTATTTGTAATTTGTCTTCAAGATATGTATAGACGTTTAAAACGGTAAGTATCCCAGCCCGTTTTATAAATTTATAACTATTATTTACTATTCATTTATAAGTAGACGTGTTAGTGCGCGTCGGTATTTTAGAGTACTAATCTTAATCGCTATGGGCTGTTAACACCACTATCGGAAACATGTACATATAATAGATGCGCGTGTAACCGAATCCCCTTCCACTACGATACTGCGTTTGCTCTCAAATGGGCATCCTCAGTCATAGGCTTGTTTACAGTCGATGAATAATAACTTACAGATTTATTATAGAATGTATGTTGTTTAAGATATTTTTTATGGTTAGAAAATATTTATTGTTGACTTTTTGTTAGATATTTAGGAATCAGTTAATAAGTTAATTAATTATATAAATCAAAATTTGATTTGATTTAGTAAGGAAATATTAATTATTAAATTTATGTTTTCAGTTATGCAATTGTTACATATTGATTAGAATTTGATGCTGAAAATAACCTGCAAAATGTCGGCACAGTCCCACATTTCAATTTAATTTATGCTCATTTTAAAGTGCAATTTCACTATTACATTTATCTATTTGGCGGCCCTATAGATGTGTCTTAATTAATTAATGGTGGTCATTCCAGACATAATATGATATGATGGTTGTTTACATCAACATCTTATAGCGATCGGACCAATGCGTGGAACGATTTCATGACCTTAAAGTATAAATTTATACTAACATACTAGACATAATAACTTTCTCTTTAATAATTGTAGTTTGGTAACATTATAGGAAAATAACTACAAAAATCGAAAACATCAATTATTTAATCTATTCGGTGGAAGAATATTTAACTTTTGTCTCAAATTAAATTCATTTTGTTAGGTTTCACGTTTTATCTATCTTTTTACACGGAAATTATTTTTTTATATGTAATTTAAAGTTTATAAGATATATTACATTTGATTTTAGGTGTCTCGAAATTCCCTCAGTCAATAGATTTATGGAAAACATATTTGAAAATGGAAATTTTATTTGAAAATACAGAAACCATTGAAAAAGTTTTTAAAGAAGGAATTAAGACATTGAAAGAAAAGGCATTGCCTCTGTGGATTGGAATTATTGGATATCACTTATCAAATTCAGATGAGGATGTTGTTGAAACTATGTACGAAGAAGGTGTCCAACAAACTCGAGAAATATCAGATGTTTTGAAGTCTCACTTTTTAGAATGGATGGTTGCTGTAAGAGGTATAGAATACGCAAGGAAGCAATATTTACTTTTGGCAAGCCAAAAACCATATTGTAAAGATTTGCATTTAACTATGATTAGATTGGAATTTGAACAAACTATCCCAAACTTTAATACCTTGGATAATGCTCACAAAATTGTTTGTGAACAGTTTGGTAATGATGATATTGAAGTATGGCTAAACCGAATTCATTATTATCTCAAGCATAGGCATGTTTCAAAAGATGTTATTCACCAAATATACTCAAATGCTATGAATTCATTACCTGAAACTTTGTTTTTAGATTTTAAAGATAAATATTACGCTATGTTAAATAAGTAATTACTATATTTGATAATAAAACTGCTTTTTTAAAGTTTCGTTTAATATTTAGTCATATTTTGGAAAATTTCGTTAACATTGAATAGAAAGCGGGCGAGGTAATTGTACAAATATGGAGAAAGCATAAAGTAATAAAACACAATATCGAAACTTCTGGAAACTAACAAATTCTTATTTTGATAACGGCAAGCTTTTACAAAGCTTAAGCTTGGTGCGCATGGACACTTACTTTATTGAGCAATCAAAGCTACAACATCGGTCGATCTTAGATCTGAAAATTCCGGCCGATAGTGTGTAACGACTGGCTTTACGCTAAGATAGACGAAACTAACCCGAATTCCGAAAAATTAAGTAAATTAATTGAAGCACAGGCTGTAATACACGATAAAAAGTTAATATTTATAGCGATTTCTCTGTTAGTTGCTGTTTCAAAGTTTTCACACTGTTCAGATTATTCTGTTAAATTTGAGTTTGTGAATATTGGTCGCTGTTCCATTTTTATTAACAGTGAATTTACGCCAACGTCCTCATCTGGAACTTGGAATAAATCATTCTCTAGATCTTCGCCTTCTTTGGTCAATCGGTCATCCCGAAGTCGTTGCTGGAGCGTTGCTTTCTTACCGGATATATCTTCGCCTCTTCCCTCCAGTTCACGTTTCAAGTCAGCTTCTTTTAAATCGGAGAGTTTTGCTTTAGTAGCCATGACGATACTTAATACAAATGTCTTTCCGCACTCTATATTTATTTAAACAAATGTTCAATCAACCCTCAATTTTCCAGTTAGTCCATTTTTTCTTAACCCAAACACCTGACAGCACTGTGATAAATCTTCTGTTCGGGTTCTGTTAATAAAACACACGGTAATTAAAATTAAATAACCCTTAACAATAACTAACTATATTAACTAACTATAACTAACTATATTAACTAACAGTATTTATATTTATTTATATACACATTTATTACTACGATATTTAGTTCATGATGATCATGACTTGAATGAATCATCATGCCCTTTAAGCGTTTATATAGTCATCGCTTTTTCTGGATTCTTCTATGTCTAGACTATTCGGGAAAGACCTATGACTTACACAGCCGGCGATGTCATTACTGAGGTCACCGGCTAACGTAACGTCGCATGACGCACATCACAAAATAAATAAGTTGAAGACATTTCCATAATACATCGCACGTATTTCTTACTAGTTCTTCTATAGTCAATTATAATTTAAAAAAAGTATACCCTTTTGTTGTATGAATATTGTTTAAATTAATATTAAATATTTGTTAAAAATTCAAAAACAATGAAAAAATTTGAGGGCTTCTTTCAAAAAGCTGCTAAGAAGAAACGTAAGAAGTACGAATTGTTTGATACAATTGATGAAAGATCAACTACAGGCAATATTACGAAACTAAGAAGAGCAAGTGTCAAATTCACCGAGATTAACATCGAATCGAGTGGAAATTTAAATCTAACTGAAAAAATAAAATTCCGGTCAATGTTTTAAAATTAGTTAAAATCTACTTTCCGAGTATGAATGATCTGAAATTAAGAGCTGAACTAGAAGTTATTTACCATTTTGGTGAATGTTCTGGAGGTAGACCGATGCTTCAAAGATTTCTTAATAATAAACTAAAATTATTAACTACAATATGCACATTACTGACGACAATTGTAGTGAGCGAATGGTGTTTTGCAACATTAAAAAGACCAAAAACTATTTTTATAAAATACTGTCGATCTACTTTGATAATGTTAAGTAAGTAATTCATAAATAAAATACCCAATTTCAATGAACGCGTGATAAATCATTTGCAGATGCTAAAGAAGGAAGAATTTATCTCAAGTTAATTAGTTTATAAGTCAGTAATTACAATATGTTCATTTAAGCACTCAGATACCATATAATTTTCCTGCTAACATGAATATGAATTGCCACTGTAGCTAATACCATCAGCATTAAAATTGTATACATTGACACAATGATGTATTTAGTTCTGCCGCATTACCCATAGGCAAGGACCATATACATACACATAGTCTATGAGTATTTACAATTCAAGATGAGGCACGCCATAGTCAGTAATATCATTCATATTACGGCATTGAGGATATATTATGTTATCTACCCTTGACAACGTTGTTGTTATATGTTACAACTGTCATTATTCATCTTACTCTTTTCATGTTGTTTTCTGTCATTTAAATTTCTCAACCATAACGCAAAAATTATTCAATGGAAAAATATAAACAAAATTTAGCGACGCTTTGTGAGGCGACTATGGCATACTTATGAAGTGCGTCGTTTGTAATCGTAAATACCCTGTACATAGTTTTAAAATATGCCGGAGTTAGAAACGCGGAACTACCAGCAACATCACAATAATAATAGCTCATGTAATATTTCAGTGTTTCGAGCGCGTGGGTAGCTGGAAAAGATAAAAGAAAATTTTCTCAAAATTTTGTTTGAATAATTGAAAATAATTAATAAAAGGGGAGTTTGGAGACCAAAAGAGAAGTCGTGACGGAGATAGCTGCAATAAATAATTCGTATACCTGGTCCTATCACCTTATATCGAAACTCAGTGAAACCTATAAATGCATACATATAAACATTTATACAAATATTGTCATTGTAACGCGAATAAATAAACGATAATTGGAATAGTTTCTTAAGTTATAGTTAAATAGATCTAGTTTAATATATTGAAATCTGGTGTAAATATAAAAACGTAAAAAGTGTATATACTTTAAGAAAGAAACGACTGAAAACAGTGCCATTCAATGTACAATAAAAGTAGTGTATACAGTGAGTGGCAAAAAAACCGAAAAAATGTACGAACTTGTAGAATTAATAAAAAATCTTTCAAAACAGCTAGAACAAATTCGATGGAGGCAAAAAGATTATTTACAAGAATTCTTAGAGCTGAAGAGAGAAAATATAGCTATCAAAAAGGAGATATTTAGATTAAAACGAAAAATGGAAGAACTGGTAAAAGAAAAAAGGAGAAATAATCTGGTTATCACAAGACTGAATTCACCGCCAAAAAACTAAAAAATAAACAAGGTAAAGAAATACCGATCAAATATCAGAAACTATCATTCAATATGAAGAATGGATCTGAAGTAAAGAGAATTATAGAACTTAAATGTAAACATAAGACTAAGCCATTTTTCGAACAGATCATTTCTTATACAATTAATAAAATTTTAATCCTGTTCGGGAATTGACACCAGGATACCACCGGAGCCTCGTTTTCTATTAATAGCTGACAATTCTTCTTCTAGTAACGTAATTATTTGATTTTTAGTTTGAATATTCAAATGTGGCACATTAACTTTATATTTTGACAAACCTGAATATGACACTGACAGATCTGCAAACAGAAACAAATAGATATAAAAAATACCATATTCAAACCAAACAAATTAAGTGTCCGATTTTTAAATGCCGTATTAGTACATATTGCTATGTATTGTTGGATCTCGTTGAAGATAGTCCACAATGCACCACTATGAGTCTAGGTCGCCTTACGGAGAGCTTATTTCTTTTAACAGAGTCCTCTATAATCTCCGGTTCATTTATGAACGTGGACAGAAAAAAAATATACAAGCATTAAAACAAGCACTAGCTAGAAAAATTTATTTAAAAAAAAGAAAAAAAAATATCTTAATTAAATATTCAGATAGCTAATTGCATTCAATCACAAAAAGCAGGAGGAAAAAGATTACGAGATAAATGACACGCTCGTAATGAAAACCTCCAATTATTCGTGAACAAAATAACCTAATTAAATAGCATAGAAAACTTTCATTTTTTAAATTGTTTACGTTAACCCCCAAACTCAAACGTCAAACAGATCATAAACTGCTATCACGCGTGTCTGAAAACCAATCATGCGCACTTCAACATGAATATGAATTTCCCTCCAACCTGATTTCAAAAAATATCTTACACCTGAATAAAGAAAAAATCCTTCATAAAAACTATGAAAACTTTCCTTGCTCTTCATCTACTAAAAATATATACTTAACTAATGAGCTCAAAATTACGAAATTTGTCAACAAGAATAATATCAAATGAAATTAATTTACAAAAAGCCTACTTACATTAATTAATGTAACCGTAGCACACAAAAAAACTTAATGAGATATTTTTCAGATGAATCGCATATTTCAAATAAAAATTACAAGTTAAAATACTCGTAATAACTCGATAATTACTTTAAACACATCAATAAAGTACATCTAACATAAACCGAAACTATAAACCTTTTAAATAAAGAAAAAGTCCTTATTTAATATTAACACGTGCGAATCATTTGAATGTACATCAATCTCTGGTGGGAAAAATAACCTTCGTCCCAGATCAACAAATAAATCAAGCTACATACTTCGAACGATATCACGTCCGGTAAAAGACCACGACGTAAATCAATTCAATCTTCGAACAATATACAGTCTGAATATAAAATATACGCCAATATAAATTTTAAATAAAATATTGCAAATCACTAAATATAAACCTGAAAATAAATTATACATAAATAATAATTGTTTTTAAAATTATTCTTCGGGGAAAAAACACTACAATATGTATATCATATCTGTCAAATGTACTTAAATTCTTAAAATAAAATGACAGCAATGATATTTATTTATGTGTTCGAACAACGCCAACATTGAAAAATGAAAAAAATCGTATCGAAATGAGTTTCATTTCGAACGCAAAATAGAAAAACTTTTTTTAACGGTTAAAAAATAACACACTTTGCATACTGAGATTTATGAAAAAACGTCATTTTTTCCATAAAACTACAATATTTTTAATGAATTTAATTGATATTGGGGAAGCAAATTATTATTTACAGAAGTATTAATGTGAATCTTTAAATCTACCTCGTTATGAATATTGCTGCTATTAGTATAGTATATTATTATATTAGTATAATTTAAATAAAATTAACTCAATAAATTGTTCGCTTCATAAACTTTCTTATTTTAAAGAATTATTTTACTCATCTTTATTCATAATAGTAAGTCAGAAATTGTCAAAAATATGTGTTTAAAAACGATAGAGAAAGAATATTATTAAAATAATTAGTATTTCGTCATTCCATCGTTATTATTTATTACTGCATCTAATCTTGTAGACATTGAAGGGACAATATTTTGTACAACATTTATAGGAATTTGATGCTAAGCATTTTGAACAATCTCCCAAAATTCTTCCTGGGTAGCAGCTCTATCTCATTAATCCCTACATATTCAATGGGATTTAGATTAGTACGTAGGTACGTAGTAAGCGGCGGAGGTAATCTCACTACCTGCATTGATAGAATAATCTCATAATCCGGCAGGTATTTTCACCACTAACAGAGTTCAGGTAATAAAAGCAATATATACCGTAATTTGGGAATTTCCAGTACTAATATTAACTAATGTCTATTTAATGTTGCTGTTCTTGCAAAGTTATTACGGTTTCACAAGTTAGTTTCTTTTGCTCAACAGAAGAGGTTAGTACTTACAATTGGTGTTGTTTATTATGATAATAATTTAATATAAGTATTCGATTTATAAGATGTCAGCTACGTTAGTAAAAAGTATACGGGGTAAAGATTTACTTCTCTTTGAGAATTTTACGTATTTTAAAGAAAAAGAATTGAAAAGCGGAGAAGTTTTCTGGAGATGTGTCCAAAGAAGAAAGTGTAATGCTAAAGTATTTACTGTTGGTCCTGAGCTTACAATATCGAGGAGTGATATAGTTCATAACCATAAAGTAGATGAGCAAAAAACAAACAGGAAAGTGCTTACAAATTTGTGCAAGCGAAAAGCAGAAGAAGATTTATTGGAAAAACCTTCAAAAATTATTCGAAGAGTCCTTAGTGCCAATATGCCAGAGTCTGTTACAACCAATGATGTCAATTATGTACGAAGAAATATGTATAACTGCCGTCGGAAAATATTTCCTAGTCGCCTACCTGCAAATATAAACGAAGTGCATGAAGTTGTAAATCTATATTCTCCTAAAATTAAAACCGCGAAAGGTGAAAACTTTTTGTTTATAAATAGTGCAGAACATAACATTATCGTATTTACATGTGAAGCCAATATTTGTGCCTTGTCTAAAATGAATACTTTGTATATGGACGGCACATTCTCATATTGTACGAAATACTTTCTACAATTTTTTACCATCCATGGACTTCAGAATGGACACTATGAGTGTCTAACATGGATCCTGTATGGTTTAAACCTACTTTTATGTAAAGTTCTCCAAACTCTGGACAGGCACAAATTTAATTCTGACGCTATTCGCGTGTAGAAATTGATGGATTATTATTTATCTATAAAAATACAAGATTAACATGAAAATTGAAAACGCGTTTAAATTACCATTTGTAAAATATCTTGTCGATTTTCATTTAAATTCCTGTTGTCTTGACCATTACGCGGCTTAGTAAACGATCCATTCTCGACCAAATTTCTGTCGAGATCTAGAAAAATGGTACGATGAGGCTGTTGTTCTGGATATAATTGTAGATATCTTGTACTCGCTACTGTTGAATTTCGGTTCGAAGAATAAAAAATACTTATCATATCTCGTTTCTCTTCGTTAGTGTATGACATTTTTGTATTATTAATGAACAATAAATGAAATGTTTGACAGATTGAAATTCCATGGCTACCTTATTTAATCTTATAATTTATTCTTTCAAATAAAACCTAATGTCAAAAACTTTAGTCGGCATGTGGTACATGGTTGAAATCAGAAAAAAAACTCTTTCTGAAGATGTCTAAATCCAATATGGCGCCTATAAGAAATTAGATAGTTGATGATGGCCAGAAAGAAACGAAACGTTGTATAAAAATTTAGAGTACACCACTGGATAGAGGTTTAGAAATGGCCACAAGGATGTGTTTTTATATTTTCTCTACAAGGCCAAATGTCGGTGCTACAGGTAAAAGAATAAAATGGGGTTTTCGCGTTTTTTTTCAAATAACGAAGGTCATTTGTCACAGGTCTATTTTCTTTACGGATTTATAACAAACACAAAATTTAACAACTTTGCCAAATTTAAACCTATACTCTATCTCCAATAATAAGCGAGATCCCCATGATGAGGGCCGAAAATGAATCAGCCTGTATATTAAAATAATAGACTTTTTTATTGGTTTAGCGACCTTTAATGAATTTCAATGTTTTTCTCTACGACGTTTCCACTCTTTTTATTATTATGTCTTTTTCAAGTGACGATTTATTCCGTTTCAAAACACATATTTGTGTACATGTGTGGTCGGACTTTGCCCGAGACCTATCCAGGGTTCGACCGCGTCACTCAGAATATTTTGTGTTACTGATATATATATATATATATATATATATATATATATATATATATATAATGAAGAAGTACGAAGGATCGCTGACTAAGTAAAATAAATAAATATACGAATAATGTGAGCGTTAAAACTAAAAAAATGAATGCTGTCAGTAAAACTTAAGAGATTCGAATTTGAATATTGGGCGCCAAGTTTTAACGTACTTAAATGATCCAACGCAATCTGTTAAATACCCCACTAGCTTTTGGGAGAGCTTGAGTACTTATGCTTTATTTTCTATCTCAGGTTTCAAAGTCGGTTGTTTGTACCTCCCGTAGATGCAATGTAAATGGTATATTAAATAACACAAACTCAACATCCAAACAAATCAAATAAAAGATCGAATCAAAATCAAAGTAATAAAATTTATTAGAATTAAAAACAGAGAACTGTAACAATTATTACGTGCGAATAAGAAATCTGTACATATGCTCGTATTATCTGGACTATACGGTAAAATCGGTATTGTGTAATTTTGCACATGTGTTTAATAACAATAGTTAAGGTTATGTATAATGCAACAGTGCAAATAGATATTAAAAGTTACTTAAAAATAAACACACAAAGGTAAGTTACATATAAAAGTTTTATAAAAGATTAAGAATGAATGAATAATTATATATATTTAAATAGATGTTTAGAAATGTTGAAATTCAAATATTATATTTTGATGCAAACAATGTTTGATATTGTGATGTGATATAAATTTAATATTAACTTTAAATGATGTTCTAGGTTTTATGGGAAATAATTGGAAAGAACCTGGTATTTCTCCTGTGTCTAGGCTTGGATGTATTCTCTGGGCTCGCAATTGTGGAATAAATCAGAGTTCGTCTGCTCCAATGGAAGTCCGTGTCGGAAGCGATTCGATGTTGGCGTTGTCGGTACGATGTAGTTCCAAGTCCGAAAAGATGCTTCGTTCAATATTTATTATATTCGACGTGCTGCGGATCCAATTCTTCTATCAAAAGTTCGGCCTGATTACAAGGTATTAAATGTATATGGTTTTCGTAGGATTTTCTTGAATTTTAAATAGTAATTTTGATTAAACTTTTTGTGATAGCAAAAATGCGGCCATTCGTTGTGAAATTTAGTAACAGACGCCTTCTTCGGCTTTTGTTATTTCCCACAAGCCTGTGTTAAATGTCGGTAAAAGCCTCTAAGTTTATGCTTTATTTGCATCTAATATAATATGAACTTTCATAATATTATAATTTTAACATAATAGAAAAATTAATTAAAGAATTTACAAATGTTTATAATGTGGTTTTCAATGTTAGATAAGTTCAAAAATGCATCGTAAAAATCGCATTCGCGGGGTTCGAGACAATTTTAAATTAGTGGGCGTGGTTAACTCGCTTCGATATAAATCTTGATGTGGGTAAATTAAATACCTGTAATATGGCGCGTATGATTTGAATTTGAAATGGAAAAATATAAATATAAAAAATAAGTTTAAAAATCATAATAAGTTAAATATCAATTTTAAAGTAATCTTCGTATTAATTTATACACATCTCGAAACTAATTTCACAAATTACGTCCACTAATTCGATATTTATACATGTGTTTATGATATGTAATAATCTGCATTTCTTTTTATAGAGCTGGAATAAGTGTGCTGGTTGAACCATAACAATATATATATATATATATAGTATAAAAAGTAACAAATTGTTCTATTTTCTAAATTTGAAGTTTTACAAAAGATTTAAGAAAAGTAACAGAACATCCAATGCCGCATTTCCATTTGCGTCTGTTTTAACCCTATAATTTTATTCTACTTCTGGCAGTGGTTGAACACGATCATAATCTTCAATGTCAGAGTCATCATCGCTATAACTTAATTATCAGTTTCTTCTGTATTAACTATAAAAATTAGATTATAAGTCACATCATCTAAGAAATGCTCTGTTTGTAAATAATTTTCAACAACTTTATCTACGTGGCTACAAATAGATTCCAAATCTACAAGTGACATTTCTGGTTGCAACCCAATCCTTTACAATCGCCCATACCTTTTGATTGGATTTAACTCCGGGTGATAAGGAGGCAACCTCAACACATTATGTTTATGGGCCCATAATAGTGTATCCAGTTTATATCTTGGATTTTCACTTTTATTTTTCTTTATTAATTCATATAACTCCGGCTTTATCCACTTAACATCAAACGCTATATTTCTTGCTACAAGCCACTCTATCATTTCTGCCTTTTTGGAGGATGATGTTGGATCACGTTGGATTTTCAGATTGTGATATGATGCGTTATAGATACCAGTAAACTTCTTGGTGGAAGATTACCCAGTAACTGTTTATTGACCCAAGTGAAGAAGTTTGTTGAATTCATTTTATCATGGTAATCACCAGATTTTGTACCTATAAAAATAATGGAAATAATAACAACAATAATTTTAACAACTGCGATAAATTTAATTTTGTGTTTTCATTTATCGTTATAAAGCAATGACTGTGTAATATTTATATATATTGTGGTGGATTGAAGATTGAGGGATGATATTGTATGTATTGCTGATACATATATGATAGATAAGATATGTTTAAATATGTTACGATCTCACCACCTAGTTCGATAGTAGATACTTACATTAATATTCTAATAGTTTTATCTCGGGTCTTTTATTTAGGATTCAATGAAAAATTATTGAGGCAACACAGTCTTTTAATAAAAATCAATACATTGTTTTAAATATGTTCATTTTTAAGTAAAATCAGACCTTAACCCTAGATTACGGGTCATTCGTAAATTTTACGATGCTCGTAAGACATCGTACTTTTTCGCTTACTTACGGTCAATGCATCGAATTGCTTTACTGAGTACCTTCTAGTCTAGTATTTAGCTAGACAGTGTGGTGTGTGGTCGTTCTGGTTTCCGACCCTAAAGCGATTTTTCGGCGATAGGTTCGTAAATTTTACGAAAGTCCCGTATTTACGTCATTTTATAAATTAAACTGGTTCTTATTTTTCGTACCGAATTTAATTGTTTTAGTAATAGAAATTTGAGGTAAGATATTTCTTCATTATTATTATTTAAATACATTATAATAAATATAGTGATTTTTTTATTAAGATGTCAAATCGAAAGTTTTTGACCGAGAAGCAACTGGAGGAGGAAGCGGCACGTGTGAATGGAGAAGAGAGTGATCCAAAATCATTTGACGACAGTGATGGTAGTGACATTGAAGAGGACATTTTGGAGGTTGAATCATCTGCCTCCGACAGTGAGGTTGATGAAGATAATAATTCGGCTGTTTGTCTCATCCAACAAAGCTTTAGCCCAATTCAATCTGAAGAAAAAATAGAACCTAGTTTAGATGAAGATGATATTCCTTTATTACAAGTACGTACACGTTCAAAATATGTAATCAACTTGAAAAACAAACGTTTAAAAGGCAGGAATGGTCACAAATGGTCATCTGAGCTGCCTCAACAATCCAAAAGAACGGCTGCTAGGAACATTATACATTTTATAGCTGGTCCTAAAGGGTCTGCAAAAGATTGTTCTAACCTGGATGAATATTTTTTACATTTTTTTTCTGACAATATATTTGATATTATTTTGCAACAATGCAGAAATCGCCAGACAGGCCCAAAAATACAGCGGCCACCAGAATGTTTCCCCAACGACAAAAGACGAACTGAAAGCCTTGTTTGGTGTTTCTGCCGCAAAAAAAGATAATCATTTGTCAGCAAGGCATATGTTTGACAGCACTATTTCCGGCACGTTTTATAGATCATGTATGAATTGTGATCGTTTTTTGTACCTGCTGAACTGTATTAGATGCGATAATAGAGAAACAAGAGAAGAGAGAAAGGTAAATGATCCTTTTACACACATTCGAGAAATTTGGGAAATTTTCATTGACACATGTAGAAATTCATATACTCCAACTTCATACGTCACCATTGATGAACAGCTTTTGGCATTCCGAGGACGCTGTCCTTTTGGGATGTATATTCCTAACAAGCCCGCGAAGTATGGGATAAAAATTGTTATGGTATGCGATTCCGCCACCAAGTATATGTCAGACGCAAGTCCTTACTTGGGGAAAAAAACAGAGAGCAATGGTTTGCCTCTAGCCGAATTTTATGTAAAAGAGTTAACGAAATCAATTTATGGTACAAATCGCAACGTTACCATGGACAATTGGTTCACCTCGGTTTCCCTTGCTGACCAGTTGCTACAAAATCCTTACAAATTAACTATGATAGGAACTATACGCAAAAATAAAAAAGAGATACCCAAGGAGTTCTTGGATGGAAATAGTCGAAACGCAAATACGTCAATGTTTTGTTTCGATCAACAAAAGACATTATTATCTTACATGCCAAAGAAAAACAAATTAGTTTTGCTACTTTCAACTATGCATGAGAAGGCAGAGATCGTAGAAGAAACCGGTAAGCCAACAATAATTCATAACTATAATGAGACCAAATCAGGTGTGGACACTTTTGACCAAATGTGTTCAAATATGAGTTCGAGCAGAAAAACACAGAGATGGCCATTATGTGTGTTGTATGGAATGATAAATATGGCCAGCATAAACTCTTATGTTATTTACACTTTTAATACGTTAAAAGAAGGCGAAAAAACTATTTCAAGATATCAATACATGATTGATTTATGTCTTTGCCTTGCCAAACCATGGATCCAGTATAGATATAACAGCAAAACTTTACGTCGATATCTTCGGCAAGACATAGCTCAAATCCTCGGTATATCAAAAGAAAACGTTGTGAACACACCCCAAGACAAGAAGAGGAAGACCTGTTTCTACTGTCCAAGCAAAAAAAGACGCATGACCACTAATTATTGTATGGAGTGCAAAAATCCAATTTGCGGCGAACACCGAGGAGATATTTGCACCGTATGTTGTGAAAAATAATAAAATATGAGAGGTTTTATAATTTTAAACGTTTGTTCTGATAATGAAGAACGTTATCTTTTTTGTATTTTTTTTAAATAAAGTTTGATAAGGCAATTTTTTTTTTTTTTTATTGAGTTGTAAAATTTACGATAGTCCCGTAATTACGTTTGGCAAACACAGTCCCGTATTCTAGGGTTAAATCGCGAACTAATTAATCTACTATATATATATATATATATATATATAGTAAATTCAATTTGTTGGCGATTTAAGGTAAGGTCTGGTTTTACTTCAAAATGTATATATTTCAAACAATCCTACATGTTTCGGCAAATGATGCCTTTTTCAAGGAATATAAAATATATATTTTTATATTTTATATTCCTTGAAAAAGGCATCATTTGCCGAAACCCAGACCTTAAATCGGCAACAAATTGAATTTACCATAACATAAGGTCACAAAATAATTATCTATATATATATATATATATATATATATATATATATATATATTGTTATGAGGCAAATAGCACCGTTATTCCAGCTATCTACAAATGGAGAAGCAGTAATTAATACAGGAATTACACTCAATAGAATAGCTACATTTGGCGGACATAATTTGTAAAATTAGTATCGAAGTGTTAATAAATTAATATTACGATAACTTTGTATATTTCAAATTAATTTATATTTATTTCATAATTTACTTTACATATTTTTTAATTGTCAATTTCATAATTCAAGATTTACGCGAAATTAACAAGATAGCAAATTTATTTACATTCAAATTTTATATCGATACTAATTGGACACGTCCACTTTTTGAATTTTTACAAAAACCCGCGAACAGGTTATTTTAGTTCTAAACATTACACATAACCTAACATTGAGAAGCCCGTTGTAACTATTTGTAAATTATTAATTTAATTTTGTTTTCCTGTTTGAATTAATATTTCATTTACATTTAAATTATTATCAATTTGAATAAAAGTAAAAGTCAAGGCAATTTGATTAATTTCTTACAAGGCTTTGGAAAGAAATAATCGATAGCGAGCGTCAGTAGAAAATTTTACGATTGCTATAAGAAAGTGCTACTCCGTATTTAAATATTAATAAATCATAAAATACTTGTGATAAATTTATAAAACTACTTTGAAAAGAAGCATTTAACATTGGCGTTACCTTTGAAGTACGTTTGGAGTCAATAATACCTGAGACCGGCAAGTAATCGTCCAACGCATCTTTTGGCCACCGGCTACGAGCAATTCCTACACCTTCGAACAGCGTCCATACCTGCATCGTAGAACCGAGAACACCTTTATTTGGTCCCGCACAATCGAAAATCCTGACCAGCTGACACTATCCTTCATACCTGCACGCTTCCTACAAGACACAGGTTTATTTAAAACAATTCATTTCGAAAAAGTCTTATTAAAACTATTTATTAACAAAACAAAATTTTATTAAATTCATAATTCCTTGATTTTATTTTAAAAATATATTTCTATCTTGCTCAAATTTGTGAAAAGAAACTAATTATTAAGAATTGTAGTACTTACCATCTATCTGTTTGTGTATTTATTTATATTATAATATACTTTACGATAACATTGCTATTGAAACATAACCATTATTTCACACGTGCACATTATATCAATTCCTTGTGTTACCGTTAGTCACGTTACTTGTTCACTGTTTACAGATAACTTATAGATGTCAGTTTGTATGACGAGCGGTTTAAGTAATCGATAAATATCCTTTTTTAAAATCATAAAATTAATAAAGATTGTTATTTTTTATATGTATATTTCCGCAGTTATTAAAACGGACCAATTCACACGCCTGAGATATATATAATTTATTTGTAAGAGTCTCATTAATATTTCTGAATGTAGTAAATTTCCACATTATACATTTTATAGCCGACTGAACGTGGGATATCATACTGTTGCGGTAGCATTACTACTACATTGCTGTCGGGGTTTACTACAATATATATATATATATATATATATATATATATATATATATATATATATATAATATTTTCGTGACCTTGGTATGATAAGGTAAACTTAATAAGTCGGCGATTAAAGGTCTGGTTCATTACTTCAAAGTATATATATTTAAAACAACCCTACATGTTTCGGCAATGATGCCTTTGTCAAGGGATTACAAAATATAAATGACAGAATATAAATTTATATTCTGTCATTTATATTTTGTAATCCCTTGATAAAGGCATCATTGCCGAAACATGTAGGGTTGTTTTAAATATATATACTTTGAAGTAATGAACCAGACCTTTAATCGCCGACTTATTAAGTTTACCTTCTATATATATATATATATATATATATATATATATATATATATATATATATATATATATTGCTACGACCGAAGTCGCGCTTAAAAAAAAAAAAACGCTCCCCGGAGCAGACCCGGTCTCGGACAACTAAAACTGCCCCTCCCGTTCTTGCCAACGTCCAACGGCCCACCCGGCTTCTGAGGCTGCCTCAGCCCAGGGGTGGGGAGACCCAGAGGTAAGTAAGTCTACTAAAGAAGATGGATAAGGGCGCCACCGAATTTATGCCGCTGGACGTCGCAAACTCGGAAACTATGACGTAAGTCTATTCAAAAAGGCAAGTAGCGTGGGGCAGAAGGCCGGCTCCGTGACCGAGACTCGTTCCACTCTCGAGGATCGAGAGACGAGGGAAAAAAAGATAAGTTGTTTCCAACCAAACAAATCTTATTTATTAACACCCAGTATATACAGTGTGTATAAGCCAAATGGAATAAATTCATTATTTCGGTTACTGTACATATTTATAAAAAATCCCGAAACAGGTCATATTTAATTTATAAATTAACATTCTTCAACGTGAAAATGCGATCCCTACCTTCAACCCCCTTCGAATGACAGGTACAACCCCCATTTTTTTAAATGGGAAGTATAGGCTTGTGATATATCGTTGTAAAGGTCTCTTTATTCTCTATTCAAAAATGTTATAATTTTCATGTTTGTTGCAACAATTAAGATAGAATAAAATAAAATCATGTTGTTATCGAAATTCGCTACAATATACTCAAAAAATAAAATTTTATGCAAAATGTAAAAAAAAATTTAAAACGCCAGAAAAAAATATGAATGTCACTGAAGTAGATGCTCATTTGCGTTTATAATACATACGTTGCGTTTATATACATACATCAAAGGCATCATTGCATTACTTACTTCCCGTTTAGGTCTTCATAATAAGAAAGTGAGTAAAAACCATACCAATGTGCTTTTTAGATGGTATCCATTAAAAATACTTTAAAAAGTTTCCGTGGCAACATTAGTTTGTTTAAAACGCCTTAGTAAATTGTTTTGTATTTAAAAGTTGTCATTTAAATTGACAGTTTGATAATTTTAGTTTGAATTTCGTAAAATACAATTCTGGGAAATGGTTAGATTAACGGAAATGCATAAAATAACAGTCATACAAATGATTGGTTACGGAGATAGAACCCGAACACAACAAGAAGTAACCCGCCTATTTCATGAGAAATTTCCTGATTTACCGCCTATAGCTCAAGGAACAATAAGTAAGATAGAGAAGCAGTTTCGAGAGTTTGGTCATGTAAGGCAGATAAAAAAATCAGCTGCCAATGCACTGAGTGATTAAATCAAAGTAGATGTGATGCTTGAGTTTATGGAAAACCCACATACATCGAGTAGACATGCATCCACTACATTAAATGTTAGCCATACATCGATAGTAAACATATTAAAAGAAAATAAAATGCATCCCTATAAAATGATATCTACTCAGGAGCTTATGGAAGACGATTTTGATAGAAGAACTTATTTTTGTGAGCGAATGATGGACATGCTGGATAACAATATTATCAATTTAGAAGACGTTATGTTTTCTGATGAGTGCACTTTTTCTCTTAGCGGTCATGCTAATCGGCAAAATTGCCGCTACTGGTCTACGGAAAATCCTCACTGGATGAGGGAAGAACACACACAATACCCAGTAAAAGTTAATGTTTGGGCAGGTATTGTTGGAAACCATATCATTGGTCCGTTTTTCATTGAGGGCAATTTGAATGGCGATCGTTATTTGGCACTACTTCAAAATGTTGTCATTCCAACTTTGGCAAATTTATATCCTGATCCAGGAAACTCTCAAATTCCAATGAATACGATATGCTTTCAGCAGGATGGAGCACCACCACATTACCAACGCAATGTCCGGCAGTACCTCGATGCAATATTTCCCAATCGGTGGATAGGAAGGCGAGGATCGATAGAATGGCCAGCGCGATCACCTGATCTGACCTTACTTGATTTTTTTTTATGGGGATATTTGAAGAGCATTGTGTACAAAACTAAACCTTTGGATTTAAATGACTTAAGAGAACGAATAACGCTTGCGATTAGGTTGATCACGCCTGATATGTTAAATAATGTTAGAAGACAGTTTTATTTAAGATTAGGATGTTGCCAAGACGTTCATGGTGAACATTTCGAACATCTACTTCATTGACATTCATATTTTTTTTGGCGTTTTAAATTTTTCTTTACATTTTGCATTAAATTTTATTTTTTAGTATATTGCAGCGAATTTCGATAACAACATGATTTTATTTTATTCTATCTTAATTGTTGCAACAAACTGAAAATTATAACATTTTTGAATAGAGAATAAAGAGACCTTTACAACGATATATCACAAGCCTATACTTCCCATTTAAAAAAATTGGGGTTGTACCTATCATTCGAAGGGGGTTGAAGGTAGGGATCGCATTTTCACGTTGAAGAATGTTAATTTATAAATTAAATATGACATGTTTCGGGATTTTTTATAAATATGTACAGTAACCGAAATAATTAATTTATTCCATTTGGCTTATACACACTGTATAAGAGGGAAAAAAGAAACTGTTACAGATCTCGAAATGTTGCACTTAGGAATAAGTTCTAAATTTACTTGACCATGTATAGTATATATTTAGAGAAAAGAGGAAAAAGAAATTAAATAGATTGTTACGTGTCCGTAACGCTCAACGTTTTATTGCTTTATTTCATAATTTAATTAATAATATCTTCAATATATTTCGTTTCATTTTCAACGAACCTACCTGTATAGGTATCGTTATTCGCTATTTAAATATATATTAAATTTCTTTCGAGTTTTTTTCCTTTTTTTCCTTGACCTTAGTGCTCACTTTGTTTCTTTGGTTATTAAGAAAAGTACGTGAATCACTCTACACACGTTGGTTGTTAGCTTTCGATCTTTGAACGAAGTTGCGTTCTTTTACCCAACACAGATACCGATCGATGTAAGCCGTATTGTATCATTTTAATTACGGCCCCGTGAGAGTTTTTAATCGATCAAGTTATCCAAATTATTCGCTAAATGCGTTATCTCTCTGGGAGGATTTAAACTGTTGGAAAAGAGAAAAAACCTGGTAACACGCTAAACAATCATCGTTTTAATTTTCATCGCCATCACACGCAACATTTGGTATGTATAGAGCTATCTCTGTTGAGCCCTTCTTTTTTCTCATTGTCGTTGTTATCCCTTTATTTAGATGGTGTACCCGACGGGAAAAAAAATAAAACAACAAAACAAATCTCGAAACATCGCCTGATTGTTCCTGCCAGTGACGATTTTCTTTCCGGAAGGGAAAAGGATCGCCGATCGCAGTTGGACCGTCAGATAAGATCTCGTTACATTAATTTTATTTTCAAATTATTATTCATAAAATTTCCCGTTTCTTTTCATATATCTCGTTATTATTATTAAATTAATAGATCGTCATTCAATAATCCCAGGTGTTTTCTCAACGAAAAATCTGCTTGACCTTTTTTTTTGTAGATCAATTTCTTAAACCTTTGCGTTCGTTTTACGAACTTTTTTTTTGTCGTTTCAATTTAACCTTACGTTTAAACGTAAATTTATTTTAACACTTTAATTGTTTGGACTTATCTTTGTTAATTAATTAGAATACGTTCATCAACCCTTTAATTGTTTGTATCTCAAATTTTTGCCAATAAATTAGAATACTTTTTTTTAACACTTTAATAGCTTGTATTATCACATTAGAATAGTTTTTTTTTATACGCAATTACATATTTTGCGGCATCTTATTTGAATTTAAAAAAAAACGTTCTAGCTAAAGATCGTTTTATTTCAACGAATCGTTGAATTTTGTAATTTATTGTGAACCTACGAGAAAGAAAGAATACGTATTGTTTTTTTTAGGTCGTACTAGGCCATCAGCCGCACTGTAAAACTTTAATTAGTCGATTTATTTAAATTACATCTCTTTGTTCTTGATTTATCTGTTTCTTTACATTTGACTGGCCTTCAGCCGCATATTTCTGTAACCGTTTTTTTTTCCCTAATATATATATATACGGGGTGTGAATAAATAATTATTGTTTGGTTGTATTACAAACGGCGGCTTGTGCTGGATATCGGGATGTTGATGTGCCGCGCCAATAATAATGAAATTATTCTAAGATAAATAAAATAATTAGTGGTGCTGGTGAAGTTCCTTCAAAGGTTTAGGACGTGCGTGATGATTGTTAATTAAAATATATATATATATATAACTTACTAAATAAATAAAACACATAAGCGTTGTCCTTAAAGTTTGTATTTATATTTACATAAGAAATTGAAATTGATATATTAAAGAGTAATTAAAACAAAAGTAATATGTACACGAGAAGCGGTAATTAAGTAACTGAAAATTAACACAAAAATACTCTGAAACGAACGTTTAATTGAGCAGTAAATTGAATACGATTAATATAAAATAATCTCTGTATCGAACAATACAGAGTTACCTTTGTGTGGCGATGATGGTCACGTGGCCTTCGAAGATATACCTGGTCAAGTATATGTAGAGCGGTTCTTAGAAGCAAAAGACGCCGGGCGGCGTGGCATCGTGGACTTGCACAGTACTATGAGTAAGATGTGTGTACTTTCGAGGGTTCTAACGAGAAGATGACTGATAGCTTTTCGATAGAACACTGGTTTTTGAAAACGGTCTGTTTTATGACCTGGGTCGAAGAGAGGGGTCGATATCTTGAATTCTAATTAATTAAGAAGCGGGACCTGAAGAGGTGCTCTATCGATGGCATAAATATTATTAAAATATCGCTTGTGACTTAAGCTTCCTAATGATATGAAACACCATAGGGATGTATAATTGAATTAAAACAATCTAAAAATGAAATGTAAATGGAAAAAATTCCACAGTAACGGTTGTTGCCGGGTCAGGTAGAAACTAAGGGTCTCGGTTAAGAATATAACAAAAGAGAAATACTTTCTCTTTGGACACGAATACACAGAAAAATGTCTTAAGTTAAATATAATTTTAAAATCTAGATATTTAAAGAAGAATTATATTATTTAAGAATAAATTAAAATATTCTAATCTGCAGAGCGTAACAATTCGCCCGCACAAGAAATGTTAATTAATTCTAAAGTTTGATTTTAAGGACAAAATATAAAAAAAAAGCGCCCAGGAGCGGCTTGTGCATACTGTACCTAAAGTTTGCGTTTCTTAAAAATCAGAGGTACAGTTTGAATTAATTGACTTGAGTAATTAATCAGTGTTCGATTAATTAAATGCAAAAAAAAAAAAAAAACTGATCTGATTAGTAAGTCGCTTAGGTGTTAGTCGCGATTCAGTGCAGTATAAAATATGTAATATCGAAACGAAAAAAGGTGAATGGGCCCTAATCTATCATTGCATATCTGACTAACTTGATTAAATTATTATCTCTAATATTTAATTGAAATACCCGTTCGCGCACTATTCACACTGTAGCGGCGATATTGCTGTTGATATTTGGCGTCGGTTCTTGGGTTTTCGATGGCGGCTTTTGTCCGTTGTCGGTCGGTTGCTGTTGACTGTCCCCGGTCTTGCAAATCGACGGCGGTCAAGAGAGGTATGTAACGGCGGCGTCGCTCGACTACCTGCTCCGCGTCCGTTCGTTTATGCATTGCTTTTCGGAGTCGTTTCGGAAAATTCTCTCGCTGTAGCTGCGTTGACCTAGTTAACTTAGGCGATTTTGATTTCTGTAAAAAACAAACAGACTCGATTGCGCGTGGAGGTGGGATAGGGTTAATTGTGGGATTACATTTGGTTTCATGGTAAGATTCGGGAGCTGAAAGAATTTAATTGTATTACGATTTTTCTTACCAAAATGTAAACAACGTCGTCCTATATTTAATACCGCATCTTGCGTTTCGAAGAATGGCATTCCCAATATTAGATTTTCTCGCAAATCCGGTGCAATTAGAACAGGGACTTCTATTACTTGATTCTGGATGCGTGCACTTACGATTCCAGTTCCGGTAATAGTCATGTGTGAAAACTTGTGTCCTAATGATGCTGTACTCACCTTGTTTGATGTTATGCGTCGAACAATTGCAGGAGCGGCAAAGTTATGCGTCGCTGCCGTGTCCAAGGTGGCGTCGACAGAGTGTCCTGTGACTTTCACACATATACGAGGTGTTTTCGATGATGAATTATGCTGTATATAATTCAACGATGGTTTTTGTTTGTTTCGCAGAACTGGGCAGTTGCGATGGCAGTGATTATCAGAACAGTAATCACATGGCGGTAATACTTTCGTCGTTAATTGCTTCACTTTGTTTCCTGAAATTGAATTAGATGATAAAGACGATATCTTACTTGCGTAAATGTCTGCTGGATCGCCATGGATGTGCTTGTCTATTTCCATGCATGCTTCTCTTAACGCTTTCGATGTTTCTAGAGGTTTCGGTCCTAACATCACTTTGTATTCGGATCGTAATTGCCTCTTGATTAACCCTGCGATCTTCGTATCATCCCAATTTGGATATAAACGATTGCACAATCGTTTTTTCTTCAAGAGAAAAGGAACTGCGCGTTCATTCTCTTGCTGAAAATGTCCGTATAAAATTTCATGAAGTTTGTCCTTACGTTCGTTCGACTTGTAACGTTCAAGAAATAATTCGCTAAAACATACAAATGAATCAATTTGATTATCGAATTGCTCAAACCATAATGCTGCTTCTCCGTGAAGATATGTTGCGATTTCAATTATCGTTCGTGCAGGGCTTAGTGTTTCTGCTTTCAGATGTGCTTCTAGTTGTTGGAGGAATATTTCAGGGTCCTGGAAAATATCTCCACTAAAAACATCCGGCTTTGGAGGTGATACACGTGGTGTTGCAACTAATCTACAAAATTCCTGTAAAAAATTGATTAAACATTGTATTTCTGATGAGTTTTCCTTAGGCGCCATGATATCATTCGATTTGGAATTAGAAGAGTTGTCCTGTTCTTTTGACTTCACCATGTTGCTGTGGATTCGTTGATTACACTTAATCAAATTTTTCCTCACGTTCTGGGCGACACTTATTACAAACGGCGGCTTGGTGCTGGATATCAGGATATGAATGTGCCGCGCCAATAATAATGAAATTATTCTAAGAAATAAAATAATTAGTGGTGCTGGTGAAGTTCCTTCAAAGGTCCAGGACGTGCGTGATGATTGTTAATTAAAAAATATATATAACTTACTAAATAAATAAAACACATAAGCGTTGTCCTTAAAGCTTGTATTTATATTTACATAAGAAGAAATTGAAATTGATATATTAAAAAGTAATTAAAACAAAAGTAATATGTACACGAGGAGCGGTAATTAAGTAACTAAAAATTAACACAAAAATACTCTGAAACGAACGTTTAATTGAGCAGTAAATTAAGGGTTAATTGAATACGATTATGTAATATAAAATAATCTCTGTATCGAACAATACAGAGTTATCTTTGTGTGGCGATGATGGTCACGTGACCTTCGAAGATATATCTGGTCAAGTATATGTAGAGCGGTTCTTAGAAGCAAAAGACGCCGGGCAGCGTGGCATCGTGGACTTGCACAGTACGATGAGTAAGATGTGTGTACTTTCGAGGGTTCTAACGAGAAGATGACTGATAGCTTGCTACGATCACTAGTCGTAGTGGAAAAAAAAAGAATATAAAAAAAAAGAAAACGCTCCCCGGAGCAGACCCAGTCTCGATCGACTAAAACCGCCCGTTCTTGCCAACGTCCAACGGCCCACCCGGCTTCTGAGGCTGCCTCAGCTCAGGAGGTGGGGAGACCCAGAAGGAAGTAAAAAGTAAATAAAAAGGTGGAAAAGGGCGCCACCGAATTTATGCCGCTGGACGTCGCAAACCCGGAAACTTCATTACAACTGCTATCAAAACAAAGAAAGGCAAGTTGTGTGGGCAGAGGGCCGGTTCCAAGACCGAGACTCGTCCCACTCTCGAGGTTCGAGAGATGAGGGAAAGGTAAAGAAAAAAAAAGGTCGTCGTTTCAACTAACTGTAAAACTTTAATCAATCCTCGTACTCAAATAATTACACAATTCCCGTATATAAATAATTACACTATCCCCGTATATATATATATATATATATATATATATATAAATTAAACCGCCCCGTATAAAAATTATTGAACAACCCTCGTATATAAATTATTTACACAATCTCCGTATGTGATTTAGGGAATAGCAAAAACTGCTACAGAAATATGCGGCTGAAGGCCAGTTAAAAGCAAAGTAACAGATAAATCAAGAACAAAGAGGTGTAATTTAGATAATTCAACTAATTAAAATTTACAGTGCGGCTGATGGCCTAGTACGACCTAAAAAGAAACAATAAGTATTCTTTTCTTTATCGTAGGTTCACAAAAGAAAAATACAAAGTTCAACAATTTTGTTGAAATTAAACGATCTTTAGCTAGAACGCTTTTTTTTAAGTACAAATAAGATTCCGCAAAATATGTAATTTGCGTATAAAATAAACTATTTGCCACCAACGCGGCGTAAAATTAAATGTGTGACGAGTGATAAGGAGTGAACGCTCGCTGATCCTCTCTGGTCTGAACCTACCTGTTGATGTTATGTCCCCAGGAAGGTCTCTGCCGGCTAACTCTCTTGTTTCGGAGAACGTCGCGGATTCAAGGCCGCGAGATGGAAAATGGACGCCACCCTTATATCCACCTGCAGAGATTCAGCTATAACGGGAGCAGGCGGGACCTGGTAGCTCCAACTAACACCAGAGGGTCAGCCTCTTATCACTCGTTGCAGAGCAAGAAACTTTGTTATACTCATAAAACTAGTGGAAGGGTAGGGATCAAGATACAATCAACAATTCTACAATTTATTAAAGGCTACAAATGGGCCAACATCAATCCACAATTCGGCGTTGTCAATTCTCACAAAATATAAAACTAGACACAGTCGTACATCAAAATTCAAAGTCAAAACGCTAAACTAATATAGTAACAGACACTTAAAATGTTTCGAAGCAATTAAAAGGTGAAGCCCTGTTCAGCCAAACAAAAGTGATAGCAACTTGATATTTGAGTTAATAATACTGAGTACGGAAAAGTTAGCAACTCTCTCCCCCTGTATATTTGAACCGGGAGGCGAGAGGGGTTATACCAAAATTGTCTCGTCAGGTTAATAAAACCTTGAAACCACGAACGAGTTATCAAAAGAAGTCTCAATAGACGTCAACGCGAACAATTACAAGAATGGCAAAATCACAAGCGAAACGGAAGGTTACCTCATGAAAGTAATCAAAGTTATGCCTTAATTACAGCAAAATAATAAAGGTAAGATAAGTTACAAAATTATGAGATCTAATATTCCTGGCAGAACTTTTGGAGTACCCCCTGTATATCAGGTGTGCAAATATTTAATATAATTTAAAACAGAAAAACCTGTAGGAAATTAATTAACAAAAGTAATTATTAGAATACCAATTCCGTATACGAAATCTAGATTCTGTACAGTTTATTACAAAATAAGTACATTAAACTACAGAAAGTTCTTCGATTTTCAGGTATCGAAACAAACAATTAAGGGACCGATCTGAAGGATCTGGCCTCGAAAATGACACTAAATCTAAACAGGTGACAAACAGTGAAGCTGTCGGTCTTCTGGAGCTAATATTAAGTTTCTGTACCAGTACCCGGGGATATTTATGTCTATCAACGGGTTTATTACAAAATCAGACTCGAATGACACAGTAAAACAAACTTGAAATAGGGAAAAGAACCCTTCTAAATAAACTGAATTAACAGTTTGAACTAACACACAAGGTGTGCGTCTCTTAAGGAGAGTAACAGCTTGATTATAATATTAATTTAGAAAATACTAAACACTATTCGATATTTAAATGATCTTCTATAAGTTTAGGTCTGCAAGAATTAAAAGGCAACACCTACTTTTTCTAGGATACAATAACAGAATTCGTTCCTTCCAAGTACAATATATCGCTTACTAGGGCAATTCAATTCTTTTATTCACGAGCAGGTTTCACAGCGACGCCATTACGGGAATCCAATATGGATGAACCGCGTCCCTTTCTCCTAATCCAAAAAGGTCTTGCAGAATAAATGTGCCCCAAAATTCACAGGTTGCGGACGGCTTAAGGGAGTTTCAGAACTGCGTCGAAGTATTTCGATCAGCAAAATTATGCCCCAAAACACAGGTTAAAATTACCGGTGAGACGCCTTACGCTTCACAATAGATATCCAAATATTTCTCAGAAATTCAGAGAAAACCTCGTTTTATAAAACGTTTATAAGAATCCTGAAAGTTCAAAATGCGATATGGTAAAAATTATTAAGGGGATTTCAAAAACTCACCGCAGAAATCTAGTTTTAAATAACACGTGACACAAACACGACACAGCGCTTATGAAGCTTAAGTCTCAATGGCTGCCGTATCGATATAGAAGTAAAATGCCGGATACACGTCATCGTAATTGCCGGAAGTAAAGAAAGAAGAGGATATAGTTTTCAAAATCTCGAGGATGATCTCATATCGCAAAAAGTGTCAAACCAAACTTAAAACGTTAAATAATTTAATGACCAGAGACGAAAGTTTCTAATAGGAGTCGGCAAGTGAGTTTCCTGTCGCAGAGGGCGAACAACGAAAAGGAGATGGCGCAATAAGCGTTGTAATTAAAAATTAAACTAGAATTAATTATAGAAAGGCAATATTTAACAAAAACAGATGCGTCTAGAAGATCTATATTTCAAAGCAAAAATTCCTTCATAATTGGTTTGAAATTCGGTGTGACTTTTAGCGAGTTAGCAGTGAAAATCTTGCGAGCATTTCGGATAGGGAATTTAAGAAGATGACCGCTTGCTAATATACAAAGGCTTTCAAGATGAATCGAACGAATGAAATGGGTTGAGAATATTGTAGTTGAAGGGTCTAAACTGTTCGATAAATGGAGTTTGAAGCAAATTAAAAATCATTAGTAGAAATTTATTTAAATGTTAAAGCTACGAGGGTTTTAAGAGAAATAATAGAGAAAACTTGCACTAATAAAGGCCGTATGCAGGAAAATGTATTTGTAAGCGTAACATATTCTAAGTAATTAGAAAAAATTGTGAAAATTCAAACTATTAACGTGAAAAAAAGTATTCTAAGTAATTAGCAAAAATGTGAAAATTCTCAATTAAAGGGTTAATGAACGTATACTATTAATTAATAAAATATATGAAATTCCCAAATATGTGTTAAAAAAAATTTACGTTTAAAATTACAAAATTAAATTGAAACGACCAAAAAAAAACAAGTTCGTAAAAATGAACGCAGACGTTTGAGAAAGTGTTCTACAAAAGGAAAAAAACGAAGGTCAAGCAGGTTTTTCGTTAAGAGAAAACACCTGGGTTATTGAATGACGAAAGATTAATTTTTAAAAAATGACTAGATATATGAAATTTTACGAATAATATATTGTAAATTAAAATTGAGATAACAAAAGCTTAGCTGTTGTTCCAACGACGATCGGCCTTTTCCCTTCCAGAAAGAAGAACGTCGCTGGCGGGAACACTCAGACGATAGTACAAGATGTTTTAGTCGTCTTATAACTGTTTTTTTCTGCCTGTCGGCTATACCATCTAAATAAAGGGATAACAGCGACAATAAGTAAAAGAAAGGCGCAACAGAAATAGCCCTATACATACCAAATGGCGTGTGATGACTAAGAAAATCAAATCGATAATCGTTAGCGAGCTACCAGGTTTTTTGTTTCCTCTTATCCAACACGTAAAAATCCTCCCAAGGAGATAATCGCATTAGCGAATAATTTATAGCTCGATCGAATCAAATCCCTGAGGGCCGTAAAATAAAATTAAAAACAATACGGCTTACTTCGATCTGTAGCTGTGTGGGTAGAAGAATGCAACTTCCTCAAAAATCGAAAACTAACAACCAAGTGTGTCGAGCGAATCGTCGAACTTTTCTTAACAGCGGAAAAAACCAGCGCTAAAGGTCAAGAGAAAAAGAAAAAAACTCGAAAGAAATTGAATATCTTTATTTAAATTGCGAATACGATACCTATACAGGTAGATTCGTTGAAAATGAAACGAAATATATTAAAGAGATTATTAATTAAATTATGAAATGAAGCAAGTTGAGCGTTACGGACACGTAACAACTCCCCTAACACTCCCTATAAAAAAAAGGAAAATAAGTTAACTTTTTTTTTGAAGAGAAAATTTTTTGTTATACTAATTTTTTTTTTTTGATTTAATTTTTTTTTGAGAGCCCTTTTTATCGAGGGTTAAGTAGGCCCAAACTAACCAAAGGACTGCAACCAGCTGCGACGAAGGAATGCCCCGACTGAGACCAAGCCGAGAGTACACCTTTCCGGACGGAAAAGAAGTAAAGAGGAAAATAGAAGTAGAGATTAGAAAAGCTAGAGTAAGAAGATAGAAAGAATGGGAAAGTGAAACAGGTAAACAGGAGAAGAAAGCTAGGTGAAGGGAACCGAGAGGTGCGGCAATGCGGAAACGGCAAGGCTCTCATGCTCTCAATTCGTGGGTGGGAAAAAGACAGGTAGTAAGAAAAGAAATCCGGAAACGTAACCCACGACACGGCAACAGCGCAAGCAAACCCCGACTCAGCAGGTGCAGCCTTTAACAACAAAAAAAACAAAAATAATCTAATCCAGGTCTGGAACAAAAAGAAATCTAACGTACGCAACCACAAAGCTGCCGGACTCAGCGAGACCAGGCAAAGACAAGCTTGAGAAAAAACCTATATGGTCCAAGGTAAGATAAAAGTCAAAATCGAGAAAAAAATGTCAAATCCGGTAAATAAATTAACGTAGGCGTAAACGCCAGGTAACCCACCAAGTTCCTGCTTGACATAAGAACTCAAACAAAACTCGAGATAAGATATACTCAAGAGAAATAAAAGAGAGAACGGTAACGGTAAGGTAACGAGCTATACCTTATCTCAGAGTAAATGTCGGAGATAAATGGTCAAAAAAAAAGATATACGGTAAGGAAAGAAAGTCTAAAAGTTTCAAAAGAAAATAAAATAAATTATTCCACACGAGTCCCAACAATGGGAAACTCCCAAACCAAAGAATATATAGGAAAAGAAATCGAAGTCCCAAAAAACTAAAAGAAAAAGGAATGAGATACCGTACGTCGACGATATCAGGACGAAGGAACGAATTAAATAAGACTCCCTTTTTTGTCGCCTCTTACGACATGGCAGATGCACCAGACTGAGTATTCGTCTAGCCCCCAGACAGGCCAAAACACGGTTCAGGATGGTAAGAACAAACCGAACATGACTCCTTTTTGTCGCCTCTTACGACATGGTGGATTATGCCAGACTGGGTATTCGTCTAGCCCCCAGACAGGCCACACACGGTTCAGGATGGTAAGAACAAACCGAACATGACTCCTTTTTGTCGCCTCTTACGACATGGTGGATTATGCCAGACTGGGTATTCGTCTAGCGCCCAGACACGCCACAACAAAAACAAAATAAATAGTCAAAGTCGAGAAGCAAGGGTCGTCAGCAGAACACAAACGGAACGTCACTCCACGTCGGAAGGATGAGCCTTTAAGTCTTTGATGTTCCAAATCGAAGTCCGACCGGCATCATCAGACAGTTGGTACGTCCAAGGCGAGACAATACGAGTGATGGTAAAGGGACCGACAAATTTAGGAGCTAACTTCGCTGCAAATTGTTTGGAAGCGTCAGACAAGACATAATTGCGCCTCCAGACTAGTTGATTCAATTGCAGTGGTTCAATTCTCCTGCGTAGATTATACTGATTTGCACTTCGGGTATGAGCTTTCAGAATTCGAGCTTGAATGTTTCGATAGAGCTTAGCGAAGGCACTAACCTCAAGATCTCGTTCGCCGGGTGGTACGAAAGTTTCCTCTCGACCATCGATGGAGACTTCTCTACCGAAAGTAACGAAATAATTTTTTTTTCTTTTTTTTAAGCTCGACACTTAGTGATCGTAGCAACTACGACTAGTGATCGTAGCAAGATATTTTAGAATTTAACTATGTGGCTGAAGGCCACTCAAAAGTAAAGAAAACAAAATTAAATTAATTTAGAACAATGTGATGTAATTCAAATAAATCGACTTATAAAATTAACTACAGTGCCGCTGATGGCCTTAGTACGCCCTAAAAAAAAACAATACGTATTCTTTCTTTCTTGTTGGTTCACAATGTATACAAGTTCAACAATTCGTTGAAATAAATCGATCTTAAGCTAGGAAGTTCTAAATTAAAAAAAAATAGCAAAATATCTAATGCATATAATGAAAGTATTCTAATCAATTAGGAAAAATATGAAATACAATCGATTAAAGTGTTCAAATAAGTTACCAAAAATCTGTAAGGCATATAATTAAAGTATTCAAATTAGTTAGCACAAAGATGTAATGCCTATAATTACAGTATTCAAATCAATTAGCAAAAATGTGTAATGCATGCAATTAAAGTGTTCAAATAAATTAGCCAAAAATCTGTAGGCATATAATTAAAGTATTCAAATAATATTTATGTATAAACGCAAGTTTATATTGAAACGGTACAACAGTTCGTGAAGCGAACAAAGAAGAGTATAAGAAATGACCCACAAAAAAGAAGGTCAGGCAACACAGGTTATTTTCGTTTGGAAAACACCTGAGACTATTTAACAGCGATCTATTAATTAATAATGACAATAATTTATATATGAAATGAAATAAGAAATTTACGAATGACAAGTGAAAAATAAATTAGCGTAACGAGTGCTTATCTGGCGGTTTGAAATGCTATCGTGTCCTTCTCCCTCCAGAAAAAAAGCGTCACTTGCGGGAACAATCAGGTGGTGTTACGTTATTTCTTGCCCGTCGGGTACAGCATCTGAATGAAGGAATAACAACGAAATAAGCAAAAGGAAAATAAAACAAAGAAAGCCTTATACATACGAAGAATGCGTTCGATGGCGGTGAAAGTAATTAAATGCTGTTTAGCGTGCTATGAATTTCTTCTCCCAACACTTCAAATCCTCCAGGGGAGATATCGCATGAAGCGAATAATATTGGTATAAAGATCGATTAAATTCCCTCACGGGGCCGTAATTATAACAATTAAGTAAGGCTGCATCGATCAATATCCGTGATGCGAGAGAACGCAACTACGTTCGAAGATCGACCACTAACGACGGAGTGTGTCTAGAGAGCGAGTGCCGTACTCTTCCTTTTCAAAAAAGCGGGCACTGAGGTTCGAGGAAAAAAAGAAAAAACTTAAAAGAAATGAAACATATATTAAAATAACGAATAACGATACCTATACAGGTAGGTTCGTTGGAAATAGAGCGAAATATTTTGAAGATATCATTAATTAAATTTCAAAATAACGTAATAAAGCGTTGAGCGTTACGGACACGTAACTATATATATATATATATATATATATATATATATATATATATATATATATATATTGCAGTAAACCCCAAAACAGACATCTGCTTTCAACTTGACATCTACATTCAATAACTGACATCTGATTCATTAACACTGTTACTTTATAATACATTTCTAAATAGCTTGAACCTAGGTCTATTGTGGGTGAGTGGTAAGACCGACAGTCCGGCAAAAACTGTAGACTTGGGTTCGAGTCCCAACATAGACAATATTTTTCAATTAAAAAATTTCGTATGATTTGCTTTGTAATTTGTCGACAGCAATGTTTACATCCCCCCTTACTTTGCAATTACATACATACTAACTTGATATTGTTATATATATATATATATATATATATATATACTATACATATATAGTTGTCAGAGCGACATCTTATAAACTTCAGTCAAACTAAGCAATACGATAAGGTAGGTATCCTTATATTATACAGTATAATTATTAAAAATTAAAACCAATTTATATTATTTCTTTCTCATATCTAATTATAAATTTATAAACATTTCAAAGCCCTTTTTCATTATATTTCAATTGGCGCCCAACGTGGGGCCCTTCTTTGCATTAAAAATAGAAGAAAAATCAAATCTTGATTGCAATCACAAATAAATAGGCTAAGAAATAAGTAATTAAACTTCTAGTTTCAAAAATTCTTTTATTGTAAATTCACTACAATATTGTTTCGCCATACAATGGCTTCAACAGGTGGATGAAATACTGAATATGTACAATACAAGTTTGAATATTTATGTATGTAAAAATTATTGAGAAAAATGGTGGTGGAAAATTTTTTACAATCTTAAATTGAGTAGATAAGAGTGTTTAATCTAGTTCGTCATTTAAAGCTAATCTTAAACTATTGTGTCTATTAATTTCTAAGTTTTCTAACAAGTTAAGTTTTGTACTTTTATCTTGAATGTGTAAAATTTTGAAATCTATATTAAATCTATGATTGATATCTATACAATGACTTGCGAAAGTTGAATCTGTTTTCTTTTCTTTATGACTTCTCTCGTGTTCTTTCATCCTAATTTTGAATGTCCTCCCCCTTTGTCCTATGTATACCTTATTACAATCTTCACATGTTATTATATACACCAGAGTTTGATTCTATGTCTATTTTATCTTTGTTGTTTTTAATAATGTTCTGTATAGTATTGTCTGTTTTAAATGATATATGTTCGTTATTAAGTTTTTTAATGAAAGTACCAATTTTTTCCGAAATTTTTCCTAAGTAAGTGATTGAATTGTAGGAATTAATTATCTTGTATTTTAATTTTGGCCTAATTCTTGTTTGCGGCATGCGATATTTATACCAATAATCAATGCCACTTTGGTTAAAAGATACTCGTTGTCTGAAGCTTCGTGGATAAATCGATTGATTTCCTCTGATTTCGGTTTTTCGGTTTGGAGCCGTCTGAGTTACACTTCAACAGTGCTCTTAATTTCAAATATTTCGTTATATCTATGTAAAGGGTACTTTGAAGCATAGAACACTGAGTCCACAAAGGACTGGGTTTGAGTTTTTCAGATAACTCCAATGTAAGCTATCAGTACATTTTCAGAAAAGACGATGTTTTTCCTTTTTTGTTTTGTCAATTCATAAATTGTTTGTAGAAAAACTCGTACCTGTCCCTGGATTTAGGTGGTAGTAGGTTGAGAGAATTGTTTTTTTTTGCGGTTTCAAGTACTTCTGGTGACGTGCATTCCATATCTATAGACGAGTCGTTTTATATAGCCATCGTTTTCTACAAAGCCAATAATAATATAACAAAAACGCCTGAAAAGTGTTATAAACTTACCAAAATCCGTTTGTAGAAAATTTTTGACGTTTGCTTCTGAGCGCTCGTTTCAGATATACAAAATAGCAACATACTTGATAATAGTATATTTAGATATAGCAAACGCCAATTAAGTTGGCGCGAGGAGGGGTAAGTTCGGGCTGGATTAGAAGTAGTGGGGAGATTTGTATTTGGTTTTACATCAAATGTCAGATAATTCTAACCTCTGAGCGTGTATCACTTTATGATCCCCTAGCAAAGACATTATGTTACATCAATGACAAATGTATTCTGACAATTACTTGGGTAGTGGGGGTGGACGTATATAAAAACGGCTTCTGCGCACCTCCTCCTCGCGCCTACTTAATTGGCGCTTGCTATACAAGTTTTATAAGACATGATTTTTGCGCACGAGTTCAAGGTTTCTGGTTTATTAGAAAACTCGCCTACGGCTCGTTATCTAATGAACGAGTGCGCAAAAATGCTTTATGAAACGTGTATTTTATACTATTTTTTCTATTCCGCCTTTTAAATATTAAAAAATGTTTAAAATAATAGTCATGTTCAATACGAATGTTTTAGATATTTTATTTTCTTGACATTGGTTACACTGACTTAAAATTTGAACATTTCATTTCAAATATTTGAAATATTGTTATAAGTAGAAGGAATTTCCCGATTATGGACCCTCCACCTCCACCATGACATCACAATGACGTCACAACTCAATGACGTCATACTGACGTCACAATAACGTCACAACCCAATGACGTCATAATGACGTCACAATGACGTCACAACCCACTGACGTCACAACCCATTGACGTCATACTGACGTTACAATGACGTCACAACCCAATGACGTCATACTGACGTCACAATAACGTCACAACCCAATGACGTCATACTGACGTCACAATGACATCACAACCCAATGACGTCATACTGACGTCACAACCCCCCGACGTCATAGCCCTATGACGATGCAACCCTCTGACGTCACAGGGTCATAACGTCATTAGGATTACGAAACAACCCAATAACGTCATATCCCACTAACATCAAAGGGATACGTAACAACCCTATGATGATGCAACCCTCAACGTCATAGGTATATGATTCACTGAGATTACGAAACAACGCAGTAAATCATATACCTGTAACGTCAATGGGATACGTAACAACCCTATGATGATGCTACCCTCTGACGTCATAGATACATAATTCCTTGGGATTATGAAACAACCCAGTGAATCAAGTACCTGAAACGTCACAGGGATACGTAACAACCTCCACCTCCTCCACACTGATATACGAGGTTCAATCAAAAAGAAAAAACAAAATGGCGGAAGGAGGAGTTAAGCAAAAATGGATCAAGCCAAAAGGACATTAGAAAACAAAATAGCGGATGAAGGTAAGTTTGAAAAGCAAAAAAGAAAAAATACTTACAAGATGGAGGGCCTCCTTGTGGGGCCCCTCAGAAGGAAAATCATACACTTGTGGGACCCTCTGAAGCACCCTCCGAAACATCACCACACACGGCCCTCCCAGTGGGGCCACCGAAACATAACCTCACAATTTAATAAAACACAAGTGCACTCGACAAAAGTTAAATGAGTACTAAAGGAAGTTACATCCGGCGTGCTATATATATATATATATATATATATATATATATACATATATATATATATATATATATATAATTAAGATACCAATGTAAATGAGTAATATGTTTTTTTCTTGAACCAGGTTTAGGAAATTATTACGTCATATTTTTAAACATGATAGAACACGATTTTTCTCGGTGAAACCTGTCTAGACACTTTGAATATTTTTTTTATTAGAAGAGCAATAAATAAATGAAAGAGGAAATTAAGTTTTAAACATTTATTAAAACTATATATATTTACAATTTAAATAAGAATATATAAATTACAATATGTTATTATGTATGTTTTTATATAAAAATTCACAGAGAAGTTTAACATTTTTTATCGTGCAAGCACAATTTGCTTCTTCATGATAAAAACACGGTTCATCAGTCTTAACTAAAACGGGTACAAACATCACCACACACGCCCCTCCTAGTGGGGCCACCGAAACATAACCTCACAGTTTAATAAAACACAAGTGCACTCGACAAAAGTTAAATGAATACTAAAGGAAGTTACATCCGGCGTGCTATATATATAATTAAGATACCAATGTAAATGAGTAATATGTTTTTTTACTAGAACCAGCTTTAGGAAATTATTACGTCATACTTTTAAACATGATAGAACACGATTTTTCTCGGTGAAACCTGTCTAGGCACTTTGAATATTTTTTTTAATTAGAAGAGCAATAAATAAATGAAAGAGGAAATTAAGTTTTAAACATTTATTAAAACTATATATATTTACAATTTAAATAAGAATATATAAATTACAATATGTTATTATGTATGTTTTTATATAAAAATTCACAGAGAAGTTTAACATTTTTTATCGTGCAAGCACAATTTGCTTCTTCATGATAAAAACACGGTTCATCAGTCTTAACTAAAACGGGTGCAAAAATCACCACACACTCCCCCCCTAGTGGGGCCACCGAAACAACCTCACAATTTAATAAAACACAAGTGCGCTCGACAAAAGTTAAATGAATACTAAAGGAAGTTACATCCGGTGTGCTATATATATAATTAAGATACCAATGTAAATGAGTCATGTTTTTTTTGTAGAACCAGCTTTAGGAAATTATTACGTCATATTTTTAAACATGATAGAACACGATTTTTCTCGGTGAAACCTGTCTAGGCACTTTTAATATTTTTTTTTATTAGGAGAGCAATAAATAAATGAAAGAGGAAATTAAGTTTTAAACATTTATTAAAACTATATATATTTACAATATAAATAAGAATATATAAATTACATGTTTTTATATAAAAATGCACATAAAAGTTTAACATTTTTTACCGTGCAAGCACAATTTGCTTCTTCATGATAAAAACACGGTTCATCAGTCTTAACTAAAACGGGTACATTGTCCACATATTCCAAGTTGATCACATCTATATTTACAATAGTTTTCAAATAGTCACACTTTTGCCGACACTTTACACATATTTTACCAAATTCTCTTCAAATATGTTTCAAAATACCTCGCAGGGATTTCAAGTCTACGAGTTCGTCAGAATATTTAATTTTTAAATGATTACTCTGCAGCCAACATACCTTCCTCTTTTCACTAGGTGATAGCCGCATAATGGCACTGTAGGTTTAAATAAAAGATGCATCGATCGGGAACCATCGTTGATGGA
Organism: Melolontha melolontha; assembly: GCA_935421215.2. Lineage (NCBI taxonomy): Eukaryota > Metazoa > Arthropoda > Insecta > Coleoptera > Scarabaeidae > Melolontha > Melolontha melolontha. The sequence goes on along the minus strand of OW285241.1, from coordinate 65,277,896 downwards.
CATCTCCTTAGGTGTAAAATTGTTATTAAAAGAACCTTGTATGTCGACAACCAGGTAAGGCTCGAATCGTTGTTGATACACTCGAGTTCGATGTAGAGGCGTTAAAATTTCAATTAATTTCTCCTCCAATTATTTTATTCTTCTATTAAATCTATGTCTGTCTGCTGCAGACATTCTGAATTCAAACCATTCGAAAATTTCAACATTATCGTTAAACTGTACTCGCTTAGACATCTTTTTAGTGAAATTTAGTAGAAGTGTTGTTCACGATATCGGAGAACAGACTAAATTTGAATGCAACACAACGGTGAGTATATATATCAAAATTTTTTGTACCAACTTGTTTTACGGTTATCAATTTAACGGTTAATTATAATATTGTGAAATATTTTACGCCCACATCACATCCGCCACCCACTCTTCAACATAAAAATTCACGTAAAATCTTGTTTTGCGGTTAGCAATTATAATATTTCGAAATATTGTGAAATATTATTAATTGTTTAAATATATATTTAAATACTAAAAAAAATATTCAATAAAGGGTGATAGTAATAAAATAATCAGAATGATGAATCGATGGAGCATTTTTTAACTCATGACCAAATAAATTTAAAAGTTGTTGAGTGTCAATATCGAAAAGAAAAACTTCAGCTCGAAGCTCCTCCTCTGGCTCACTCACTGTTTCAAAATTTTCATAAATTTTAAACTGCTTATTCCGGTCAAAGTTCGGGTTATAATAATGTAGCACATTAACTAAATCATCAATATCAACGTATTGTGAATGCCGAAATGCAAACGCCGCCATAATTAAACAATCGATATCAAACAATTCTGTAGAGAGTATATAATCACATAGCCCACTAGGTAAATCAACCCCGATTCTCTGTATAAACTCAGCAAATTTGTTATTCGAATCAAATTGCGTATTCATTGTACTAAGTTGTTAAAGTAACTGAAAAAAATACAAGCTCAGACCTGTAGTAGAATGGTTGGGTGAGGAGGGATAGTTTAAATACTGTTCGAAATATTATAGGAGCTTAGTATACGGAAACCAGTGATTAAGACAAAATGTCTCAACATCTAGAATTGATATTAGAAGCAGTCAAGTTTGTTTATGAAAATTATGGTTGGATATGTATTATTAAAATAAATCTAATAGAACATATTCCATTAGATTTATTTAAAACGAAAGTGGACCCAGAATGTATAGAGAAGTTCTGGAATTTAATTTCACCTGACAAACAAGTTGAAGAATATCGTCCGTGTTTTATACATTATAATACTGGTGAGGAACAAATTGACGGGCCACCACCCTCAAAAAGAAACTGTTCAGTTTGTAAAAAAGAGTATTACCCAACAATTCCAAAAATTTAGAAAACCGAGGCAGAGGAAATTGAAACATTGTTAAATATATTTATGTTATATTTAAATTTAAATAAAAGTTATTAAAATCAAATTTAATTCGTTCTTTTTTCAATATCGTATGTTGTACAATTCAATTACAAAAAAAAATATAACTCTGCGGTTTATGTTCGCGATAATTATAATGCCATGATATAATTATCGAAAACAGATATTGCGTAATTGGAGTATATGGAATAAACTATGATGCATATTTACTTCCGTTTATTTAGATAACAGAATACAATGATAATCACAAACGTATATGCTTACACATAACAAAAATTATAATAAATCTCTTTTATTTAACCATATATTGTGGTTATTATCTAAGCCTAAAAATTTAACATATATTTTCTGTCCCTTAGTACGCAAAATTTTCTCAACCAAATAAATATCCTTATATTTAGCTCTCTGTAATTCTGGAGCATAAAAATTGTCAAGAATAGGCTTATTATTCATGTTTTCTAATCAATATGTTGCAGGGTTAGAAATATTTACTCTTCTAATACGAAACAGCTCTGTTGTCCATGAGGGAAAATATGACTTACTAAACAGAGTCTTTATTTACTAATGCGAACAATATCACCCAAAATAAACTTATTTTTTTCCCTTTATTTTAATATTGCTGTATACAGTAGATAAGAGATGCTTTTCATCTTTTACTGTAACGTTGCGAGGTCTCATGCCAGTAGTTCTATGTTTAGTCTTATTATATTTATCGGCTATGGAATCAAGAGCGTTAATCCATTTATAACTGCCAACAAGAAACCATGCATGACGACACTCCACCGCATTTCAGCATTACAGCTCGCCAGTTTCTTAATGCGGCTTTCTTAGTGCTAAAAGTAGAGTAGTGATTTATTTGATATGATCGCATCAGCTTTTTAAAATGTGTATTATAAAACTCCGTCCCGGCATCTGTTTGCAAATTTTTAGACCGTCTGGGACCACTCAATATTTTTTCCATTGCATTCCGAACTTCCAGACCGGTTTTGTTCTTCAGGGGTTGTAACCATAAGAATTTGGCGAAGCTGTCAATTACAACGTGTATATATTTAAATTATAGTATAATATATTTTTTAAAAACTTACTGTATATATTTTTTTTAATCCGGCTGTAACAAAGGGAACAAATAAATATTTTTTTAGTATAATATATATAGAAACTTACTATATTTTCTCCAATGTTCAACTGTAACAATAAGAATAAATAAGTGGTACTGGTACTGGTACTGGTACCAGTGGTACTGGTACTGATACTGGTACTGATTTTCATTTAATAATTCCATCAAACTGTATATGCTGTCATATGTGCCTTTAGATAAAACAATTTCACGTTGAGCACTGGTACCAGTACCAGTGGTACTGGTACCAGTACCAGTTGTTCTGGTACTGGTAGTACTGGTATCAGTAGCAGTTGTACTGGTACTAGTACTGGTACTGGTACTGGTACTGGTACTGGTACTGGTACTGGTACTGGTACTGGTACTGGTACTGGTACTGGTACTGGTACTGGTACTGGTACTGGTACTGGTACTGGTACTGGTACTGGTACTGGTACTGGTACTGGTACTGGTACTGGTACTGGTACTGGTACTGGTACTGGTACTGGTACTGGTACTGGTACTGGTACTGGTACTGGTACTGGTACTGGTACTGGTACTGGTACTGGTACTGGTACTGGTACTGGTACTGGTACCGGTACCGGTACTGGTACTGGTACTGGTACTGGTACTGGTACCAGTTGTACTGGTACTGGTACTTTTACCAGGACTGGTACTGGTACCAGTGGTACTGGTACTGGTACCAGTGGTAGTGGTACTGGTACTAGTACTGGTACTGGTACTCAACGTGAAGTTATCGTGAAATTGTTTTATCTAAAGACACATATGACAACATATACAGTTTGATGGAATTATTAAATCAAAAGTTGACTGTTTTAAAGACTGTGGATTTCGTTAATTTTTATAAATCGACATTGGAATCCTGTGCCCAAATGTCTGGTGATATACACAGCAACATAAAAAGATTATTGTCTTGTCATAGTAACTCTTTAAATGCTTTATTTATGTTAGAAACATTATATCTACATTACAATACTTTTCATTTTGATATTGAAGTCATGAGATTGGGTTGTTAATTTATATTTCTAGAAATGTAGCCAACTGTATATATTGTGAAGTAATTCAAAATTCTCAATAGAAACGATCTTGTGCTTACAATGTAAATTTAAAGGCAGCTTGCTTATGACACCGCGGATATCAACACTTCAACAAGAAATTATTGCTTATTCATATCGTGATACAATCTGCTAAAAAAAACAAGCTAGAATTACATCCGGTGTCATATTTGAAATTAATTATATAAGCTACGATTAAAGTGAATGCTTAGTCACACCACAGTAAACATTTTTTATTCACATTAATTATTGCAATATATTCTAAACTTTGTTCTGTGAAATGCGTTCTTTTATTAGACAGGATGTCTTTAAATATATGAAAAACTTCGCTCAGCATCAGAGCTAGTGAGTAGCGCATAGAAATAATAATCTTTAAATTTAATATATCTACCGATTTCCGTATTTTGAACATTACTATAAAAGCCTTTCAGGACATTAAAATCAGAGCTATGACCGAATATTGCGTCAATCTTATTATTTAGGCGAAACCGACTCTGTCTCTGTACCTGCATGAGTCATTAGAAGATAGCCGTCTCTTCCTCAGTCTGGTCATAATACAGAATCTTCACAAACGAAGGAAATGCACAATCCTACCTGTACAAATAGGAACAACTAAATTAATCACTTCCCAACACACTTTTGTATATCATATAAATGCAACAGCCCCTCGAGTATTATTAAACAAGTTAGATATAACGAATTAGTTGAAAACGCAATTAAATTATTTCTTTATATTTGTAAATAACAAAATAGGATATGCTAGACAATTAAGCACTGAAATAAAACAGAAACTATCTGCGTTTGCTTCTTATAATAAGGAACCAAAGAGAGGTTTAATCAACACAGTAGGTAAAGTATGTGAATGGTTATTCGGAACATTAAACGAAGACGATAAGGACGATATATAAAGTTTATTTCGCAATATTATAATTGCCGTTAAATTGCTAACCGCAAAACAAGATTTTACATGAATTTCTTATATTGAAGAGTGGGTGGCGGATGTGATATGGGTGTAAAATATTTCACAATATTATAATTAACCATTAAATTGAAACCTCAAGCGGATGAGCAAGTAACTGAAATAAAATAACATACCGAGCAAATAACTCAAACTGAATCGTGTACCAAGACTGCAAACAAACTCGTCTCTCCGCTCGGTACATCATCAAATCCATAATACCATTTTTCGCTCAAATCGAAATGTATTTCAATACATTTATTTTGCATCGGAGGAAAGGCATGTGCTAGAGTACCACCAATCCCATCAAATTTATATTGACACACTCCCTTCATACACCGCTGATTATTTGTATGTGTATACAACTCATTAGCGAATGATATTACAATATCGGGATTTTTTATTGAATATATAAAATTTAAATTTGTATGTTTTTGCCATGTATTGAAAGCTGTCTGAGTAATGTTTACCGCTGTAGATGTAGCCATTGTAAAATACCAGAATATATCGGTCTTATTCCATTTATTATAATAAGCTTGAAAGTCTAGCGGAAAGTCTCGAATTCCACACCGAGGTCTGTTCATCAAGTTTAATGTTTCGTTATTCAGATCGCCATCGATGGTTAAATTGAAAAATTCTTGAAATTTTATTACTCCATTTAAATATTTCAGTGTAGTATATGTAAGTTTAAATAAAATATCAATCAAGTAGCCCCTTTTGAATCAGAAAATATATATAGATATTTGTCATTAGAACGTAATTTTTAAAAAAGATTTGAAGATACTTGATACAATTCGTTGATTAAACCTGTCTTTGGCCTCTTATTATGAGAAGCAAAAGCAGTTTCTGTTTTATTTCAGTGCTTAATTGTCTAGCACATCCTATTTTGTTATTCAAAAATATAATGAAATAATTTAATTTTATTTACATAAAAGACGAAAGAAAAAGTTCTTATCACTGTTATTAAATAATCAAAAATTTATATTGTAAACACAATTTTTACACTAAGAGTTCAGAGAAATATCATATTACCGACACCGGATGTAATTCAATCTGCTTAGTGAGCGAATTTTGATTTTCATTTAAAACATCAAATGCATCGTTATATTTTACGGTCGAAGTATCGTTAATATTTAATATATTTTATATATTAAAAGCGAAAGAAACTATTACTAACATATTAGCGTTGTGGTCGGAATTATAAATAGGTCTGTTACAAGAAATTCTAATATTTTTATCCTTATCGTCTTCGTTTAATGTTCCGAATAACCATTCACATACTTTACCTACTGTGTTGATTAAACCTCTCTTTGGTTCCTTATTATAAGAAGCAAACGCAGATAGTTTCTGTTTTATTTCAGTTCTTAATTGTCTAGCATATCCTATTTTGTTATTTACAAATATAAAGAAATAATTTAATTGCGTTTTCAACTAATTCGTTATATCTAACTTGTTTAATAATACTCGAGGGGCTGTTGCATTTATATGATATACAAAAGTGTGTTGGGAAGTGATTAATTTAGTTGTTCCTATTTGTACAGGTAGGATTGTGCATTTCCTTCGTTTGTGAAGATTCTGTATTATGACCAGACTGAGGAAGAGACGGCTATCTTCTAATGACTCATGCAGGTACAGAGACAGAGTCGGTTTCGCCTAAATAATAAGATTGACGCAATATTCGGTCATAGCTCTGATTTTAATGTCCTGAAAGGCTTTTATAGTAATGTTCAAAATACGGAAATCGGTAGATATATTAAATTTAAAGATTATTATTTCTATGCGCTACTCACTAGCTCTGATGCTGAGCGAAGTTTTTCATATATTTAAAGACATCCTGTCTAATAAAAGAACGCATTTCACAGAACAAAGTTTAGAATATATTGCAATAATTAATGTGAATAAAAAATGTTTACTGTGGTGTGACTAAGCATTCACTTTAATCGTAGCTCATATAATTAATTTCAAATATGACACCGGATGTAATTCTAGCTTGTTTTTTTAGCAGATTGTATCACGATATAATGAATAAGCAATAATTTCTTGTTGAAGTGTTGATATCCGCGGTGTCATTAGCAAGCTGCGTTTAAATTTACATTGTAAGCACAAGATCGTTTCTATTGAGAATTTTGAATTACTTCACAATATATACAGTTGGCTACATTTCTAGAAATATAAATTAACAACCCAATCTCATGACTTCAACATCAAAATGAAAAGTATTGTAATGTAGATATAATATTTCTAACATAAATAAAGCATTTAAAGAGTTACTATGACAAGACAATAATCTTTTTATGTTGCTGTGTATATCACCAGACATTTGGGCACAGGATTCCAATGTCGATTTATAAAAATTAACGAAATCCACAGTCTTTAAAACAGTCAACTTTTGATTTAATAATTCCATCAAACTGTATATGTTGTTATATGTGTCTTTAGATAAAACAATTTCACGATAACTTCACGTTGAGTACCAGTACTAGTATCAGTACCAGTACCACTGGTACCAGTACCAGTACTGGCAAAAGTACTAGTAGCAGTAGCAGTACCAGTACCAGTACCAGTACTCAACGTGAAATTGTTTTATCTAAAGGCACATATGACAACATATACAGTTTGATGGAATTATTAAATGAAAATCAGTACCAGTATCAGTACCAGTACCACTGGTACCAGTACCAGTACCAGTACCACTTATTTATTCTTATTGTTACAGTTGAACATTGGAAAAAATATATACACAGTAAGTTTCTATATATATTATACTAAAAAAATATTTATTTGTTTCCTTTGTTACAGCCGGATTAGAAAAAAATATACAGTAAGTTTTTAAAAAATATGTTATACTATAAGTTAAATATATACTCGTTGTTATTGACAGCTTCTCCAAATTCTTATGGTTACAACCCCTGAAGAACAAAACCGGTTTGGAAGTTCGGAATGTAATGGAAAAAATATTGCGTGGTCCGAGACGACCTAAAAATTTGCAAACAGATGCCGGAACGGAGTTTTATAATACACATTTTAAAAAGCTGATGCGATCATATCAAATAAATCATTACTCTACTTTTAGCACTAAGAAAGCCGCATTAAGAAACTGGCGAGCTGTAATGCTGAAATGCGGTGGAGTGCCGTCATGCATGGTTCCTTGTTGGCAGTTATAAATGATTAACGTTCTTGATTCCATAGCCGATAAATATAATAAGACTAAACATAGAACTACTGGCATGAGACCTCGCAACGTTACAGTAAAAGATGAAAAGCATCTCTTATCTACTGTATACAGCAATATTAAGATAAATGGAAAAAAATAAGTTTATTTTGGCTGATATTGTTCGCATTAGTAAATAAAGACTCTGTTTAGTAAGTCATATTTTCCTTTATGGACAACAGAGCTGTTTCGTATTAGAAGAGTAAATATTTCTAACCCTGCAACATATTTATTAGAAGACATGAATAATAAGCCTATTCTTGGCAATTTTTATGAACCAGAATTACAGAGAGCTAAACATAAGGATATTTATTTGGTTGAAAAAATTTTGCGTGCTAAGGGACAGAAAATATATGTTAAATTTTTAGGCTTAGATAATAACCACAATATATGGTTAAATAAAAGAGATTTATTATAATTTTTGTTATGTGTAAGCATATACGTTTGTGATTATCATTGTATTCTGTTATCTAAATAACCGGAAGTAAATATGCATCATAGTTTATTCCATATACTCCAATTATGCAATATCTGTTTTCGACAATTATATCATGCCGTTATAATTATCGCGAACATAAACCGCAGTTATATTTTTTTTTGTAATTGAATTGTACAACATACGATATTGAAAAAAGAACGAATTAAATTTGATTTTAATAACTTTTATTTAAATTTAAATATAACATAAATATATTTAACAATGTTTCAATTTCCTCTGCCTCGGTTTTCTAAATTTTTGGAATTGTTGGGTAATACTCTTTTTTACAAACTGAACAGTTTCTTTTTGAGGGTGGTGGCCCGTCAATTTGTTCCTCACCGGTATTATAATGTATAAAACACGGACGATATTCTTCTAGTTCAACTTGTTTGTCAGGTGAAATTAAATTCCAGAACTTCTCTATACATTCTGGGTCCACTTTCGTTTTAAATAAATCTAATGGAATATGTTCTATTAGATTTATTTTAATAATACATATCCAACCATAATTTTCATAAACAAACTTGACTGCTTCTAATATCAATTCTAGATGTTGAGACATTTTGTCTTAATCACTGGTTTCCGTATAGTAAGCTCCTATAATATTTCGAACAGTATTTAAACTATCCCTCCTCACCCAACCATTCTACTACAGGTCTGAGCTTGTATTTTTTTCAGTTACTTTAACAACTTAGTACAATGAATACGCAATTTGATTCGAATAACAAATTTGCTGAGTTTATACAGAGAATCGGGGTTGATTTACCTAGTGGGCTATGTGATTATATACTCTCTACAGAATTGTTTGATATCGATTGTTTAATTATGGCGGCGTTTGCATTTCGGCATTCACAATACGTTGATATTGATGATTTAGTTACTGTGCTACATTATTATAACCCGAACTTTGACCGGAATAAGCAGTTTAAAATTTATGAAAATTTTGAAACAGTGAGTGAGCCAGAGGAGGAGCTTCGAGCTGAAGTTTTTCTTTTCGATATTGACACTCAACAACTTTTAAATTTATTTGGTCATGAGTTAAAAAATGCTCCATCGATTCATCATTCTGATTATTTTATTACTATCACCCTTTATTGAATATTTTTTTTAGTATTTAAATATATATTTAAACAATTAATAATATTTCACAATATTTCGAAATATTATAATTGCTAACCGCAAAACAAGATTTTACGTGAATTTTTATGTTGAAGAGTGGGTGGCGGATGTGATGTGGGCGTAAAATATTTCACAATATTATAATTAACCGTTAAATTGATAACCGTAAAACAAGTTGGTACAAAAAATTTTGATATATATACTCACCGTTGTGTTGCATTCAAATTTAGTCTGTTCTCCGATATCGTGAACAACACTTCTACTAAATTTCACTAAAAAGATGTCTAAGCGAGTACAGTTTAACGATAATGTAGATTTAATAGAAGAATAAAACAATTGGAGGGGAAATTAATTGAAATTTTAACGCCTTTACATCGAACTCGAGTACATCAACAACGATTCGAGCCTTACCGGGTTGTCGACATACAAAGTTTTTTTAATAACAAGTTTACACCTAAGGAGATGTCCATCAACGATGGTTCCCGATCGATGCATCTTTTATTAAACCTACAGTGCCATTATGCGGCTATCACCTAGTGAAAAGAGGAAGGTATGTTGGCTGCAAAGTAATCATTTAAAAATTTAATATTTTGACGGACTCGTAGACTTGAAATCCCTGCGAGGTATTTTGAAACATATTTGAAGAGAATTTGGTAAAATATATGTAAAGGGTCGGCAAAAGTGTGACTATTTGAAAACTATTGTAAATATAGATGTGATCAACTTGGAATATGTGGATAATGTACTCGTTTTAGTTAAGACTGATGAACCGTGTTTTTATCATGAAGAAGCAAATTGTGCTTGCACGGTAAAAAATGTTAAACTTTTATGTGAATTTTTATATAAAAACATGTAATTTATATATTCTTATTTATATTGTAAATATATATAGTTTTAATAAATGTTTAAAACTTAATTTACTCTTTCATTTATTTATTGCTCTCCTAATAAAAAAAATATTCAAAGTGCCTAGACAGGTTTCACCGAGAAAAATCGTGTTCTATCATGTTTAAAAATATGACGTAATAATTTCCTAAAGCTGGTTCTACAAAAAAAACATATGACTCATTTGCATTGGTATCTTAATTGTATATATAGCACGCCGGATGTAACTTCCTTTAGTATTCATTTAACTTTTGTCGAGTGCCCTTGTGTTTTATTAAATTGTGAGGTTATGTTTCGGTGGCTCCACTAGGGGGGGGGGCGTGTGTGGTGTTACACCGGGAGTCAGGAAAAATAAAATAATTGAAATAATCAGGTGGCCTGCCCGGGCCTGCTCAGTCGGCCTCCCGGTGACAATTGGTGTTTGGGTGGAGGTGGGTTTGCTTGACCCACCGTCCGTTTGCTCTTGCTGTTCTCTTTGAGGTTTAAATGCTCTTTGTTTCGGGGTGTTTTAATGCTCTTTGTTTTGGGGTGTTTAAATGAAATTGCTCTTTGTTTCGGGGTGTTTAAATGAAACACTTATTGTTTGGGCAACGATTAAACTCTTCTTTATTTCAATGTGTACCCAAAGTCTTACACACAAAGGTTTACACAAATTTCTTAAATCTAGAATTCACTTAACAAAGTACTTACGATTGTCCGCGGGGTCACGCACTTTCACTATTCACTTTAATTGTCTTGACTTGTTCCCTGGCTGTTACTACCGGCTGGCTCAGCGGGTAGCTGACTGTCTGCTCCAGGTTTTTATATGAGTCCTTTTGAGTTTGTTAGGTGGTCGGAGTTGCCTCCATTTCCACTCCAATTTCATTACCCGGGGTTGTGTATGTTTTGTGTTATTGTGTGTCGTTGTGTGTTTGTGTGTTACGATTGTTTTATCCTATATGGAATGCTGTGTGTTTTGCTACATTTTTGTGTGTTTGTGTTGACTCTGTTTATTTGTTAATTTTTGATTTTTTTCGCGGCTAATTGGATATCGTTATCCTCTGCGCGTCTTTTAATTTGTTTAAGTCCGTCTTTTTTAATTAGTCTCCGTTTTGGGTTTATTATTTTCCTTATTGTGGGGTTTTCGTGTGACTGTATTGTTTCTATTGTCTTTAGTATTCGTTTGCATATTATTGTTTCCAGTGTTTCGAGTTTCGTCTCTTTATGTATCTGCGCGTTTGTCATGTATCGCGGTGCATTTATCGCGAGTCTAATAACCTTGTTTATTTTCCCTTGTACCGATTGTCTTTGCTTTTCGCTGCCTTGATGCCATATTTCTCCGGCATATGTTGCGCCCGCGAGTATTATCGTTTTTATTATTAATATTTTATTTTCCAGTGTTAGTTTGCTTTTGCCGTTTAGTATCGGGTACAGTGCGTGTGTTGTGAACCCTATTTTTCGTTTTATTTCTTTAATATGTGCCGTGTATGTTAATTGTGAGTCCATTGTGACCCCGAGATATTTAACTTTTTCCTGCCAGTGTATTGTGTGACCTTCGAGTTTGACTTCGTCCGGCCTTTTGTGTCGTTTTCTGTGTTGGAAGTAAATTGCCGCGGTTTTTAATGGGTTAATTTTAATTTTCCATTTGTCGTACCAGTCTTTTAGGAGGACTAGATTGTTTTGTAACTGCTTGTGTATGTACGATGTTCGTCTGCTGCTTATGTATATAGCGGTGTCGTCTGCGTATTGTGCGATATTACATTTTTCTATTGTGGGAATATCCGAAGTGTATATGTTATACAGGAGCGGTCCGAGAACGGATCCTTGTGGTACTCCTGCTGCTATGTGTTCGATTGTCGATTTTTCGTTTCCGATTGTGACATTAATTGTACGGTTCTTTAGATAGTTGCCGGTTATTTTTATTAATGTGTTTGATATTTTGTGACGATTCATTTTGTGTATGAGGCCGGCGTGCGAAACCCGGTCGAAGGCCTTTTCAATGTCAAGAAAGATTGCGCCCGTTGATGTCGATATGTTCATTTTTTCGGTTATTTGTTCTGTCAGTCTTAGTGCCTGTTGTGTAGTTGAATGGTTTTTCCGAAAACCGTATTGAAAATTTGGGATTATGTTTTTGTTCTCGACTTCATTTTCAAGTCTTGTCTGTATTACGCGTTCTGCCAGCTTACTTATTGACGGAAGTAAGCTGATTGGCCAGTAATCTGCGGTTGTTTTTGTTGTTTTTCCAGGTTTGTGGATCATTATTATCTGCGCGTGTTTCCAAATCGCGGGATAGTGTCCGTGTTTTATTATTCCGTTTATTATGTCGGTTATAATTTGTATACCGGTTTTAGGTAGGTTTTTTATTGCATAGTTAGTTATCCCGTCCGCTCCCGGGACTTTTCGGTTTTTAAGGTTTTTAATTATTTTTTCAACTTCGTCGGTATTTGTGGCGTCGATTTCTCCATCTGTTATATCGATTTTTGTATTTCGTTGCGTTCAATTTGGTTTGTAAATGTGTTATGCTTCGGTATTGTTGGGTTCGTTTCGAATTGTCTCTTTAACGCGTTCGCGAATTCGTCTGCTTTTTCTTTATCAGTTATTGCCGGTCCGTTTGCGGTTTTTAGCGGTGGAATTTTGTTTTTTTTTTGTTTGTTAGGGCTTTTGTCATCTGCCAGAGTGTTTGATCTTGCGTATTAAGGGATTCAATTTTGTTATTCCAGTTTTTGTTAAAGTGTTCGATCATGTCAGATTTGATTTCATTTGTTATCGCGTTTAATTTTGTTTTTATTACCGGATTTAGCGTTCTTTTATATTCTTTAAGTATGTTTTTTTTTGAGTCGTAATTTTATTTTTAGTTCAGTCGGGATGCTAAGTTTTGTGTCGATGGTTTTAGTTTTTGTCGTTTGTGCTATTGCGTTTTTTATGTCATCTTCCAGTGTGATCACTGCTTGATCGATGTCTTTCGCGTTGTGAATTTTTACTGTTCTGAGTACTAGGGATTCTTTAAATTTTCGCCAGTCTGTCTTATTAAATGTTTTTTTCGTTCTAGTTGTGTCCATGTCAAGCGTTAATATCACTGGAAAATGATCTGAGGAGAGGTCGTTTATAGTTTCTATTGTATGTGTTGTGGTTATGTTTTTAAGTATTGCTATGTCTAAAACGTCAGTAGTGCCCGTTGGTATGTGTATGTGTGTGGGTTCTACAGGCCCGATTACATTGAGGTTGTTGTCTTGTGCTATTTTCTTTAGTTTTTTACCGTTTTTATTGGCTACTTTCGAGTTCCAGTTTTGGTGTTTCGCGTTAAAATCTCCCGCAAATATTGTAGGTGTGTTTTGATTGAAGATCGTTTGTATGTCTGATTCTACTATGTCTAATCCGGAGGGAAGATAGCTTGCGTAAAGGTTTATCGGTCCCCTTTTTGTGTTTACTTGTATGCCTGTGTTTTCGATCTTATCGAGTGTTTTGTATTCAAGTTCGCTGTGTTTTATTGTTTCGTGTACGAGTATAGCGGTTCCGCCGCCTTTTTGTACCGGCCTATCGTGTCTGTATGTTTTGTATTTTTGTATTTTTAATGAGTGACTTGGTTTTAGATGTGTTTCATTTAGCAGCATTACGTCTATTTGGTGTTCGTCTAAAAATACGTGTAATTCATGTTTTTTGTGTGTTATGCTTTGTGCATTCCAATAGGCTATTTTAATGTTGTGTTTGTGATTCATTGTTTGCGTGCGTGGAAAAGTTTTGTAAGTTCGATTGTTTGTTCGAAAAAGCTTTGTGTTTGTTGGGGTGTAGGGTTTGTCGAGCTAAATGTTAGGAATAGTTTCCCAATCATGAGTGCAATTGTGTCGTCAGCTTTTTCGTGTGAGTTAAGTGTTGGTTTTGGTGTATTTTCCCGGGTTGTGGGTGTGGGTGTGGTTGCGGTGATGTTATTTGTCTGTTGTCTTTGAGTCCACGCGTTGTGTTTTGGTAGTGGTGCTTCTATGAGTTTGCGTGTTTGTATTGGTGTGTTTATTGGGATATTTGGATTCTTTTTGCATGATAAGCTGAACGAGAAGGTGAGCTCCGCCACAGTTTGCGCATTTAGGGGGGGTGGTTGACGGCTTTGTGCATTCATGCGTCGAGTGTGACTCTCCGTACTTCATGCACGCGAAATTCGCGTTGCAAGTACGCTGTTGATGACCGAATTTCTGACATCTGTGACACTGTACGATGTCTGTTCTAAGTCTGAGGGACTCTACTTTTACTTCTAATCCGCAAACTGTGTGGATGTCGAAAATTGACTTGTATTCTTTGTCTATTTCTATTAAAATAAGGGGGGCTGGAAGGCGGTCTTTACCGTTCATCCTAGTGATTTTTGCGATCGGATAGTTTCTAGAATCTAGATCGGCTTTGATGTCTTCGTCGGTCAGGAATTGGGGTACGCCTCTGATGACGATTTTTAATTTTTTTTCGCTACGGAGTTGGTATATGAAAGATTGAATGGCTTTTTCGTTGAGAATTCGGTTGAGATTGCGATAGTCTTGTTCTGTTGATGGAGTGATTTGGACTCCGGCCGGTACGGATCTACTTTGTGTGTATTGAATGTTGTGTGTTTTCATTAGATCTCGGACTCGATGCCATTGTGTTGGGTCAGTGATTGTAATTGGGGAGATAGAGGGCATTTTGGGTAATTGGATTGTGTTGTTTGCTGTTTTTGTGTGTGTTTTGTGCTGTTTGTGTGTTTTGTGATATTGGTACTTACCCCGAGTTTCTCTGCGGAGGTGGAGGCTGTCGGTTCTTCTTCGCTACTGTCCATTGGCGTCGTTTCTTCTTTCTTCGTATCTTCGTCGATCGTGCGGAGTGCTTCGTACATGTTGCTCGTTTCTATATCCGGTGATTCTGTCTTCTGTCGTTTGTTGGACTTTCGTGGTGGTTTTTCGTTTTTCTTGAGCTCGTTCATCTTGTTTTCGAAGACGTTGTGCATCATCTTCATAAAGTTTTCCATTGTCTTTTGCAGTTCTTCGTACGTGTTAATATTCTGCAATATATCCATTGCTATACGTTGGCCTTTGTCGTTGTTGTCGTTGGTGCCAGCCATTTCTTCTGGTTTCGCTTCGTTGTCGGTAAAATATATTATAATATAATATATCGGTCGTAATTATTCTATCACTACCGATGTGCTCAGAGCCATCAATAGCGTGCGAATTCTGCTCCAGGGATTCGGCCCCGCTTTTATATGTTATCGATGGAGTGGGAAGTCGCCCCACTCCTCGATGAATGGTCCATGCCGTCGGTGGGCGGGGCCTAGCGGTGGCATCGTGAATGCATAAATATGGGTGGGGCGATGGTTTGCCGGCATTCACGATGCACCTGTGGTTGGAGTCGGATCGTTGCTGCTGTTCACTCGTGACGGGCTGTATGATGAGTGTTTTTGTATTTCTGAACCAGTCTACGCTCAAACACGTCGTGCTTCAAACCGGAGACCGCCGTCGGTAACAGTGGTGATGTTTCGGAGGGTGCTTCAGAGGGCCCCACAAGTGTATGATTTTGCTTCTGAGGGGCCCCACAAGGAGGCCCTCCATCTTGTGAGTATTTTTTAATTTTTGCTTTTCAAACTTACCCTCATCCGCTATTTTGTTTTCTAATGTCCTTTTGGCTTGATCCATTTTTGCTTAACTCCTCCTTCCGCCATTTTGTTTTTTCTTTTTGATTGAACCTCGTATATCAGTGTGGAGGAGGTGGAGGTTGTTACGTATCCCTGTCACGTTTCAGGTACTTGATTCACTGGGTTGTTTCATAATCCCAAGGAATTATGTATCTATGACGTCAGAGGGTAGCATCATCATAGGGTTGTTACGTATCCCATTGACGTTACAGATATATGATTTACTGCGTTGTTTCGTAATCTCAGTGAATCATATACCTATGACGTTGAGGGTTGCATCATCATAGGGTTGTTACGTATCCCTTTGATGTTAGTGGGATATGACGTTATTGGGTTGTTTCGTAATCCTAATGACGTTATGACCCTGTGACGTCAGAGGGTTGCATCGTCATAGGGCTATGACGTCGGGGGGTTGTGACGTCAGTATGACGTCATTGGGTTGTGATGTCGTTGTGACGTCAGTATGACGTCATTGGGTTGTGACGTTATTGTGACGTCAGTACGACGTCATTGGGTTGTGACGTTATTGTGACTTCAGTATGACGTCATTGTGTTGTGACGTCAGTATGACGACATTGAGTTGTGACTTCATTGTGACGTCAGTATGACGTCATTGTGACGTCAGTATGACGTCATTGGGTTGTGACGTTATTGTGACGTCAGTATAACGTCATTGGGTTGTGACGTCATGGTGGAGGTGGAGGGTCCAGAATCGGCAAATCCCTTCTACTGTTATGTGTTTTGAAATTTAAATCATAGACTAATTTATGTAACTATCTAACATCAAAATGGACGAAATAAGTAATTGCACGCCGCCAGATCTTCGGAAAATTGCAGAAGACAATTTGGAAAATCTTCTGCCAAAAAAATCTCGACACATTTATAAAAAGAAATATCACCAATTTATAACTTGGTGTAAAGAAAATAACATCGTGACTATTACAGAAAGCATTATGATTGCCTATTTTGACAAAGAAAGTAAAATAAAAAGGGCATCTTCCTTGTGGCCCAAATATTCGATGTTAAAATGTTGTATGAATATTTATAAAAATACAGATATCTCAAAATTTTCTAAACTAATAGCATATTTAAAAAGATTGTCTGAAGGCTATGAGCTTCAGAAATCGAAGATTTTAGAAATAGAGAACATTAACCGATTTATAATAGAAGTCGATGATAAAACATATTTAGCAATGAAAGCAAGTAATAAAAACATAATTATAGTAGTATTTTACTAATTGTTTTACATTATTTTGTTATAATAGTCATATTAAAATTATGTTAGGTAATTCTTATAATGGGCTTTAATGGAGCTTGATATAATACATTATTTTGTTATAATAGTCATATTAAGATTATGTTAGGTCATTTCTTATAATGGGCTTTAATGGAGCTTGCCATCGTGAAGAAATAACAAACATGATTATAGATGATAGACAGTTTAAAAATGATGTCTTAATGGTTGATGTGCTAAAAACTAAAACATGTTCCTAGACAACTTATTATAACTCAAAGGTTATGGATTGATTTGGTAAAAAATATTATCATCTTCATCCCAGTCATGTTACACATGGCGTTTTTTCCTGCAATATAGAAATGGCTAGTGTATAAATATTCCAATAGATATTAATACAATAGGAAAAGTACCAAAAAGTAGTGCTACTTACTTGAAATTACCTAATCCTGAACTCTTCACCGGACATTGCTTTGGACGATCCAGTGAAGCACATTTGGCTAATAGTGGTGGAGATTTAATTACAATTAAGCCCCATGGAGGATGGAAATCTTCCGCTTTGGCTGAAGGTTACATTGATAATTCCATCAAGAAAAGACGTTGCTGAAATACTATCTAACACTGCACCTAATACGTCTACTAAAATCACAGAGAATCCATCAACTTCTAATTCAATGGGCAATGGGCAGTGATTTATTAGTTAATGTGAATCAGTTGGAATATCTATTAATGCTCACGAATCTTCTAGTGTTACAGTAAAAGTATATAACAATTGCAGTATTCGCAATGCTAAGTAATCTCAATACAAGTATTTATAGCGTCTAGCTTTGTTAACAAATTTATAGATACACTCCTTTAGCAAGAGTCTGTCGAGCGCCTTTTATTATGTATAATTAGTACTAATCAAGTTTTAGCAAATGTCTCTACTATTCTCTTTATAATTTTTATTTACATTTTTATCACTGTCAAACGTTCATATCTAGCCATATCTAACTTTTAAAACGATTTAGTTCTATGATTTAGCTTGTGACCAACAAAATAGAGTGTGGTAAAGTAATACATTACGATACTGTGTAACCAAGCAACGGGGTATCGTAATTAGCACTTTTCGCCACCGGAATAGAAAAAAGTAAATTATTACGTTATAACCGTGCGTTACAATAACGTACGGGTTTTTGATAGATGTATGAAATTGTCGACTTTCATGCCTACTCAATTGACTGAAATTGACATCTTTCTTATAATGTCGTAGGAAAACACATTTTTATATCAAACGTTATAAATAGGTATTGAATGAATAATAATTCATATGCAATGATACAAATTAAATTTTTTTTTTATTACCTATAGTCTAGTCGTATGCGTAAGTATTTTACACGGCTCCATCTTAAAAGGTAACTGTACTTGTTATAACAGAAAGACCAGAAGGCACAATTGGAAAAATATGTAATAATAGGTGCACAAGATATATGTAGTAAGTTAAAAGTATGTGATATCGACCAATACAAAAAGGGTTGACAATAATTGGCGGTTTACTAGCGTAGAATGAATTAAAAGAGCCCAAGATAGAAGCACATGAAATAATATGTGAGAGGTTTACAGTTTAATGTGGACAAATATGATTATGAGAGAGATAAATTTGAACCTTTATTAACAAATAATGAATACATCTCCAAATCACCAAAGATGATCCCTGCGTCATTGATCTATAATTCTATCAACGACATTCAAAGAATAATCTCCACATCCAAATAACAAACAGTACCTACTTGTATGACAACCTAGCACAGACATACGGCTCAATTTATTTGAGTAATTTATGAGCAATTTATTTGAGTAAGGCAAAAACGGCATTATTACGTACTCCGTGATAAATACACACAATTCCGCTTAGTAGTTCTGTCGTTACTCGTTGACATTTGACAACATACATTCGTTGATATTTGATCGAATTGTTATTTATTTTCTTTTTATAAATACATATTTTCTTAAATTTATTTTTTCAAAACTAATTACATTCACAATCACGACACTTGTTTTAAATTCGTTGCAATATTTTGAACGGCAGAAAAACCATGGTGGTGTTAATACCTATTACATGTGCACATAATATATGTAGAAATAAACCTTTTGTTTAGCGAGTGGCAGATGCATTGTGCTTGGGATTAGTTACAGTAAAACGCATCAAAGCTGTGTAGCAGCAGTTTAAATCGTGTACTTCACAATATTGGATTTAAATATAAAAAGGATAATAATCATAGAGCATTAGTGGAACGATCCAACATTGCAGAGATAAGATTGACATTTCTTAGGAATTACATAAAGAATTTGAGTTGTTCTGGTCAGAGAGAAGTGGTATTGCTTGATGAGACCTGGCAAGATAATAATTTGCAGAGTGTGCGTAAACCTGAGGGTTACGAGGGCAAGCGATATGTTGTATTACATTGTGGTTCAAAATTAGGTTTTGTGTCAAATGCTTCTTTATTGTTTTCAAGCAAATCACAAATAGAAGATTATCATGGTGAAATGAATGGAGAAATGTTTAAGAAATGGATCAAAGAATATTTAATACCAAATTTGGAAGAACCGGCTCAAATAGTGATGGACGATGCACCTTACCATTCACTAGTAGTAAAGAAACATCCATCATCGGCTTGATCTAAAAATGATATTATTACATACTTGTCGAAACATAATATACCTTGCAAACTCTATTTAAAACTGACCTACTACCCTTGGCTAAAAATTAGCATAAAGAAAGACGGTATCGAGTAGATGAATTGCTACAAAGTCATGGACATGAAATTTAGAAGATTGTCTCCTTATCATTGCGAATTTAATGCTATCGAAATTATTTGGGACCATGCTAAACAATATTATAATAAACATATTTTCAGGGATGGACATGGAGATGATAAAGTTATAGCTATGTGGAAGGAATCACTAGAGTAGTGTACGGAAGAAATTTGGGAAAATTGTGTTATACACACGGAAAGTATTATACAAAAATGGTATGATAGAGAAATACATTTACATTGTGAAATCGATGGCTTTATAATTAACATTGATGATTCAAGCAGCAGTGAAGATAGTGATTAACAATACTTCCTATATGACCGCAGATAAAAAACTGTTAATTATCCCATGTTTTAACTTATTCTATATTATAACCCAAGATTTATGGCAACGTACGTTCTACATAGCGTTTTTAGTTCACTCAAATATATGAAATTATCTTGTGTTGGCAGTAGTATTAGTATACAGCTGATTACTTGTTTATGTAATGTTAGTTTCTACATTTAGTAACTGAAATTTTATGAAGAAATTTTATGCGACGAATACAATGATATTAACAGGTACAAATAATCATTCAAAATGTTACACATGCAATTGCCAGACTATGGCCACAATTTATCTAAATATGTCTAGAAAAGTAGAAGAATTACAAGAAACTAAACAGATTTTATCATGTAGCTAGATTTCCTAATGTACTAAGTAGAATTGATTGCATTCACATGAGAAAACAATCTCCTGGTGGTAATAATGCTGACCTGTACCAAAACAGAAAAGGCTATTTTTCATGGAATATTCAGGTAATAGGAGATCCTCAATTAAGAATTTGTGACATCGTAGCTAGATGGCCAGGATCTACACATGACCAAACAATTTTGAATGGATCAGCAATAAAAAGAAGCTAAGAAAATGAACATTTAAATAACTCAGTTATACTTTGTGATAGTGGTTACAATATTACAAAATATTTATTAACCTCTTTAGCAAATCCTCCAAGTTGAGCTGAACAATTGTACGATGAATCCCATGTTAGAACCAGAAACTGGATTGAAAGATTTTTTTGGTGTCTTAAAAAGATTTCCAGCATAGCATGTTAGCAGTATATCATTTCTTTAAAATATTAAAAAAGTTTGGATAATTTCATTTGTTGTTTATTTTATAACTGGCATCTTGCCGGTAACATGTGTAGAACGTGTCGTCATGGATCTAGTATGACGTACAATTGGACTTAACGCGTCTCTACTATACCTATTTGAGGGAATATTTTTGAAAACAAAAATTTGCAAGGATATTTTGTGATAAGTCAAACTTTATTAGAAGCAAGGTTTTGGTTCATAACAGTCGAAAAGTGAATAGAAAATTCAATTTCAAGTTCTTTGTCATTAGACATATAGTGACGTCATAAAGTTGTTTGAAACGTTAAAAAACATGTCTTAATTAAACAACACTAATTTAGGAGAAATATTAACCACCATTTTCTAGTAATTCCATTCATGATTCTTATGAACTTCATGCGTTTTGGATAGCACCGGCTTACGTATACTATAAAATCGTATGATCAAAAAGTCTTTGGATCGCTATTGCCGTGGAATTTACGAGATATCTATGAAGTTATTTATTTCAATTAGTTTTGACATTTATTTTGACAACTTTCAAGTCAGTTGGTTATAAAATATACATAAAATGCAACTAATTACCATAACCAAAAATCTATTTTATTTGTGATTTATGTGTACTTCAAAGTACAGAAGTAAATAATTTTATATATGGTTTTTACACTTCATGGCTATCGCGATCCAAAGACTTTTTGATCTTATATTATTATACGCCGTTCACGATTCGAAGACGTGCACATCATCAACAGTATTTTCGGAATCACCATCACAAAAACAATAAACAAAGTATAATATTTATATATCAAAATCAAAATAATTGCGAATGCATTTTTATGTTGGTGCGAATGTCCAGTGTTGACACATATCGTTCTGTCATATTTTACGTATGTTTGTTTACTCTTGGTTTGAAGTACGGAAAGCGTTTTACAACCAATGTAAGCAACTTGTTACATCCGCGATTGCAAACTGTAAAGCAAAACGCGATAATGATGGACCGTTGCTGGCTTTATTAGTGAGAGAAGTAAAATCTTATTTGTATTTTGCGATAATTTCATATAAAATATTGCAGCGTACAGCAAAAGTTTTAGGAGTAAGTGTAACATCTATCTGCAGAATTTCCTCTGAAATAAAAGGAGGACACGCAATTTACAGCCCCAAACGGAAACATGACAAAAAAAAGAAAGATATACAAAAATAGTAAGTAAGATATTTGAAAAAATTGACTGTATTATAATATAATTGTGGTATAATTATAGAACAACATATTATCTTAACATCTTTAAATACTATACTTGTTGAAAGGGATATTTTTGTGGGTGGTAAAACATCTTTATGGAAACTGTTGCGGAACATTGGTTTCCATTATAAAGGGGATGATCCACGAAGAACGTTAGTGGAATTACCACATATTTCTCTAAAACGAGTAACTTATTTTTAAGTTGTTGTTATTTTATAATACCTGGTATCTTTTATTTTCTTTCAATATATACATTGATGTAACACAAATGTCTTTTTAGTATTCTATTTATTATTAAATACGTGTAAAGTTTCACCTATTTTTATTGTTTGATTACTTTGTAAGAGAATTCGGTTATTTATAAATTATAACCTAAATATTGCAAGTTTGACATAAGCGTTTAATATCCTAACCTAAAATGTAAACAAATTGATTTTGCCAGTGGATTTTGCAAATGATTTCGCAACATTTTTTGACATCGTTGATGACGTCTTCGAAAAGTATAGTGGCGATTCTTGATATCGTACGATGTAAGCTGCTGCACGGATGAGACTGCTTCCTACAATTTTGGTTGCAGCTATTTGCTTCTCTGTATACAGGGTGTTTTGAAACATCGTTTAATAATTTTAAGGGCATGTAGTATTATCTAAAATAAGGTTAATAGTCTTAATAAACATATGTCCGCAAATTTACCGTTTATTAGATAACAGCGATTTTATCGCAATTGCAGAATAAATTTGCTTTAGCGGTATTTTAATATAAAATTTATATTATAACTAAAGAAGATGTTCAAAATGACGTCCTTCCATTTCGACACAGGATCTACATCTTCTTTCAAAGGAAACTTTTCAAATAACCCCAGATACTAAAGTCCAACGGGGTTAGATCGGGAGATCTTGGAGGCCAAGCAATGGGACCTCCTCGCCCTATCCATCTCCCAGGAAATTCATTGTTAAGATGTTCTCTAACAGCACGCGTAAAGTGCGGGGGGCTCCATCTTGCATAAACCAGAGGTTCAGTCTCAGATTTATAGGTAAATCTCCCAAGAGCTCAGGTAAAGTATTTTCCAAGAACTCGAGGTATGCAGGACCTGTTAAGCGTTGTGGCAAAACAATCGGTCCTAACAACCGGTCCCCTATCATGCCTAACCAGATGTTTAGAGAGAAACGTTGCTGGTGTCTGGCTTCAACGGTAACGTGAGGATTCTCGTCACACCAAACGTGATTGTTGTGGAAATTAAATATTCCATTTTTAGTAAAACCAGCTTCATCAGTGAAAAGGATGTTATCAGCGAAATCTAGCCGATCAGCAGCTGTTCGCAAAAACCACTCACAGAAAGTCCTTCAAGCTTGATAATCCGGAGCAGTAATGGCTTGTACCCGTTGGATATGGTAGGGGTATAGGAGTTGCTCATGAAGAGTTCTTCAAACAAGATTGCTGCTTACACCCACTTGAATCGAAATTCTTCTAACACTAGTTTCGGGATTTTCATCGATAATATTCAAAATTTGATCTTCTATCTGTGGAGTACATGCTATTCTCTGCCGTCCAGTATCATAAGACCGCTTCTCAAACGAACCAGTTTCTCTTAGTCGTTGAAACACCGTCTGAAACATCACATGCGAAGGCAGTTGGCGATCAGGAAACGTTTCAGCATAGAGGCGACGTGCTTGTAAAGAATTCCCATTGGCACGACCGTACATGAACGCTCATTTCAGCATTAGAATATGCTACCATTGTAATTGTTACAAATTGGACAAAATGTCAAATTAAACTGTCATAAAACAATAGCAGATAAGCACCTGTTTACTGGGATATGCTATCGTTAACTATTTCATTCACATTCACTAGGAACACTCGCTGTTATCTCGTAAACAGTTAAGTTGCGGACATATGTTTATTAAGACTTTTACCCTATTTTCGATTGTACTAAATGCCCTTAAATTTTTTAAACAATGTTTTAAAACATCCTGTATATGAAAGCTTAAACGAAGCAGTCTCATCCGTGCAGCAGCTTACATCGTACGTCAGCAAGAACCGTCTATGATAAGTTATGACAAAAATATATAATAAAATTGATACTACGTTATACAAAACAGGTACCAACAAGTAAGATTTATAGTTTTTCATGTTTTTATGGCATTTAACCATAATTTATCTTTTAGTGTCAATAGGAAACCATTACGGTCAAATTCTAAGGGCATTTTTGTATCTGAATTAATGGAAAATTTATAATTCCCAATTAAAGTAATAAGTCCAATTTTAACCTGCATCACCCCAAATCTTGAACCTGAAAAAAATTTTTTTTAATTTTCCACCACAAACTCGATTATTATTAATATAAACCTATACATATTCTTGGACCTTCTCCAAAGGGAAGGTAAGCAAAAGGATGTCTTTTAGATTTATTCTCGTCGTTAAATCTGTCGGGATCAAACTTTTCAGGGTCTGGATAATATTCTGGATCTTTATGTAAAGCGTATATTGGAAGAAATACTTGTGTGCCTTTCTCCAAGATGATATCAGAGTTCGTCAATTTATAATTTCTTGTACAAATTCGTTGAACCATAGGAACCGATGGATATTTTCTCAAGGTTTCTGTAAATATGATAAAAAAACATTCACAAAAATCATCGCGTTTGTAAATAACTCTTGGTTCAGTTTTTAATTTAATTTCAGATCATTTATATTCGAAAAGTAAGTTTTAACTAGTGTAAAACGATGTCCGGAAAATAATTTTTATATATTTTAAACTGATCACTACAAAAAAGTTTAACGATTATTAAAGGGCAATGTAGTTGAAGCATTCATTAATTTCAGCCATTACGGCATCACATAATACCAATAATTTATTTCCCAAGACTCGTTAATTCAGAATAGAAGAAAACATACTTACAAATACATAAATAAATTTAATAAAAGCCCTTTTTAAGAAACAAAATCTGACAAACACAAATAGAATACTTAATAAGCCTATACGTAATATACACTATCATAAAATGATAATTAATCCCTCCGATATATAAAAAACCCATAGATACATTTAGAAAGTTGTGACGAACCGCCCTCTTAAACTTATGAACTTGACAATGTTCTGTGCGCTGTACGATAAAAATAATCATTTTGCACAAAATGTTGGTAAGTTTTCGAGATACTTGTATATATTTTGTATATTTTATTTGTATTTTACTAATGCATTGCCCATCTTATATATTAAATATTATCTTATCTTACTCCACGTGTATCCGGCTAATGAATGAAACTACAGAATCAGCGTCTGTTAAATAATGAATGAAAGTATTGAGTCGGCACCTATAACTCCTTCCGCCTTACTTGCGATATTATCCTTAAAAAGGTAAACCTTGAATTCTTACGTTATCGGCATCTTGTTTTTTAACCTTTCGTTTAGTCCTGATCATTTTAAACAATTTAAACAAAAGAATTACAAGTATTAATAGTATTAATATGAATGTGATTATATAAACTAAAGAACTACTTGCTTTATGTTATATAGTAATTTTACTTAACATTTCCTTTTGATTATCAATCCTATCTGAAAGATTTAAAATACTTACTTCAGTTAAATTTATTGTTTTAATTTGATTATAATTTTCACTGTATTCCATTAAGTTTAGTTGCATATTAATTGTGGATTTATAATTTTTTATAATTTGGTTTTTAATATGAAATTCACAATTATTAGGGTTATTAATCAAATGAATTCCTTTTATTAATTTAATATCAATTTGTTCATTGCATTTTTGCATTAATGTATTTTCTGTAGGACTAAGAATTAATTTAATATTACTTTCAATATCTCTTACTTCAAAATCTTGAATAGTGAAAGATTGATAAATGCAATTTTTATAATTGTTATCCATTTGTAAAATATGGACTTCACATAATGAGTTGTTTGAAATACAAAATTCTGAATCATGATTACATAAGAATGTTTGATTTGATATTTGAGGACAAATTTGATTTAACATGATATACTTATTGTCTTTTATGCCAACGTATTTAATTTTAGGAGTAATTTGTTTAAAAGTATTATTTCCTTCGTAAATGGGCAGAGCATTTAACATAAAATATTGAAATGATTCATTACTTATAATAATATAAGTATTAACAGTATAAATGTAAAATAAGTGTTAGTTTGATATACTCTAATTCCAATTAAACTCTCTATTTGGTACAGGTTATTTATTAGTAGCTCAATCGGAAATTCGTTATTTACATTTAAATGAATATTCTTAATACTACTGTTAGACCTATTCCGATGAGGGTTCGTTCCAGAACCCTCTTTTCTAATCGCAGAGCTTTTAATTTCCGTATTGCCCGTGTAGATTGTTTCTCTATTCCTAGTGTTGAATTCTCTTTATCTCTGATCTTTAAATAATTTTCCCATACATCAATTAATTGGGAATAATCTTTCCTTATGATTAATTCGTATTGGTTCTCCTATCTTATCTTCTATCTTCAATACTTCTGTTAGTCCTCTTCCGATGAGGATTCTGGAATATTGGCTAATTTTAGTGAATTTATATGATAACGTAAAATTTTATTCTTTTTTGTTTTAACTTCAACTGTTCCATTTTCATTGATTTTCGTAACTGTGTATGGCCCTTGATATCTTTCATTCGTTTTTTGTGAATAGTATTTATGGGGTTTTACATATATTGCCTGACCTATTTTTATTTCTTCGTTTTCTCTATTCTTATTTATTTTAATGATTTTCTTCTCTTCATCTTCTTGCATTTTATTTGCTACTTTATTATAGAGATATTTCGTGCGTTTTTTATGTTTTTGAATATAATCTTGATAATACGTTTCATCGTAATATAGATTCATTGGTTCTTTTGTATTAGTGTGTCCATACAAGAGTTCAAAAGATGAGGTTCCTGTTGCTGAATGATTAATCGAGTTATATGCCAACAATGATAATTTCGTTATCTGTTTTATGTCTTGAGTTAGTTTTCGATTTTTGATTAATCTAACATGTTTTAAAAATGTTGAATGTAATCGTTCAATTGGTGCATTCGAATTTGGATTTAAAGGCGTTGTATAGTGAACATTGATTCTACATAATTTTAACAATTCTTTTAATGTTGCACTATTATATTCTAAACCGTTATCCATTACAATTTCTTTTGGTGAACCGTGTATACTAAAACTTTCTATTAATTTATCTACTACTTCGACTGCTGTTTTTCCTTGAATTTGATGTGCTTGTGCATATTTTGTGAATGTATCTATTATAGTTAGGAAATTTTGTGAATTTATTGATATCGTATAAACGTGAATTTTATCAAATGGCTTGTCTATTAATTTCGTTAATTGAAAAGGTAATTTTGGTGGTGCTCTATCGTATTTGTTTCTTTGACATATTTCGAATCATTTAATATAATTCATTATATCATCCTTCATTTGACTCCAGTAATAATTCTTCTTTATCTGTTTTGGAGTTTCATTGATTCCTGTGTGATTGGTTTTTCCTTCATGGTCTTGCTATATGATTTCAATATTTTCCTCTGGTGTTTCGATTATATATACTGTGGAACAAATTCAGGTTTGCAAAAGTTAGGTCGATTCTGAGAGTGAGGAGTGAAAATAGAGGCTAAATTAGAAGACCCGTATCGCGGCGTTTGTTTATGTTAGTTCGAATTTTTTTTTTAATCGACTTTCGAACTTTGCAGTCAAATGCCGATTTTTTTATTATGCTTCTCAGTTTCTTCTTTGTCTTCCCCTTCTTCCTCTTTTTCCTCGTCTTCCCTTCTTCGAAGGTGTTTTTATACCAACAAAACAACTT
The DNA here is from genome assembly GCA_935421215.2 of Melolontha melolontha. Classification (NCBI taxonomy): domain Eukaryota; kingdom Metazoa; phylum Arthropoda; class Insecta; order Coleoptera; family Scarabaeidae; genus Melolontha; species Melolontha melolontha. Next base: position 65,249,852 of record OW285241.1, on the reverse strand, counting down.
TTTTGTTTTCAACCACCGCACAGGCAGCGATTTTTTTTTATTTTGTACAAGCGAACTAATTTCAAAAATAAAGATTCAGTTAAGACTCGGAACTCAGCCGAAGCTGATGTCTTTTAATTTTCGCTCGGTCGTGATAAAATTCGCTATTAATTTTTTTGGAACTTATTTCATTTTGTGAGTGATTTAAGTTAAGTGCATCGGTTTCATAAAAATACCAAAAAAAAAACATTCTATAATATATATTGTTAACAAATTATTATAAGAACACACTTGGCTATTTCACAATTTTTTATTAGATCTATGTCTAACATATGTTTCGGCTGTTATACCATTGTCAAAGAGTATCTTAAAACTGTTTTAAAACAGTTTTAAGATACTCTTTGACAATGGTATAACAGCCGAAACATATGTTAGACATAGATCTAATAAAAAATTGTGAAATAGCCAAGTGTGTTTTTATAATAATTTGTTAATTACAAAATGTTTCACCAAGAAGTGTCTGCTACATCAATTAATGAAAATATATATTGTATTAAAAATATCGGAACCAAAATGTAAAATGGACCATTTTTGTAATGTTTGTGGACGTTTCATAGCAAGCGATGAAAAATGTGGCAGTGTGAGTGTTTTTTTTTTTGGAAGCCTATAAACAATATTTCTCGCAAGAGTTTATCACTGACGTAAACTATGCCCCTAAAAAAGTTTGCTTTAATTGCTATTCAACTCTTATGCAATGGAAAAGTGGAAAGAAGAAGGCTACGCCTTTTGGTATACCAATGATGTGGTTAGACAACAGCCCGCATCAAGAAGAAAATTGCTATGGATGTATCAACTACCATAAAACTTTGAATAGAAGGAAAGCAAAGAATAAAACTTATGTAGCAGTGCCAAGTGTCCAATTACCATTACCGCACTCAGAATTCGTTCCAGTTCCATCATACCGAAGTATTGATCTTCAAACAGATATCAGTACTACAACCGGCGCTGCTACATCCATGGATTTCTTCTCAGAATACGACCCTGGTGAAGGTACATCCTATGAAACATCAAAGGACCCAATCCTAGTCACACAAAACCAATTGGATGGAATTGTTGCAAATTTGTGTTTGATTCAGAAAAAATCAGAACTACTGGCTTCATTTTTGAAAGGAAATAATTTGCTGACGAAAGGTACCAAAGTAACAGCATATCGAAAACGCCAAAAAGAGTTAGAAAAGTTCTTCAATGTGAATGATGCAAAAAATTTCCCTTATTGCAACGATATTGAAAAGTTAATGGAGACGATAGGGTTAACCTATAAAAAAGATGATTGGCGTTTATTCATCGATAGTTCACTAATCAGCTTAAAAGTTGTGCTTTTGCACAAGAGAAATAGAATGCCTTCTGTTCCGATTGCGTATAGCACTGACACTAGTGAAAATTTCGATAATTTGAAACACATTCTGGAAGTAGTCAAATATAACGAACACCAGTGGCGCATTTGCTGCGACTTCAAAATAGTTTCATTGATTACAGGCTTAACAGCATCTGGGCGTCCAAAATATCCGTGTTTTTTGTGCGATTGGGATTCACGATATGGAGAAGGTATTAAAGGAAGAAACCAGTACAAACAGCATAACTGGAATAGTCGCATTGGACGGAAATGGCCTAAAGACAATAGGCTATACGAAAGTCTTGTTCCTGAAATGAAAATTTTGTTGCCGTTGCTCCACATTAAACTTGGCATTGCTAAAAATTTTTTGAAATGTATCGTAAAAAGACCAGCAGTATTCAACCGCTTAAAAGACTTTTTCCCAAGACTAAGTAACGCCAAAATTCAGGAAGGGGATGTTAATGGTCCCGACATACGGAAACTAATCAGTCGTCAAGATTTTAACCAAGTTCTGACAGACCGAGAATTACATGCATGGCTCGCATTGAAAGCAGTAATGAAAGGACTTTTGGGTAAAGAACGCAAAGACAACTACAGGCAATCTGTTGTAAACATGTTGACAGCTTTCGATGAAATTGGGGTTAATATGTCGTACAAAATTCATCTCTTGCATCAGCATCTTGATCAACTCGCTCAACAGTTGCCAACTGAATCTGATGAGCAAGGCGAACGTTATCACCAAACTGCGCTCCCATTTGAAATAAGGTAACTATAGAGTGTGCATATTTTGAATTCCGAGATTTTTCTAATATCTTTGTCAGAGTGCACAATTTAAACATGTTCACGATTGAAAACTATTTTCGTTTCAGGTACAGAGGAAAGAAATCTCCACATGCAATACTCGCTGAAATTTGTTGGTGGTATAAAAACACCTTTGAAGAAGAGGAAGACGAGGAAAAAGAGAAAGAAGGGGAAGACAAAGATGAAATTCCAGAATATCTGTTGGACGAAATTATCGACCTTTCTGATGATGATGACGATGACCAAGATATTAGAGAGAGCAGTGATGTTGATCCACAGCCGCCTGCTAAACGGCAACTGGCCAAATCATTAATTTAATTTACTTAATTTTTTTACTTAAAACTTTTCCTAACTAACATTTCAAAATTATATTTTTTTCCATATTTTTATAATTTCTTTTTCAATGTTTCTTCGAAACCAACACTGAACAAAATTGGTACATAAAAAATGAGAAGTAAATTAATATTAAGCTGGAAATCGCAAGTTTTGTATTATGATTGTTTTCTTTTCAAATGAAATTTATTGAAGAAACTGAGAAGCATATTATAGATCAAACAGAAAGCAAAAAAGACTTAGTTTTGTGGAAAATATTTTCAAAAAGCATGAAAAAAAAAAAATTTTTCCAACATTTTGCTTCATAACCACCACAAAAATTTTCTAAATCAATTTTTTAAAAAATTTTAATTGTTGCACAGGTCTCTAGCAATAATTTGGCTTTTACAGATTTAAAAAATATCAATTAGTCGACGAGTTATAGCCAAAAAACCATATAAACAATATGCTGAAAATCGGCATTTGACTGCAAAGTTCGAAGGTCGATTAAAAAAAAAAATTCGAACTAACATAAACAAACGCCGCGATACGGGTCTTCTAATTTAGCCTCTGTTTTCACCCCTCACTCTCAGAATCGACCTAACTTTTGCTAACCTGAATTTGTTCCACAGTATTATTCTTACCCTTCGAGTACATCTATAAATTTTTGGTCCGTTGTTATCGAAGTGTTCTATGTAACTTGACACATTTCTTTATAAATTTCATCTGTTGTGTATATGTGGTAATTTCCTTGAGGCATTATATCTTTTATTAAATCTATCAATTCTTGTTTCAGATTTTTCTTTTCCAATTTTGCGTGATATATTACTTTAGCATTTTTCGTATCAAATGTTACTGTTGTCGGAAATATATGCGTTTCTATGAGTACTTGTATCTTCTGTATATCTATTGCCATATCGATTATTGGTATTGATGTTTTGGTTCTATATTTACATTGCTATGCAGTGAGTCATCATCTTCTTGTTGTTTATTAGAATTATGTTCTATTCTACCTAGTTCTTGTAGAATGTTACCTATTTCTTCCTGATTTCTTGATTTTTGTATTAGTTCTTCCATGGTTAATTCTCGGGGTTCTAGATTTCGTAGTAAGTCATCTAGTTCTTCATTATCAACTTGTGGTATTACAGATGATGTATCTTCTTGTAATAATTCATCAACATTATCTTCTTCGTTATGTAATTCGATTCTCGATAATGCATCCGCATTTTTATTAATTTTTCGCTTTTTATATATGATTTCATAATCGTACTCACTTAATTTTATCTTACATCGTTGCAATTTCGAATTTGGTTCTTTCAAATTATGTAACCACACTAATAGTCTATTATCTGTGATTATCGTAAATTTTCGTTCAAATATATAAGGTCGAAATTGTTTGCAGGCCCCAATTATTGCTAACAGTTCTTTTTCCACTGTTGAGTATTTTTGTTCTGTATCCGATAATTTTCTTGATGCATTAAATATTGGTCTATCTTGTCCTACGTTCCTTGTGACAATACTGCTCCTATTGCTACATTGCTTGCATCTGTTGTTACTAAAAATTGTTTGTTAAAATCTGGGTATTGTAATACTGGTTCATTGCAAAGTATTTCCTTACAAAGTTCAAACGTTGTTGTGTATTCTTCTGTGAATTCGATCTTACTTCCCTTTTTTAAATATTTGGTTAATGGTTTTGTAATTTTAGCAAAGTCCTTTATAAATTTTCTGTAATATCCTATTAGTCCTAGAAATGCTTTAATTTCTTTTTGTGTTTTTGGTATTGGGTATCCTTTTATTGCTTCAATCTTATCTGGATTTGGTTTTACTCCATCTCTCGTTATTATATGTCCTAAATAAGCAATTTCTTTTCTTAAAAATTCACATTTATCCATTGATAATTTTAAGTTAGCTTCTCTTAAGCGTTGAAATACTTTCTTTAATTTTTGTTGATGTTCTTTTAGTGATGCTGTATATATTATTATATCGTCTAGGTATACATGACATGTGTCTACCGTTAGACCTCTTAAAAAATGATTCATTACTCTTTGAAATGTTGCTGGGCTGTTTTTAAGAACAAATGGCATTCTTAAAAATTCATAGTGATTATCTTCTGTGCTGAATGCTGTTTTCTCTTTTTCTGCTATTTCGATTTGATGATAGCCAGACGCTAAATCTAATGTCGTAAAATACTTAGCTCTTCGTCGATGGTTTTCTGATTTAATTTTCTATAATCTATTACCATTCGATATTTCTTGATTCCTGATGCATCCATTTTTTTTGTACTATCGCTACTGGTGCTGACCATGGGCTTATACTAGGTTGTATAATATTTTGCTCTAACATGCTCTTTATTTGTTTATTGATTTCTTCTCTTTGTATTGGCGATTTCCTATAAGGCTTTTGATATATCCGAGTTTCATCTTTTAATCGTATCTGATGTTTAATTTCTGATGTGAATGTAGGTAATCCTTCACTGTGACATAAATCTTGATATTCCATACATAATTTTCTTATCATTTCTTTTTCTTCTTTATTCAGATGATCTAAGCGTAGCGTTGCCTCTAGTGTTCTTCTTTGAATTTCTTTAATCCTTTTCATTGATAGTTTTCCTCTTATTGTGCTTTCTTCCACATAATTGTATTCTTCAGTTAAAATTGGTTTTTAGAAGTTTACCTCCACTGTGTAATTATTGAAGTTTATGATTTCAGTAATTGCGTAGTAATCTTCTGTGGTTTCTGTGGTTTCAACTCCTGGTGCTATCCTTTGATGATTTATATGTACTTCTTTTAGATTTCGATCTTCAGGAATTTTAATTATTTTTTTTTCTCTTGGTCCTATTTTAATTTTTGGGTTGTCAAAATATAATTGTATTTCCGTGAAACTTGTGCAAAGTTTTTTAGTTTTGAAATCTATTATGGAATCCATTTTTTCTAATAATCCTAAACCTATTATACCATCATATTTTTTGGAAAAATCTACTATATTAAATTCGTGTATTTTTGAGCTACTTCAGTTGAAATTGAGGATGCTGATGCACATGTATAAATTAGAAATTTTGCACTAATTTCTGGTACATAAATAAAAGGTAATCGTACACAATGTTGTTGATTATACCGTTTGCTGGACATTCGGTGGTGTCTCGTTTGCTGAAGCTCCAGTTGGAAAATTTGGCTGTTCCTCTGGTTCGAATGGAAATGGTTCGGTATCTTCGTCCAAAATAGGTTGATATTCCTAACCTTCTGATTCTCCATACTCTTCATATTCTGGATTATCTTCTTCTTCCTGGTCTTGATTGTTCATTTCTTCAAATTTCCATCTTTGCTGTGATGTTGATGGTCCATATGATGTTTGTCTCATTCGGCTCATGCTTGGGTCAATTTCCTTTGGTTGTTTAGGTTTTCTTCTTTCCATTAATTGTGCAGGAGATTTTGCAAATTTAAAGGAATTTTGTTTAATATGTGAATTTTGTTTACTTTGGTTTTGGAAATTTGGTTTCATAGCAAACGGATTTTGATCATTTGTTTTTGGCTGATATTGGAATTGTCTTACTTGTGGTTGGTGTTGAAATTGTAGTATTCGTGGCACTTGTTGTTGCATTCGTGGAAGCTGTTCTTGTTGAGCTGGTGTTTTCATGTGTTCTGGTGTTATCTGATGTACTATTTTGTATTTACTTTGCGGCATTGTTGATTTTCGCATCTGTACTGCCAATTTTGGTATTCTAGCACTTCAGCTAGAACGTTTTCTAATGTTTCTTCAGATACATTATTTCGCCTAATCTACCGTAAACGTCTTTTAAATGTTTGTAGTGCTGTTTTCTTATACATGTTTGTTTTTAATTCTTCTGCAGTGTCTAATTGCATTTTAGTCAATAGTAAATTTAATCCCTAATCCTTTGTCCGAATACAGGGATTTTCATTCTTCCTAGGTTGTTCCATCGTTACATCATTCAAAAGACAATCTTCTGATCTTTGGTCTAAGAATGTTAATTCTAATAATGTTTTAATGTCTTGCCAAGTCTTTAATTTTCTGGCCCCTATTATCGATTGTGATTCTCCACACAATCTAGATTTTATTATTCTTATTAAATATGGGTTTAAATGGTTGTCTCTGTTATTTTTATCAAAATAAGTTTTTATCAAATTTTCGCAGGCATCAATTAATAATGGTAACGTATTTGGGTCACCATTGTATATTGGCATCGTGAAGATTTCTGCTTGGTTAGGCATTTCGTTTAGATTTGATGTACTAATTGAATTTACTAGCTCTTCTGAAAGATTTTCTACCGACATATAATGTTGGTAAACAAATTTTGCAAAGACTCTTAAATTTCGACAATGGTCTTAATTTCGGTAAATATGTTTGCTTTCCGTCGTGTATTTCAATACTTTTTCACAAAAGCAAAAATATGTCTTACAATCGCTACAGTAAATTGTAGGCATGTAAAAAAATTTTAAAATCTACTTACAGAATTGTTAGTAGGATCTTCAGTCGATTTTGGTTTGTTTGTTCTTTGTGTTGTTCTTTTTGTTATTCTCTTGTTAAGTATTGTTGTTTCTTGGGTTACTTCTTTTGTTACTTGCTGTGTTGGTTTGGTTTATTTGTTTGCTTGTTGCTTCTTTGTTTGCTTGTTGCTTCTTCTTAATTATGATATTGATTGGAACTTCGACGAGATTTGGTCGTTTCGGCGTTTTTTCCAAGTCAATATCGCACCTTTGGAAATTTTGATCCTCCAGTCGTCTTTTTTAATTTTTATAACGTTGATGGGTATCTCGATGGCATTTTGATCGTTTCGGCGTTCGTCCCAGTTCAAGCGTTGCACATTTTGGAAACTTTGATCCTCCAGGCCTTGTGTAATCCTCGTTGAATCTAATTTCTCGTAATGTCACTTTTTGGCCCAAAGAATTGAGATTTACCCTCACTATTTTCGACGTTATTCTCCAATAGCGTGGCCAAAATCCAACCTGACTGCGTCAGTTAAATTTCGGAAGCGTTTGAAATTAAAAAAAAATATTTGTTTGTGGTTTTTGACATTACAATACAATATAGATTATAACTAGATTACATTTGAGGATTATTGGCGATCTGTGTCGCGTACTGTAACACTAATAACTCTGCTTTACTAATGCATTGCCCATCTTATATATTAAATATTATCTTATCTTACTCCACGTGAATCCGGCTAATTGAATGAAACTACTGAATCAACGTCTGTTAAATAATGAATGAAAGTGTTGAGTCGGCACCTATAACTCGTGCATTTTCACCTTGCAACTTTATTAATAAGTGAAAGGTAATTATTCATTAGTTTAAAGAAAGGCCTATATGTAAATATTCGAATATGTTGCAATAGATATAATGTTTCATGGCTGCTATGTAATATGCATTGAGTTTGGTTTACTTTGTTTATTTCCGAAATTGCATTTCATGTTAATGCGATGAAATATGTATATATATATATATATATATATATATTTGTTTGATTTTTGTATTATAATTATTTTGCGTGTGAATAAATTCGCCTGTATTTTGTAAAACTGCCTTCTTATTATTATTTGCACTTGGAAAAGAACACATGATTACATTTGAGTTAGTATTTACGTCGCACTTTTGTGAAGACAACCGTTCAGTGTAATAAGCATAAGCTCTGAATAGTTCACCGAAAAGTCAGTAGAAAATTAGTTAAGAAAATCCGAACTCAAACTTCGACTGAGATATACGAATATTAGGCAGAAGTTAAAGACAATTTTGACAGTCTTCAAACTTCGAATTTAATATATGGTTGGTTACACTTGTTTGAAACTGATAAGCATCAAAATCGCTGCCAACATTAAGCTGCTAGTGCCACAGCGCTTTGGTGTTTATTTGAACTACAAATAGAACATGTACAGATCCCGACTTTTGATTGTTGTAATTTAAACTAAATTTGAAATTCTCCGCAAATATAAATGGTAGATTTTGAATTTATAATTAATATTCATCATAATTATTCCGAAACCAAGCAAACAACATTACAAAGTTACAACCCTTATATTTATTTGTCTAAACTCTTCGATAATGGTATAATATATCGAAGCAATACTTGATATTTAAATGTCAATTGATATTTGACATTTGAAATTTGTATCTTCACAACCTTGTCTTCAACAAAAGGTAATATTTTGTAGAAATTTTTTCGGATCATGGCGGTTGAAGAAAAAGTATGGTACAAATATGCTATTTACAACTCTAGTTACGTAATATACTATTATTTTATGAATGTTTGTATTGCTCTAGATGTTCTTTGACAGTTATTATCAGAAGCCGATAAAATATTTTATTTAACTGCCGAGTAAGGAAGGACTAATAAGGATCGGCAAATAATTGTTATTCGCCATTACTACTACTACATATTGTATAGAAGGTAGAAATTACAAACCATAACTATTATTTTCAGTTTTACTTATATGATGAACGAACTATATAAGAATAATAATATAATTCCGATATAAATTGGCTTATTTAAATAAATAAGCTTCAGTTCGTTCTCTAAAAATAATTACGTTATTAATAGCTAAGTTATTTTAAAACTTACGTTTTAGTATTTTCTTATTGATCATAACTGCTATTGCAATTGGACTTAATTTAAAAATTTAACAATATATTTAATAACGCAATTTATATCAGTATACATAACCTACACACAAAATACTCCACTATGACTACTATTGACTATTCTGACATGGAAAACAGATTATTGCTCCTCTTAATTTAACTTCTGATGATTAAATCCAAGGGATTCTTATTAAACACCAGAAGACATAGATTATTGTATTGATTACATAAATACACTTTACACTACAAACATTCAATTTTTTAGCAACACCAATTTCTGTGTGCCGTATATTTCAACTCACATTTTTGTATACCGGGTGAATCAACGATCAGACAAAGTACATTTGCCCATAAATGGTGAATATAATAAAAAATTCATACGCTGGAGTTGCTAGGGTTGCTATCGCTGTACATTCTAAAAACGTGTAGAGTCTACACATTCTGCATAAGTCCAAACTGTACATTATAGACTTATATAGAACGTTCCGTAAATCGCTAGCACAAAAAATATATATTTTTTAAAATTGGATCGTCTGTATATAAATTTACTTTTGTATGAGAATTGTTCAAATCTATACTGGGTGTTCGCGAAGGTTCGATAAAGTGAAGGAAATTTGCGCTAAAAAAATCTCGTGTATTTTAAAAGGAACGCCCTATATATTTTTTAAATAGTCATATTAAATGCTTCAGCAGCTATCTTTTTTGTTAAGTATGTCCTATACCTATCTTAAATATTTTTTTAAAAATCCGTTTCTCTATATATTAAAAATCATATAGTAGTCATGTAGCTGTTGAAAACTATTTACAGAAAAAGATTCAACTTCTCTCAAAATAATATAAAAATTGCCATTGTATTATTGATTTACTATTCTATTCTTGCTGTATTTCTTGGTGTTCTGAAGAATATTAATTTTAAGTGAAACAAAACTACACCTACGGCTTGTTTGTTTTTTTAGTTATATTTTATACTTTTCTTTAATATTTTGTAAAATATTTAAATAGTTTTTGAAATCAAATTCAGCACAAAATTTTAAAAAAAACGTAATTAGGTACATAAAACTATTTTGTGGAAATGGTTTATTTAAGGCATATTAAAATAACGGTGAAATAAATTAATAAACATAAAAAAACCAAAGTATATGTTCAAAGAGGCTGTCCTTCCACTTATATACATAAATTAATCCTTCGTAAAATTCTTCTTTGACTCTTTGAAGGGCTTCGACAACTAGTTCTCTACAAACATTTTTTATCCTATTTTTCATATTCTCTCTTGTTGTTGGTTCTTTCTAGTAAACTTTGCCCTCGAAGTAACCCCATAAAAAAAATATAAAGCCATCTGTTAGGAAAAGTAACATTTAAAAATTGACGGACATTGCAGTAGTAACGTGCGGCGCTCCGTCGTGCTTGAACCATATTGCATTCCTAGTTAGAAGATCAACTTCTTCTAAAAGAACAGGTAAATGTGCACTAAAAAATGATACGTAGATGCCTCCGATTAGATGTTCTTCAAAGAAAAAGGTCCAACAATTTGGGTATCAATAATACCACACCAAACATTAAGACTCCAAACATTTTGGTTATTCATATTACGTACTCAATGTGGTTTTCCGTAGAATAATAATGCATATTATGGCGATTAACGAGGCCAAGATCATCAGAAAAAACTATCAATGATAGCATATTGGAATTACTATTGATTTGTCTTCTTATTGCATTACAAAAACAAATTCGATTTTCATAGTTACGAAGATATAAATCCTGATGTAGCTCTATATGATATTAGTGGAGTTTATATTTCTTCATTGTACGGTTTACCATCGACTGCGATGTGCTTGCAATGACACTTAATAGACTGCGGATTTTATTCGACATGACGAAGAATTTCAACTCTTCCTCTGTAGCGGTGTTTTTATTTATTAAAGATCTTTTACTATACTTAACACTACCATTAATATCAAATCTATGTTTGAGATTTTTAAAGGTTCTCTTTGGCGGCTGACGTCTATTCGGATAACGCATCCGATAAATGCTTAACGCAAGTAAATATTTTTTTGTGCTTCTTCCAATATGTATACCAGGATAATTAGCTCTTCTTTTGAGAAATTTACCATTATTAAAATAATTTAATAAATGAAATAACAATAAAACGCAAAAACAAATATTAAGAACATGAACAAGAAATACAATAATAACAGAAACAATATTTTTAATGTATAGGGAAACAGGTTTTAAAAAGAAAATTAAATTTCTTGAAGATAGGTATAGGACATTTTTAACAAAAAAAAAATAGACGCTAAAGCACTTAATGTGACTTCAAAGAAATATAGGGCGTTTTAGTTAAAATATACGAGATTTTATAGCGCAAATTTCCTTCTCTTTACCGAACCTTCACGAACACCCAGTACACGTTAGCACAAACGACAAACGCCATACGAAGTTATTTTATTTTATGCCATGGCACTCTCGAATTATTGGCACTCAAAGATGCACAGAGAAATGTCACTTTCTCTCTTTAATTGTAAATATTTCGAAAACTATTGGGTCTAGCTGCGAAGTATCCTTAATAAAAATATCCCGAATTTAACGTATAATCAAAAATTAGACTTACTACAGGCCATTCAATTAAAAAAGATGTATCTTTTTGTGCCAGCGATTTCCAGAATATAGCAATAGCTATATATATCAACTCCATCATATAAATTGTTTATTATATTTACCATTTAGCAAATGTATTTTGTCAGATCGTTGATATACCCGTTATAGTGTTGTATGGAAAAAACAATAAGAATTATTCAAACTACAATTATGTATAATATATACAGTAATAGCCAAATAAAATAATTCAAATAATTCATGAGAATTAAACAAAATAAAAAGAACTAAATCATTTCAAATTTTTAAAAAGACCACAATTATTGGGTGCACATTTTATTCTCTAAGCAGAAATGCCGCGCCATACATTAAAGCCAAAATATTCTGGGCGTGTTATGAAAAATAACGGTGTTCATTCAATTCAATTTCTTCTGGATACATTTCAATAAATTGATCATAAGTCAACTGGTTGGAATATATTCAATTACAACTTTCATTTTGCAAGCCGCTTCGGAAATAGGCTATTACAATAAATGTATTTTGATTGACCGTAGAGACCATTTTTAAATTAAAAACATACATTACATAAAAAAGTACTCTAATAATGTTAAAATATTATTTACGTATATTTTCATTGGATTGATTTGAGAGGAAAAATTTTAAATATATTTTTTTTTTGCATGTCGCATCTATACCGTTCTATATTTGAATTATACGAGGTGCTACCCAGAATTCCCGGAATTTTAATGTGTCGCGTCAAAGGATAGTAGTACAGCTTTATAGCACTGGATGGTATAAACTACGTCTATATTAAGTCAACCAGTACTTTGCTAGGTAGTGACAAACAGTTTTTGTGTTTATATTTGTTGAGTTGTGTTTGAGTTATTCTACGACACTACAATGTCTGATGTGAAAAGAACCCGCATCGAATTCTGCTACAAACTTGGTAAAACGGCAGCGGAAACTCTGAAAATGCTTAAACAAGCGTTTGGTGAGGATGTTTTTGGCCAGACAAACTTATGAGCGATACAACCGCTTTAAAAATGGACGTGTGTTGGTTGATGATGATGAGCGTTCCGGTCGTCCGTGGACGAAAAACACGCCACAAAATGTGGTAAAAGTGCATGATGTAATCACCGAAGGAGAACAATCCATGGACCTTTGTAACATTGCTGGCTTGTCGTTCGACGCAAGCGGCTTGCCAAGTGGCGCACCAATTCGTGGATCCTACACCACGACAATGCACCAATCCACACGTCGCTTGTTGTGCGTCAGTTACTAGACTCAACGAAGATGGCAGTACTACCCCATCCTCCCTACTCCCCAGATCTTGCTTGTTCCTGTTTATGAAGTTGAAAATGAAGCTCAAGGGGTGCCGTTTTGAGACAATCGAGGAGATCCAGACGGAATCGCAAGACTTCCAGCATTGTTTCCAGTCATGGACGAGTCGCTGGGATCGATGTATTCATGGGGATGGTAGCGAATAAGTTTTAAGAACAATTTATTGTATTGTAACGTGTTGAAATCGCCCTTGATAATTTTTTAGGCGTTTATTCATAATTTTTAACCGTACCTGTGTATCATCGATTTTCGCTTATATTTTGTAAATTTCGATATTTAAACATTTGAATAATGGTTTTCTTGTGCGGATATTTATCCTGTTGTTAGTTAAAATTGGAAATTTCATCATAGTAATTTTTCGTATTATTTGAATTTAATTAAAAATTTGCGATATATTCATTATGGTTTGGTTCATAGGGTACTCGTGTGGATAGCGCTAGAGTTTGTCGATAGAAATGATTGAGTTAGAAAATCGTGGACAGTTATTTATTAATTGGGTTAATTTGTACCAATTTTAATGTTAAAATTATTCCGTTAGATTTGCCATTAGTATTTTCATTTAAGATCTCCTTGAGTATTGTAGTATCAGAGTTATCTCGTAGTGATCGTTCTGAACTATAGTTTTCGATTATTAATTCTTTAATGAGTAGTCTTCGTCAGTTAAATATTGAATTTTATTGTCTTAATTCTCAGGTAGCGAAATAATTTTCTAAATATATATTTCATCATTAATTTATTCTATACAGTAGCTTCACCTATCGGTTAATTTTGTAAGAACTACGTACCTTTTCGTATATAAGCATCGAGTAGGCGAATTCTGGCCCTCTTTTGCTGTTGAAGTTTCATCAATTAACTCGTTGTACTGAAGACGTATTGTGCGATTATTAATGACTATTTGTAAGTAAGTTTATTTACTTCGCTATGCTGCTTTGAGTCATTGTTAATTAATTTATACGTCCGATGGTCCTTTGAAATACGGAAAGATCGTTTTCATTATGTTTTGCACGAACTTGGTTTCCATGTGGAGCACGTGTACGTAAGGTTTCCCTATGTTATTAGGTGAGTTTTTTTACGATATTCCTGTTAGGGCATTGTTCCTCTTTATATTTTGTGTCGTTAAATTCGTTTTTTTCATTTGGAATTTAACAGGGTGCTAGTACATGGTAGTTTGTCAGTACGTAGTACTTTTATAATCACGTGGTAATTGTGCAAGTCGAGGCTATTTGTGCAAGCATTTGAGGCTACTTCTCGCCCACGTGGTATTTTTTCTTGGAATCGCTTGATCACATGGCGTTCTTTTCCAGCAAGCAACCAGTAGTTCAACAGTCTGGTGATCGTTTTTCCAAGACGTTATTACCATGGGAATCGTAAACTAGTGAATTTCTTTGCAACTCACAAGGTAGGAATTGTGTATATATTTTTCTCGGAAGACTACAGACAGTCCAAAGTTAACTTCCTACGACAGATTTTGTTAGTGTCTATTGAATAAGCTTATTGTAAAGTTAGAGTCAGTCATTGTTTTGTATATATTTCACTTAGAAAAATTTAAGTAATCGATAATCAATTTTTTTATTCGATTATTTGTTTTTGTTATTTGTTTTTATTCGATTAATTGTTGGTAACATAAGAAACTTCCAATTTTAAATATTAATTATCACATTGTAGATTGATTATAGACCCACGTATGTCTAAAACTTATAGTCTATTTTCACTGTTCAATTTTCGTTATTACGATCTTAAGCGGTAGATTGATTTGTTTTTTTTAATATTTAATGATCTAATTAGTATACTGAATGTACAAGATGTGAGATTTATCGAAAGATCTTTAGATAAATTAACTACTTTTTATTTACACTGAATTTAGAGACTAGACTAGGAAGACATTTAGAAATTATGGGTTAATGATTTATATACTAAGATCTTATTGCTTTCGTTTTATAATTTTTTGAATGCTTTTTGAATGCATATTAAAGGTGCATTATTTATTTTTTTTTGTAATATACCAAACCACTATGAGTGAACCATTTATTCGGGGTCACTTATTTACTTTAATTCATTTTTTTTATTGTATTAATTAAACAGTTTGGCCAATGATATTATTGAATTATATTTCATTATTATATTGCTGCTCGTGAGCCTTGCTTAGATTTTTGCCCCGTTTTGTCATGTGTATTTGATTTACTACAGCGTGGTTCACTTACATGCTTATTGATTTTTTCCATTGTTTTGTTGTTTTGTTTTTGTTAATAAACTAGTTGGTGTTATTGATATCTTATCTGGTGTTTTATTGTTATGGTAACAATTGTCCGCGTATTTGTCTGAGATTTAGTTAACTTACTGTCGGCGGTGTCAGTGTTCTCTGTACCGGCTCGAGAGTATAAACACGATAGCGCCTATTATAAAAAAAGAACCTCCTCTCAATCGCCTCTTAACTGAGTTGGTCTCTCAGCGGAATATCTTCGGGGCAATCGCGTTGTTGGGGTAAGTTATTAAATCAAGTAGGTATTACAGTGTGTAGGTAGGCGCAGAACTAATACTTTGAGAGAGCACGTAGCAGTGTTTCCTTTTTTAGTAAGTTGGCTTTGATGTTAGGTATATTTCGTTTCATTTAACCGGCTGTTTATTTTTGTCCGTTAAAAAGATTCTAATAATAAGCATGATAACTGGGGTTATAATATTTCGAAAAACCTTTAAACAAGTTAAGAATTCAAAAGATACAATTTAACGTAAGTATTTCAGTTTATGATCTCAGATTGCGAGGTGAATTCGAAGAAAAAATATATAATTGTGTAGTTTTACCTATACTGAAGGAATAAAGACATGGGATTTTTAATCATAATCAATTTTAATTTATTATCTTACCATCTATAACTTGGTCTAAATATTTCATTTTCCCAAGGCATTCATACGATATTTTGCCATCATTCTTTGAAAAAATTTGTTCGATTTCATTTCTTACTTTACTTTGGATTTCCTGATTTACAGCTAACTCATACATGCAAAATGTCAAAGTAGTACTTGACGTTTCAAATCCAGCCAAAAAGAACAAAAATGCTTGTGCCGCTATTTCTTTAATACTCAACTCTCCTCTTTCTTTCAACTCCATCAGAAGTTGTAGAAAGTCGTTTCTTGAAATAGCGCGTTCTTCTCTATATTGTAGAGTGTTTTCGATGACACTAATGAAAAAATCGGATGATTCTGGATCTATTAATTTAATTCCCAACTTTCTAGCCAAGTTGCCACATGCTGAGCAAAATACTATTCGAACTACATTTTTTACAGACGGGTGAAACACTTGTCTGCCATATTTTCGAAATTCTGTTTCTTTTTCGGTAAAACTGTTACAATTTAAACCAAAAGCGCAAGAACCGATTACGTCAGTCGTATAGCAAGCGCATACCTCTTTAATATCCAACGAGTTTTCACTTAATTTAGGCATCGCTTTAAGCATTTGTTCTCCACAACCTACGACTGTATCAAACATCATCTTCATTTTGCCTGAGCTAAAAGTTGGCGTTAATTTCGCTCTCAAATTTTTCCATTTCTGTCCTTCTAAGCTTAGCAAATGTGCGCTCAAAGGATCGTCTTTTTCATTATAATAAGTTCCCCTATCGACGAAATGAGTGAAATCTTTCGTCATAATATTCTTTATTATCTCCGGGTTTATAGGTAAATAAGCTGGTTTCATGAAGATATAAATGCCGCATTCATCGTATTTTCTTGCTTTCATCTTGTCATAAATAGATTTGACGTGTTCGAATGTAGTTGATTTCCTCGCAAATGGATTCTGAGAATTTCCTAAAGGAATTACCGGAGTTGGTCCTGGCATTCCTTTCTTTTTACAATAATCGAAACACCATTTATAGTAACAAATAACTGTTACTACAAATAAGAATGCAGTTGTAATCATTATTGTTATGACTTCTAGCAGATGCATGATGAATCTGAAAATAAAATGAATATACATTTTATTATTAACTTTTCTAACTACTAAAATTACTTGAATCAATTGTAAATATATATTTAAATCTTTGCATGTACGTTATTTTGTTGTAAATCACTAATATACCGAGTGGCTATAGATGATTGCGTAAATATTTATTTTGGTAAACCTGAGAAATTGGCTTGCCTGGTCATTCGCTTCATATAGGTATCTCTTTTTGAGTTTTATAATTATATTTTATATAAATATGGATGACATATTGTTAGAATTACTAACAAATCAATATTAAGTGATATCAGAAGTGAGATTTATATACGAGGGTATATCAAATTTAAACGGGACTGATTTTTTTTCAAGTCAGAATTTTAAAGATGCCCTAGAGCAGAGCCTCCCAAACTTTTTTTTCTCATAGACCACTTTGAAAGTTTTGCTGGTTCCGGTGGACCCCCTGCAGCTACATTTCTACCATTTTTCCAAAACTCGACGAAAAAATGTGAAGATTAGATCTAACTATGGAAATTTGCGTTGCGGCTGTTATTGGTAAATTAATTAATTGATTGTGCTGTGAGTGGATGTCAAAAAAGTAAAGTTAGCCAATCAAAAAAGTGATTCCATCCAACTTTACTCCTTTGACATCTACTCACAGCACAGGAAACCAATCAATTCTCACATATTTTATTTAGAAAACTCCCCATTCGGAGTGGTAAAAATGAAAAGAAAAATAGTATATTTCCTTGTGTTGTATTTATTCAAATATGTAATTATTACACTATTAATTATTATTGTTATCATATTACATTGTAATATGATAACAGTCGTAATATAATTAAAATTAAATATTAATAACGTAACGTAACTTCTACAATGACAATCACAAAATAGTCATAATTTTAGTGGGAGGGATGTACTTGATGGATTGACAGCAAATTATCAATATTTGGCTTCAGTTTTGTTAGGAGTAACCGCAAATCTCCCCGTTCTGTGATATTCAATCTGCTCCTTTTTTTTTGTTAAAAGGTTTGTAACGACACTAAAACTTTTCTCGACAAGATATGACGAGGGAAACGCTATCAAAAGCTTTCTCGCAATTCCCCACAGTCCAGGATATTTTTCGGGTATTTCTGCCTGCAGCCAAAATGTTTGATACCCTCTTTTAAATTTCACCTTCAGTTCCTCATTAGTGCTAAGCTCGAGTAGCTCCTCTTGTAATATCACATTCCCCACTTCCGTTTCATCAAGTGGATTTACGATCCATCGTGGTATTTCCATCGTCAGAATATCTTCAAATCTGATTTTAAAGTCATCATGCAGGGCAATTAAATGTTGAACGTATGTGTGAATATCCTCATCAAGGCATTCTACCTGTGACAAGTTTGAAAACTGGTAAAATTCGCGACGACTAATATTTTGCTTCATAAATTTCAATTTTCCAAGAAAAGCTGAAATTATACCCTTTGTTTTTATTAAATTGAGGCTGTCCCCTTGTAATTGTAAGTTAATGTCATTAAATTTTTTGAACAAATCTGTCAAATACGCGATGTCTGCTTTCAAATTGATCAGGTTTTCTTTTAAATCTGGATCTTTACTTACCAGAAACTTTAAAACTGATTCAAAAAGCGTACTTCAGTATGTAAGTGCAATCGTTGGAAGTATTCATCATTTTCATCGCACAATTGTGCAAATAAACGCGTATTCAATGCATTGCTTCTTATTTTGGTAACTGCATTAATGACAAATTGAAGCGATTGGTGCAATTTAGCACTCAAATTTTTCCCTACCAGGTGTTGTCGGTGGATGACACAGTGAATTGCAGTTACCTCTAGTATAATTCTTTTAAGATGGCTTATAAACCCACGACATCGCCCGGCCATAGGAGCTCCATCTGTTGCCACCGAAATAACAATTGTGAATGGAATCGATTTTTCCTTAACAAATCACTCCGGACATTAAATATTGATTCACCTTTAGTGTCCGTCTCCAAAGTTTTCGCGAATAGTAGCTCTTCATGAATTTCTTTGTCCATAACAAATCGAACATATGCCAATAATAATGCTTCATTACCAGGTAAAGTTGTCTCGTCCAGTTGAATAGAAAAATTAGTTGTTTGCAGATAATTACACAAGAAACTTTCAATATCAGAGCTAATTTCGTCAATGCGTCTTTGTACAGTGTTGTTACTCAAAGCAATTTGAGCAGATCAGTTTTTAAAACCTCTTCAACAGCGGGTAAAATTAACTGTTCTCCAATGTTGTGCGATTTTTCAGATTTCGCTATAAGTAATGAGATATTGTAAGATGTCCGCAAGCCATCATCGTTACTTTCCGACGTTGAAGCGAACATACTGTGCACGGTGGGTCTCTTTTCATATTTTTCCTTCAATGTTTGAAAATATTTCAAAGCTTTACCTATTTTATCAGGATGACACCTTCTTAGATGATCTTCGAGCTTCGATGGTTTCATAGAGTCATTGCTCAAAACTTTGTTGCATAAAAGGCATATGGGTAATCGCTTGTCTGCCTTTGATGGAAGAAAACCAAATTTTAAATAATCAACACTGTACTGTCGACATTTCTTCTTAGATTCAGCCATGTTTCGTATCAGTAACCTACCTGTAAATAAAAAAAAACTTTGTTGTAGTAATCTTAAGGCGGTCTTACTTAACAGGATATGGCTATTTTAACAGGATTAATTAATTATTGCAATGAAATAAACAAAGTACCGGCGGCAAACAGATTCTAATTATTAAAAGCAATAAATCGCTAAGATCAATAATTGAGTTTTATGAAAACGGCTGAACCGATTTTAATGTAATGTAAAACATTTTTTCATTAATTATATTTTGATATATTTCTGTAAATTCGATAGAAAATATTTGTAAATAATATTTTGATCTCAAAACTTCGCGATTTTAATTATTTATTTATTACTTTGATGCACGTTACGAGTATGTAGTATATGATGACACGTGCAATTTATGAAAATATATTTAATTATTAGTGAACCACCACACAGTCGGGTAATAAAAAAATTACTAATAAAGTAGGGACAAGAAGTTCAACCTTTCTCAGCTTTCTGTTCTTTTATGGAAGTATCTAATAATGGCTCTGTTCAGTATTTAATTTTTAGTACGTACCTACTACACGCAAACATTACAAATATACTTATTACAACATAAATATATCTCCTATCGCAGGTGGGTTGGAAGAGATTTCTTTTAGGAATAAGCCTCACCTTTTGTGCCTACGTATTTTTTTGTAATTTGACCATTTTTTGTTTACTTACGTGTACAATAAAAAATTGTAAAATAAATAGATAAATAATCAATAAAATAAAAGTATGTATAACAAATAGGCAGGTAGGTACTTACTTTTCCGACAGTGGCAAACACTAACATCGATTCACTTTACTTTACTTTTCTTTTCGAAATTCGCGAAACAAATGAGTAACGTTTATCCGTGGCATTTGTATTTATATTGGTGAAGAATCAAACAAGTTCATGCAATATTGCAAGCACACACGCCACAAGTCGTACTTCGTCCCTTTGCACGTCTGAACAAGCATTGCGGACGGCGGCAGCGGCAGCGCTTTGCAAGTCTCGACACGTTGTACTGAATATGAAATATGCAAGTTTTTACAAGTAACAGTCGCTGAGCTTCTTAAAATATTATCTGCCTACATTGATAAGTGAACTCAAGCCAAGGTGAACTCAAGCCAAGAGTTCTTCACTATCGAAACCAGATAAATTTTCGTGGACCCCCGTTTACGAATTGTGAACCCCTATTTTTTTGTCACGCCAACGTAGACCCCCATAGAGTCTCCCGTGGACCCCTTGGGGCCCCCTGGACCACTTTGGGAATCAATGCCCTAGAGGATCGGAAGCTTACTACAAAAATAATCAATTAAAAACCGAATTCCAGTAAAACTCAAGTTTGTTCATTCCACCTTAGAAATAGGGAGGCTTAGCGTAAACTAAGAATCACGTGGAGAAGTGAATCTTTAGTGCTCAGTCGAAACGCTACAACTAGCTTGAAGCAACAAATTAATAAAATCAACACAACTAGCGCCTTTCTAACAATTAGTAATAGGTTTCTGATCTTCATAATCATTCAAAGCGAATTTTTGAAATTAGATAAAATAGTTCGCGAGATTCTCTACAGATGAAACATTGTAAGATTTACTAGGTAAGTTTACTAAAAAAAATATATTTTTTCTATTTGCTCTAATTTATCCATTCTGCCTCAGGCACGTACATAAAGTTTGGAAAATTCATGTTAGATCCTGTAGTATAACATCCATCATCAAAAATCTATAATCTCAACGTCATAATCACTTCAATGTTAGCAATGCAAAATGTATAACCGAACAATGAAACGCGTTGTCCTCAAATTGGAAGACAACAGAGATCTCAGCAATGTCATCAGCAGTTCTAACAAATTCTAATGACATTAAACAAGTAAATAGATAATGGAATCTCGTTATAACGTATTAATATGACGTATTAATATGATAATTATTTGTGTGGTGCGGAGTGTAAAAGAATTAAAATATTTAGTGAGAACTTACAGTTCTCAGTCCACACCAATTTCTTTTCAAAATTCAGGTTGTTTGTAAATTTAAAACTGCAAATAAACAAGCTTTTCGACATGCCACAACTGGGCACAACTGAAGAGAGTCTTATTTTTATGGTCAACTTATTGATTCAATAACTTTAGTACATAAGTAATGATACGTTTAAATGTTAAAATGTCTTGACAATGTGCGTTTTTGTGCTATGAATGTTGACACCGAGTGTACGCCGTTGAAATGCGTATCCCGTTACCGCGCTTTATATTGGTGTAGGACTTACTAATATTTTTGAGATAAATATATACAGTCTGTTTTGTTAACTTAATAATAATATTGGTAACTTATATATACAGCCTTTCACCTATTGTTCTGTTTTATTAATTTGATGTTTTACCTTGCAATTTATATACGCAGACGTTCAAAATAAATATTATTATTTAGTTGTCGTTCATTTTCTTTTAATTTTTAGTTATAGCTTGCTTAGGTCTCGAGACTGAAGTAGGTACGTTAACGCATATACGTTCTCTGCGTAACGTAGATCCATTAGTACAAACCGCCTTTAATTCGCGGTAGCGCCCTTTTTAAATATATGTACTGTCAGGTTAACAACGTTTCGTAAGGAATTGCTCCTTCTTCACTGAGACTAAGCCCTTGGTATTGGCATGTGGCTTATATGTTTAATAGCAACCTGTCCACGAAAGCTAAGTCCTGGAAAGGCTATTGTTTCTCGAAAGTTATCCAAGGCCAGTTTTACATTTGTTTGCACTTTAAGTGAGTAGCAGTAAATATGTTGTTTTTGATAAGAATATATGGTATCAGATGGAGACACAGGTCACATTGCAAAGTAGAGTGGTCCGTTTTTGCTTCAAAATAATTTTGCGAAATTTTGACATTCACTGGCTCTTCCTATCCTAGAGTTGTCGGCTTTAGATTTTTCGTTAAATAGGTATCTGAAGGAAAGGATGTTCAGCAATAAGCATCGGATAATTCAAGTACAACATCAAAATCTGATATGAAAAATTCTCATTCATTTTATATTAAAGTTTAAACATTTAAAATTAATAAGTACAAAATATTCAATATAAAATTGATAAATTCTAATTTTAAATTGACTTCAAATTTTATAGTGTGTTAGCAACTATCACGTCAATTATCAAATTTTCATATAACTATTATTTATGTAGAAGAAGTTACAAAAGAGGGAAATTAGAAAAATATGATAAAGAACTTGTGTCATCAGATAATTGTGGAACTCCTCCACAACTTGGGCTCGTGCGATAAGTTTCGTCTTATGACACATGCTCTTCAAGATACTATTATACCCTATGATCAAATAAATTTAGCATCTAGTTAGCCATGAAATTATTTATTCAAAATATTATGTTGGTAGTAACAAATAAAATAAATATGTCATTATGTGTAGGTACTTACTGAATTAGTTTATTGACACTAATCTGTCAATAGTATAACCTAACTGAGACTGAGAACATATTTTCAAACCTAATTTTAAGGAAGAAAAATTTTCTTATGAATATTACGTGAATTGTCTAAAAGAAATTATTCACGTGTATGAATTTTAGTTTCGCAATCCGGAAAATTTCTTTATAAGACTACCTACCTATTAAAAAAAGATTGCTATTAAAAGTTTTTGCTACTTTATTTATTTATTTTTGAAACATCGAGCATCCAAAGTGTATATAAATATAATAATGAGATAACAATATGTTTCATGTAATCAAATTTGATTAATACGACAAATAGAAAATTAATTACGTAAAAAATATCTCAACAATTAATATTACATTCATGGGTATTTTATTTTAATTGTAAATATTTTGCAGATGTCAGTTATTGAAAGAAGATGTTAGTATTTGAAAACAGATATCAGTTTTGAAAGCAGATGTCAGTTTTGAAGGTTTGAAATTGCTACTAATTACTCCATAGCTATATGTATGTTTAGATAATTTCTTAGCCGTTCATTTAATATATCAATGGATAAATTCGTAGAGTTCTTCGGCTTTTATATGAAATATTTACAAATATCAAATTAGTACGTAATTGCGAAGTAAATGTGAATATAAATATTGCTGTCTATAAACTACAACGCAAATCATACGAAATTTTTAATTGAAAAATTTTGTCTACGTTAGGACTTGAACCCAAGTCTACGGTTTGCCGGACCGTTGCTTTACCAATTAAGCCTCGATAGACCTTGGTTCAAGCTAATTAGAAGTTCATTATAATGTAACAGTGTTAATGATTCAGATGTAAGTTATTGAAAGTAGATGTCAGGTTTGAAAGCAGAAGTTAGTTTTGAAAGCAGATGTCAGTTTTGGAAGCAGATATCAGTTATTGAAAGCAAATGTCAGTTATTTAAAGCAGATGTCAGTTTTGAAAGCAGATGTCAGCTTTGAAAGCAGATGTCAGTTTTGCAAGCAGATGTCAGTTTTGGAAGCAGGAGTCAGTTAGTGAAAGCAGATGTCAGTATTTGAAAGCAGATGTCAGTTTTGAAAGCAGATGTCAGTTTTAATATCTGGTGCATTCATTGCATTTAACTGCATAAACTATATGATTTTGTTGAAGTGAAGTGTTGAAGGTATCGGGCTCTTTTATTTTATTTCAAAATGTTACATACTTCGTTATATATTCTTCAAAATTTCTCTGTATATATTTTCTCACAGAGGAAAAATAATAATCAACAAAGTTGCTATAGATTTTTTTTAATATAATTTTCATATTTGAAAAAGAAGTTAGCCATTAATGCAATTAAATTTTATGCAGTAAATTCAAAATACTTTTACTCAATTTGATTTTAAAAATGAAATATTTATAATATAATTAATTGCTAATTTCTTTCTAGACTCTTTTGCATAAGTTTCTTAACATTTTTTTACATACAACTACTAAATATTGGCATTAATACAATTTTACAATATCCATCAACTTTTGAAATATCTCTAGCTAATTAAAGATGCTCATCAAGCTTTTAATACAATAAAAGTAAACATAATTAAGATGTCCATTAATATTTAGTAAGAATTATCATTACTTGAAATTCAAATGTTTCAAATATCTCTTGCATATATTTGTATTTGATCATGAAGTTAAAACTTAGAAATAATTCTATTCCATTGATGTAACGAGGCTTATCTCATTACAATATATATATATATATATATATATATATATATATATATATATAAAACAAAAAGTAATTGTTTCTTGGGAGTAGCGGCCAGGTAATTAAAACAATGTTTAATTGATTTTGACGTTTCGGTACTATATACTATATATATATATATATATATATAACATTTGATAAATTATTGGAGTTTTTCAGCTTTTTTTATATGAAATATTTACAAATATTAAATTAGAATGTATGTAATTGCAGAGTAAGTGGGGATGTAAACATTGCTGTCTACAAATTACAAAGCAAATCATACGAAATTTTTTATTTGAAAAATATGGTCTACGTTGGGACTCGAACCCAAGTCTACAGCTATCCGGGCTGTCGCCTTTACCACTAGGCCACAATAGACCCAGGTTCAAGCCAGTTAGAAATATATATATATATATATATATAATCAAAAACGAATACATTACATATGAACAGCACAATTTTAATGAAAGTAGTTTTGAAAGAGGCCCTGTATATAATACCGAAACGTCAAAATAAACTAAATATTGTTTTAATTACCTGGCCGCTACTCCCAAGAAACAATTACTTTTTGTTTTATATTATAATTACGGCCAATAAAATAAGAAGTTCCTTCTAATATCATACAATCCAGGGTGAAAATGTAGAAAAACAGTATCATTCAAATAAATGAAAGATACTGTGATGAGTCACACGTCGAGAACCGTCTGGAAAATGTAAATGCGGATGAATCGCGAGATCGAACAACACAAGAAAAGTTTAGGTGAACATCGAATATGCCAGAAGTTTTCCCGTAAATATAAATAGCAGTCGAGAGGGATTTATTCCATTCGAAACCGGAAATTCCGCCGAGTAATCTAACATAAATATAAATACATAAATGTTCTTATTGTTAGTAATTAGTTTTTAAATTGTTATTTCGTTTATATTGTTAATATAGTGTATGTGTTTAAATTACCGTTAATTTTATTTAAGGACCCGAAAGACATACATTACAATACATATGGAAATCAACCCTCAAACTTTTCAAAAATATATTAAAAGAAGAAAAAATAGTCACTCTAAAGAACAGAAGAATATTCCTCCTTAGATGTAAGAAATTTGATTTAGTTCCAAATTTCTGTAATTTTAAAATTTCACATTTAGAATTCGATAATCAAAATATATATAACAAATTTCTAAATAAAACTAAACATTTTAAACATGCAATCATAAGTTACATCATAACAGATTATATACAATCTGTTATGATGTAACAGATAAAACAAATACAGAAAAATACTATTGAAAAATCCTATAACAGTAAAAAACAAAAACATCAAAAAAATATTAAATTACACTAATAAACAAATCGCCATCACATAAAAAAGACAATAGAAGTGCCTCGAATATAAATCAAGATTGGATATATAACATATCCAGCACAAAAATGCCAAACCAAGTAGCTCGAGTTTTAAGTTTAGGAAAAAATACGGCGATAGAATACCAATCCATCAAAAAATCCCTGTCACAATATCATTGTAAATGTTGAAGCAACAATAGAAAACTTAAATCTTACCGATAAAAATATTATCAGATCCAAAATTCGTAATGCCATATCAAACTATAATACTTTTCTCAATATAAAAAAATCAATAACCAACAACAATTATATAATGACATTAATACCACAAAGAAATTCATAAAGAACAACCCACAACTAATTGCCACACAACCCGATAGAAGTAATAAAACCTTAGTATTGGACAAAACAGATTATGAAACAAAAATGAACAATTTACTAAATGACGATAATATATATACCAAACTAATAAGCGATCCAACAAAATAAAATTAAAGAATGAAATAATGATATGGTAAAAAAAATGGGAAAATAATAACAGTATTTCTAAAGAAACTGCAAAAAGCCTAAAAATTAACAATTCACTCTCTAAAAATATACGGCTTACTAAAAATACATAAACCAAATACCCCACTTAGACCCATAGTATCCTGTGTGCAAAGCCCGTTATACAAATTATTCGAATTTTTGGCAAACTCTATTTTCATCATTGGCAAAAATCTATATTACTTAAAAAACTCTTACGATTTCAAACATTTCCTAAACAATATAGAAATCCCTGAAAACCACATATTTATTTCCTTAGATGTTGTTTCGATGTATACCAATATACCCACTAACGTAGCCATAAAAGCAATAGAAACTAATTAGAACCAACTACAAAATTTCATACCCCTTAAGTTAAATTTTAAGCACACATTTTTTAAAAGATACGTAGATGACTGCATCGCTTGCATCCCCTCATATAAGACAGAATACATACTAAAGAAAGTTAATTCATTTAACCCAAAACTACAGTTCACTATAGAAAAAGAAAATAAGTCAAAAATTAACTTCCTAGATCTAACCTTAATATGCAGTGAAAAAGGATCTTAACAAAATTATATCACAAACAAATTGCATCTGATCGTTTTCTAAATTTCGACTCATGCCAATAAATCTCACACAAAAAGAATGTAGCAACAGGGTTAATTAATAGGGCAATTAAATTAACAAACCCAGAATTCAGACCAGAGAAATAACTATCCCATTCATTAACAAAATAATAAAATAAAAATTATATCAACACTACAACACAGATAGAATAAATATCACAAAAGCCAAGAAAAACAACCCCTAAACTACTTATAAATATGTCCCAATACCTTATATAAACAACCTATCAGAAAAAATAAACAAAATCTTAGCACCATATAACATAAAAGTAACTGACAAAAACTCCAATAATCTCACAACTTACACTTTAAATTAAAAGACAAAATATCTACATTAAAAAAAGCACGTTATTTATGAAATCCTATGCCACGACTGCAAAGGTGTATACATCGGCCAAACAACACGATATCTGCAAGAACGTTTAAATGGACATAAATTCTTAAACAGTACAGCCCTAAAAAACACATCAAGCAGACCAATAACACTTTCAATTTCGATAAAACCTCAATAATGACATCCTAAAGAAACATATTAAAAACCATACTCATTCAAAAAAACACAGATTCTATAAACGACAGAACAGAGTATAATAATAATATAAACATTACAAAAATAAAATTAAAAAAGCGCATGTCTGAGAAAAGTTTAAACCAACGCAGGAGCGTTTGTTAAAATGTCTGAAGTATCATCCACCATACGGGGGTATGGTGGATGATACTTCAGATATTTTCACACGTCAAAACGTTAATAAACAAAAGGTCTAAACCGGTAAGATACACGTAATTTAGTTTTATTTAGAAATGGTAACCAAAAACAAATACATTACATATTAACAGCACAATTTTAATGAAAGTAGTTTCTATTTTAACATTGTATCATTATTAACTTTTCAATAAATGTTACAGTTTTTCGAAAAAGGCACTATATATAGTACTGAAACCTGAAACGTCAAAATAAATAAATATTGTTTTAATTACCTGGCCGATACTCTCAAGAAACAATGATTTTTTGTTTTATATTATTACGGCCAAAAAAGTAAAAAGTTCCTTTTAATATATATATATATATATATATATATATATATATATATATATATTAATTAAAACAATAAAGGAATTGTATTTATTATTTTATTGTGTTCACTTAATTTGGTCCCACAGTGTATATGGTACGTTCGAAAATAAATAGTAATTTATTATTTCGTTTACTTTAAGCATTTATAATGAGCAAACACTATAAAAATAATCAGAATTTGATATTTAATAATAGTTATTTTAAAAGGAAACTC
Source organism: Melolontha melolontha (assembly GCA_935421215.2). Taxonomy (NCBI): domain Eukaryota; kingdom Metazoa; phylum Arthropoda; class Insecta; order Coleoptera; family Scarabaeidae; genus Melolontha; species Melolontha melolontha. The sequence goes on along the minus strand of OW285241.1, from coordinate 65,221,389 downwards.
TAAACTATCTCTATATTTCTTATTTCTAATAACGGTAGTTACATACTTTTGTTTTAACTTAACCGTATTATACTTACCTACTCGTAATAATACAAACACTAAAAATACGTAGATACTGTTCAAACTATCAGAGTAAAGTGCGCCAAAGTGCACGACAATATATACTGATTACAAAATAGCAAGTATCCAGATATATGTGTTGATAAAGTATTTCTTTGCAGTCGGTACTGCTCAAAGTGCGAACCGCATATTGTGCTTTATCTGTTTCTAACACACATAAATACGCGCTGTAATGCTACACATGTTAATCGTTTTAAGGTATTCTTGTGCCTTAAATTTGGAAATACTTTATGAACTTATATTATATGTACGTATGTGTACCAACATAATTCACACTAACTAATTGACCTTTCTCCGACAGGTAAGAACACATTCGTTGATATTATGGTTGCATAAATTAAATTGTGAAATAGTTCGCATTTCCATAGAAGAAAACGATGTTTCAAAATTAAATTATTTATTATAAGTTATTTAAATAAATGAATAAATAACTAACTGATTGAGTAGATACGTGATGAAACTTAATAAATATTTAGCATTGCCTGATTCAGCCACAATGTGGCGAAACATATATATATATCTTTTTGAAACTTAAAATGTGTTATAAATTAACAAATTATGTTTACATTGATTGAAAAAATATTAAAATATTCAAGTGGTAAATCTTGATTAGAGTTGTGACAGAAAACTGACCCTGGTAGATATTCTTAAACAAATAAGACCAAATGTCAGCCTGCCAAAACAAACTTCGAGCACATAGTCATAATATTATAGTTGGAAATATAATCTTCTCCTGATTAAAAAATAGAATTAACTATTGATAGTGAATTTACTGATATTCGTGTGGTGAGGTCACGTGTCCTTTTTTTAAAAGCGGTTTCTATCCGTTCATAACCGCCTGTTTCCTCTTCTCAATAGAGACAATAACGTCAGCATGTTTAGCAGAATGAATTTATAAAATTATTAATTTATAAGAGTATTCAGCATCATCAGCTGACCTTCAGTGTTCTGACTCAGCTGAACATTTATCAAACCAATATGAAGCTTTCTAAAATATCCCGTATAGTTTCATTCAAGACAAGCAACTCGGTTCAGACCTTCTTGTGGAATGATTACATTTGAAGAGGCTAGTCAATAGCACCTACGAAGAGGTGGCTAAGTCATTGAATTTATTATTATCGGTATTGACGAAATTTTAGCCCAACACCATTTTCGCAATGCCGGTGCAGTTTTTTTCTGGTACAAATTACTTACACAAATGGTTATTTATATTATCCCAGGTGACACAGGTTTACATACTGGTCCGATCCCGAAAAAATCTTACATACATTACTTCTATATTATCAAGATATTAATAGTAAGCTACGTAAAATGGAATCGAACTTTAATCTTTCTTCCGTTATTCTCCTGTATTCTAACTCTTTTTACTAAACTAATCAGTGTATCAGTAATACCTTAATTTACTGCTGAAATAAATCAGAAAAAGCCAAACAAATCATTTTTTTAAATATTCTATTGTATATTATTTTTTGGTTGTATTATGTCATGTTCATTGGTATAAAACTTTCGCCCACCACTTAGTAGAAATTCACTATTACGAAATAAACGCCAACAGTTTTGATATTAGCCATTGTATTTTATTTAGTAAATTACGCAGAAAATATTCAAATGTGCGCCAAAAGCGTGTTTAATTGAATACTATAACTTTAACTTTAAGAAATAACATATGTTTTGATAAAATTTTTAAGTTCTTTGTACTATCTGTATCTGTGGGGACAGTGTTAGATCCAGAAACAAGAAAATTAAAATTTGTCGTGTTAGATAAGTGTTTTGACCGTGCGTGTATTACTTTCTACTCTTACCCCAAAAAAATAAGTTTTAAAATAAATCTTTACAATAGTTTTACTTAATATAAGTTATAAGACATTTTAAATAAGCACAATAAAGTATCCCACTACTGGAATTCCCCAATATCACAGGCTCTAGTCATTAACAGTTTTTAATATTCTCTCACTTTCTTAAAACTCACTTTATGTAATAGACGATAATGTCTCTTTATGTTTTTTGAAAATTATTAACAAATAAGCTATTTTTTTATAATTGTACGTCTGAATTCTCAGATTATGTAGAATCATCTGAAAGAAAAAGATTCAATTAACAACAGAAGCGATATAAAAAATCTAAGCAGTATATACTATAACCTAATAATGTAACGATCTGCAAGACATAATAATAACTCATGGCTTGCCTATCCCCCGTAATTGATGTTTTGCTGTCTAGTGTTCTGAACCATGAATTATTATTATTAAAGTTGAATGTATCTTTGAATATTTTAATTTTATCCATGACAACTACAGATATATAACTTTGGCATTAATATACTGTCACATATATTTTTAATTTCTTTGAAAAAGACACTATGTGTCGAAACATGTAAGATAGCTTTAAATATATACATATTAAAGTAAACCAGACCTTAAATCGCCGACTAATTTAATCTACTATAACATACAAAGATCAAGAAATAATTATTTTATATATTGTACGGGACCGCTCATGTACGCTCATGTAAGTAGAAATTAGTTAAACAAAAAGGAAAATGTAAATAGGAAGATAACTGTATATGGACATATGCATGTGAAAATTAATGTCTAATATTAAATAAATTAATATCCCGATAATTTGTGTACTATGCATATAATTATATTTAATCAAAATTTTGCTTTTCATGACTTTATCATTCATTTAATTTATTTACCCGAATAAGAAGATATTTAATTGTTACGCTTAGCATATACGAATATTTTAATCTATTTTTAAATATATTTCTTCTTTGAATATCTCGATTTAAAATTATATTTAACTTAAGACATTTTTTTCTTCTATGTATTCGTGTCCAAAGAGAAAGCATTTCTCTTTTGTTATATCCTGACCGACGAGACACCTAGTTTTCTACCTGACCTAACGTTACTGTGGAATTTCTTTCTATTTACATTTCATTTTAGATTGTTTTAATTCAATTATACATCCCTATGGTGTTTCATATCATTAGGAAGCTTATGTCACAAGCGTTATTTTAATAATATTTATGCCATCGAAAGAACAACTCTTCAGGTCCCGCTTCTTATTAATTAGAATTCAAGATATCGACCTCTCTCTTCGACAGGTCATAAAACAGACCGTTTTCAAAACCAGTGTTCTTTCGACACAAAAACTATCAGATATCTTCTCGTTAGAACCCTCGTAACATAGACACAGATCTTACTCATCGTACTGTCCAAGTACACGCCACGATGCCGCCCAGTGTCTTTCGCTTCTAAGAATCGCACTACATATACTTGACCAGGTATATCGGCGAAGGCCACGTGACCATCTCCGCCAACCAAAGGTAACTCTGTATTGTTCGATACAGAGGTTATTTTATATTAATCGTATTCAATTAACCCTTAATTTACTGCTCAATTAAACGTTCGTTTCAGAGTATTTTTTTTTCTGTTAATTTTCAGTTACTTAATTACCGCTCCTCGTGTATATATTACTTTTGTTTAATTACATTTAAATATACCAATTTCAATTTATTTCTTATGTAAATATAAATAAAAAACTTTAAGGACAACGCTTATGTGTTTTATTTATTTAGTAAGTAAGTTATATATATATTTTAATTAACAATCACCACGCACGTCCTGGACCTTTGAAGAAACTTCACCAGTACCACTAATTATTTTATTTATCTTAGAATAATTTCATTATTATTAGCACGGCACATCCACATCCCGATATCCAACACAAGCCGCCGTTTGTAATATAATTTATTAATATTCAAAAATGTATAGACATTAGTTTAAACACGCCCACCATTTAAACAGCAAAAATGCGCGAAATGATCAATGCGAAATATGCGCAGCCAATATAATCAGATGTTAAAATTATATTCAAACATATTTGTAAATTTTCAAAATAATTTTATAAATCCAGTTGAATGATTTTTATATTCAAAATTATATTTTAAAATAATTTATTTTAAATAAAAGTCAAGGTAATTTGCACAATAAAAGGATTTGAAGTAAGACAAAGGACAAATAGCGTCTTTTTCTAAATTTTGAGAGCGTACGCATCTAAATTTGACATGCTCCGAATATTCTTAATAAAATCGCATAAAAAACAGCAAAATCGTGATAATTGTTATTAATAAAAGTACATAGTATTTTATCCGTAGTATTTTATCCATTTGAACATTAAAAGCACGAGACATAAGTACAATTTGACAATTTAACGAGCTTAGAAATATCACCACGGGGACGCTCTTACGAATAACCGAAAATTTACAACGAAACAACTCGGAACTTACCTTGAAAACTTATCAAAAGTGCTATAAATATTAAATATAATTTTAAACCTTGGATTTCCTCATACTACATAACCAAGTTGGAAAATAACCTACATCCCATCTTTTTCCTGACTGTACACCGCTTCCAAGGCTGTTGCGACCCTCCTCCCGTCTAGAAAATACCTACAACAATAGAAATTTTGTAATTTAACCATTATTTTTACATTTTCTCAAATAATTAAAGGTTACATATTAGTTAAAGCATTGCTTTAAATAGTTATATAAACATCATTTAAGCACTACTTAGATCTCTAGAAAAGTTACTTAAAAGCACCAAAATAAACTTACCTGAATGGTTTATCCATTTTAGGTTGGGTAATGTTAGATTTTTTAATTTATTTACATTCATAACCTCTTATGAGACATCGAATTAATTTTTTATAATTTTATAGTTTTATAACTCACCAACAAGCAGCTGTAACCGAATAGCTACCTATAATTATATAGATTTCTATATTCGAATAAATATTTTTTGACAAAATAATTTGAAACATACATGAGTGGGTAAAAACCACACCAATTTGTATAATACAAAAGTATTTTTAATAATATAAAATATTATTAAAAATGGGGTGTGAAGAACACAATACAAGTTATATATTTGTGAATGTATACATTGAGATACATTCACAAATATATAACTTGTATTGTGTTCTTCACACCCCATTTTTAATAATATTTTATATTATTAAAAATACTTTTGTATTATACAAATTGGTGTGGTTTTTACCCACTCATGTATGTTTCAAATTATTTTGTTATATACGCATTCGGTTCGCCCGACAAGTAGTGAAGACACGATAATACAGTTTTCTATAGATATGGTATGTTACCGTCTAGAGAAACACGTTGCTTAGTTCGACAGTTGTTATCTAGACAGCGCTGAATATTCTTTCACGCTCTGTCTTAATAATTTCTGGTTGATAGCAAGGTAGTTGTATTTGGTTGAATGTATCTCTTCTCCAGCAGGGGCGTACCGACGATCCTGTAGAAAGGTGAAATACGTATCTGCGTCTCTGGAGAGGAGATACATTCACAAATATATAACTTGTATTGTGTTCTTCATACCCCATTTTTAATAATATTTTATATTATTAAAATACTTTTGTATTATACAAATATTTTTTGGTTATAAAACATAATAATGTTATTTCTTTATTCATGCAGATTGAAGTCTACATTTATAATAATCTTTTGCCTACTCGCTACTACAACTATATTTGTATGTCTACCGACTATGAACCTGGGATACATATATTAAAATAATTCTTAAGATTCTCATTGCACTTCATATCTGTATTACATTAAGAGTGACTTCATTGATCAGCTGATGACAGAGAAATATAAATTTAAATATCATTTGGCGCCCAATACTATTAATATTTATTTATTAATTACATTATAATATTTATGTATTATAATGTAACCCCTTGAAGAATGTAAATAATGAATGAGTAATACTTTGGAAGATATTTAAACTCTCAACTATGCACACATTAAATATGGTAATAATCTTTAAGCAAGAGTACTCCTAATCCCAGGTTTATTAAGTCGGTTCCTAGACTCCAGACAGTATAGCGAGCATACATTAAATAAAAACAATATCATAAATCAATAAATATATTTTCAAGACAATTATTAATTTTTTACAGGATATAAAAACACAAAAAAATTACCTCAATGCACAAAAGAGTATTGGGTTGCTCTTTTAACCCCTTAACTAAAGATATTAATAGTTGCCTATACTATGTTTCTTATATTTATTAAAAACGTGTTTTGTAAAGAAAAAGAATGGAGGTTATACTAATAATAATAATAATAATAATAATTACAATGATATTATTTGAATAAATAGTGACTAAAAATTATATTTTACCTCAAGATAACGTGATTTTAAAGGGTTTATTAAATGAGGTGGTTAAACAAATGGAATTTTAGAGTTTATGCATATATAGTCCCACCTGAGAATACCTGTTGTTTTATGGAGAGCGTTAAGTTTTCTGGTAGGGTATTGAAGGTTCTGTGGTGCTCAGGTAATAAATTGAGGTAGGATTGCTTGTGCTGGTCTATAGATATACTCTCTTTTAAGACAGGAACGTTTTCTTTACGAAGGTCTACTTTCTGGATAAGTTCTTGGGTAAATGTACCAATTTTAATTAATTTAGGACTTTTAAATCATTATTGGTTTCCTAAATTTTCATCATTTTATTCGTATTAGCCAATATTTCTGGAATTAACTACCTTTGAGTAGGAATAATTCTTGATATTTATTATAACTTGAAATAAATAATTTTTTCTTCTGGAAACTATCTTCAAGTATGGTTATGATGTTTATTATTTATTTGAATAACTTTTGTAATTAAATTATGATTATTTATTAGGTTTTAAAGAATTTCTAAATTGAGGCACCGAAAAAGCGTCGTTTCATTTAGAAGTAGTGCAAAAATTGTCCCCATTCAACTTTTGTTTTTTTTGTTATAACTACCAAAGGAAGCTAGTGATAATTATTTTTAATTTTGTAAAATTTTACTATAAATCCAAATAATATAAATAAGGAATTTTATACATCTTATCAAATAATTTTTCTGAATATTACTACGTTCTTTTCGTTCGATTTTCAATAATAGTTATTTCTATATAAATCTATATCAATCTTACTATATACCATCACGTGATCAAAGTTGCATACTTTAACAGGGGTTAATCAAAAGTTAAAGTAACAGTAACGTTCAAAATTATAAGTTCATTAATATCTTAATTATAATAAGCTTTAAAATACTTGATTTAACGCGATATTAAGTTATGCTGAATTAATAAATGACTAAATAAAATAAATAAACAAATAGAAATATTCAATTAAATTCGGTATCATAATTAAAAAGCTAATTTAGATCTTACATTATGTTTACATAGGATTTACTAAATCATTTCCGTTTTAATTACTATTTTTTAATTGATATTACTTTCTTTAGACTAAATATTAATTAATTTCTTTGTATAGTGTAGGGATAAGCTGAACCATCACAATATATATATTAATATAGTACGAACGTCTTCCCCGTTCTGCTCCAAATGAAGAGATACTTATGAGTCGTTATATTGTATTATTATAATAATGAATAATATGTAATGTTGTAAATGTTGAATTTTCAAATAATGGGCGCCAGTGATTAAATTAATCACAAATATAACTACGTCCTCTGTGTACATACAAATGCACTAACAGCAGTCGGAAAGCATGGTTATAAAATAGATTAGATAATAAAATACCTCAGGGCTCAAAGTCGGTCTGTGAATTACCTCCCTAATTGTAGTTAGGTGTCTATCTAATATTTTAACTCAACAACTAAATGCTAACAAATAAAACAGTTTAAAGTGATAAAAATAAAATATATTGAAATAAAAATTAGAAAACTGTAACAATAATCATAACATAGACATGTGTCTATCAAGAGAATTACGATCTAAACATGTGTAAATATAATAGTACTAAATATAGTGTTGGTGAACAAAGAAAACGAAGTTAAAGAATATATTGGAATATTTAAACAAATATGGTAAGTACTACTGTGTTATAGAGATGTTAAATTATGCTTGTATTTATTCAGCTAGGGTAAACGATGCATAGATAATAAATATAGAAGTTTTATTACAGTTTATCTAGGTTATTATGAACTTGTTTATTGATCTGTAAATTTTATAGGCAATGAAATTATAAATTTGTCATTCAAGAACCTGTGTTCCAAGATTAAGCGTGTTGGATCAAGCTGGAAGCGTTGTAGTCGTGCAGCACCAAGTACGGCGTTAGGATTCTTGATATGGGTTTGGCGTCGTTCGATCGTCCAAAGGCCCACGCGTTGCAGTTTGGAGACTGGTAATGATGCTATCGTCAATATTCGGCGTATCTTCGATGATGAGAGGCTGGTTTTTACATAAAAAGGTTGGGTAATTTTCTGCGTTTAAATGTGTATATTTTCGATGAGATCTGTTAAGTTTGATTATGGTATTTTAATTTTTAACTAGGATAATTACACAAACGCGGCCATATATTGTAAAATTATTTTTCGGCCTCCTCTACGTTCATTTATTTTTCATGGCCTATTTTTATATTGGCAAATAGCCTCGAAACTTTATTATCATAACATCGCTGGTGTTTTGAATTAAATTGATATTACATTTCTAATCAAATTATAAAATTTTTTAAATAATTTTCAAATACACTTTGTTTACTTTTAAATGTAGGTTATGTCATTATTATGTGTTCTAAGTTGAATTCTTACGAGTTTTGGTTAAATTTAAAAAGAGGGCGTGTCTAATCAGTATCAATACAATATTTCCATGTGGATAAATTAGATACAGGTAGTATCGCGCGAATTATTTGAATTAAGAAATTTAAAATAGAAATATAAAAGTAAGTTATAAAAATAAAAATAAGTTAATTTGAATTACTGTTCTCGTTGTATTAATTTATATACATGTTGATACTAATTTTACATTCTTAATTTGCCAATTTCACCCTTTTTATAATTGTTATATGCATTGTTTTATCTGTTTTTCCCTTTTCAGATGCAGATATATGAGTGCAGTTTGAACCATAACAATATATATATATATATATATATATATATATATATATTGATGTAGGTCAAGCCTACACCTAAGAATGCCTCAGTTGGCAAAAGACAGAATATAAATATGTAAGCTTTAGAATAATTAAAAAATATTGAAACTGAATTCTTTATATGTAATATCAATAAAGTTGATTTCGCGTATTTAATTGTTTTAAATTCATTCTCACATTTATTAATTTTTATCTTTTCTTTTGCATAAGTCATTTTATTCCGATATCTTGTATTTCCAAAGATATTTCAACTTAATTGATTAATAATAAATGACACCATTTATTTAGGCGACACTGTATTAATTTAAAATAATTACAGCGGGAATTATCCCCACTATAAAATTAACATTATTTACAATTATCAACATTCACACGTCAAACATGTACTCACTAATATAAACTAGATAATTTATATTAAGCATAAGTATATTTAAAATGATTAAATTGTCATTTTCATTATAATAAAATGTCGAGACTATAAAAATAAGTTGGACGAATCAGAAATTAGGATTGAGAACAAATGAAAGTTAGCGTCACTAGAAATTTCTTCATTAAAAACACCTCGACGTATTTGAAGTGCCTCTCTGAAAATTAAAAGAAAAAGCATTAATAAATCTAAAAAAAACATACGTCAAATCTAGTCAAACCTTACCAGTATATCCAGCTCCTGTTTAACGGATTTTGCGAGTCTAGACGGTAACCGGTGTCCAAGAAAACGTAAATTACATTTCACCGGGAACCCGGCCGTTAGATCGAACAAGCGGGGGACGCCAGCCGATCGCCGTTGATACCTGTATCCTGCATTCACGAATCTACCAGCCAGGTCCAGAATCACCAAATCCTGTCCAGGTCCACATAAGTATTCTTTAAACATCCTACGAATTTGACAATGATAAATTAATTTTACTTAAACAAATAAAACCACCATCAAATTATTTTTTTTAAATAAATATAACCTATGTTGCATTTTAAGATCAATATATTCTAAGCTAAGTTACGAAGAATATAGTTTCCTATTAATTTATTAAATTTAATCATAGAATTCTTTTTTACGTTTAGCTTTACTCATGTCACATTTATTTTATTGTGTTGTTTAACCTAGATTTGATATCATATTTATTTTACAACGATGAGGGAGTTATGGCGTCTTGAAATTTTCGCGATTTCTTTGAACCTCAGGCGATAAAATTTAAAAATTTCAAAAATTACGATTGTCGATTTTCCCTGTTTTTACGCCAACACTATATGTAATCGGACCCGCCGATTACGATAATCCAAACTAGAGTTCGCTATCTGCCTTGGTTCTCGAGATATTTACGAAAAAGTGTCGACAGGTCAAAAGTACAAAAAACGAAATCGCGAATTTTCAGCTGAAAATCGTACAGACCTTCTTCTTTAGCACTCCCGAAAACCTTAGGGTAGATTTTGAGTAGAAATTCGAGATTGAAAATTTTTGAAAATCGCGAAAATTTTGTCGAAATATGATGCTTGATTTCGACGCCTCTCTGTATCTTGGAAACCAGCTGGCTCTAGATGACCTATTCTATACTGTCCGAACCATTTTGACGCTCTGAATCGACTGGTCTAAGCCAGAAGGCTCTAGGACGCGAAAACCGTAAATTTCGTAATCGAAAATGTCGATTTTGCAAAAATTCGCGTAGCCGTAGCGGCCAAACGGTTAGTCCTAGACTGGCACATTGTACACGCGTTTTAATCCTAATGACGATATCTTCAATTTGGCACTAGATTCGCGCAGATCCGATGAGAAATGAGGGAGTTATGGCGTCTTGAAATTTTCGCGATTTTTTGAACCTCAGGCGATGAAATTTAAAAATTTCAAAAATGGCGATTGTCGATTTTCCCTGTTTTGACGCAAACACTATATGTAATCGGACCCGCCGATTACGATAATCCAAACTAGAGTTCGCTATCTGTCTTGGTTCTCGAGATATTTACGAAAAAGTGTCGACAGGTTAAAAGTACAAAAAACGAAATCGCGAATTTTCAGCGGAAAATCGTACAGACCTTCTTCTTTAGCGCTCCCGAAAACCTTAGGGTAGATTTTGAGTAGAAATTCGAGATTGAAAATTTTTGAAAATCGTGAAAACTTCGTCGAAATATGATGCTTGATTTGGACGCCTCTCTGTATCTTGGAAACCAGCTGGCTCTAGATGACCTATCCTATACTGTCCGAACCATTTTGACGCTCTGAATCGACTGGTCTAAGCCAGAAGGCTCTAGGACGCCTACTTCTCGAGTTATGCCAGGAAAACCGTAAATTTCGTAATCGAAAATGTCGATTTTGCAAAAATTCGCGTAGCCGTAGCGGCCAAACGGTTTGTCCTAGACTGGCACATTGTACACGCGTTTTAATCCTAATGACGATATCTTCAATTTGGCACTAGATTCGCGCAGATCCGATGAGAAATGAGGGAGTTATGGTGTCTTGAAATTTTCGCGATTTTTTTGAACCTCAGGCGATGAAATTTAAAAATTTCAAAAATGGCGATTGTCGATTTTCCCTGTTTTGACGCCAACACTATATGTAATCGGACCCGCCGATTACGATAATCCAAACTAGAGTTCGCTATCTGCCTTGGTTCTCGAGATATTTACGAGAAAGTGTCGACAGGTCAAAAGTACAAAAAACGAAATCGCGAATTTTCAGCGGAAAATCGTACAGACCTTCTTCTTTAGCGCTCCCGAAAACCTTAGGGTAGATTTTGAGTAGAAATTCGAGATTGAAAATTTTTGAAAATCGCGAAAATTTCGTCGAAATATGATGCTTGATTTCGACGCCTCTCTGTATCTTGGAAACCAGCTGGCTCTAGATGACCTATCCTATACTGTCCGAACCATTTTGACGCTCTGAATCGACTGGTCTAAGCCAGAAGGCTCTAGGACGCCTACTTCTCGAGTTATGCCAGGAAAACCGTAAATTTCGTAATCGAAAATGTCGATTTTGCAAAAATTCGCGTAGCCGTAGCGGCCAAACGGTTAGTCCTAGACTGGCACATTGTACACGCGTTTTAATCCTAATGACGATATCTTCAATTTGGCACTAGATTCGCGCAGATCCGATGAGAAATGAGGGAGTTATGGCGTATTGAAATTTTCGCGATTTTTTTGAACCTCAGGCGATGAAATTAAAAAATTTCAAAAATGGCGATTGTCGATTTTCCCTGTTTTGACGCCAACATTTTATGTAATCGGACCCGCCGATTACGATAATCCAAACTTGAGTTCGCTATCTGCCTTGGTTCTCGAGATATTTACGAAAAAGTGTCGACAGGTCAAAAGTACAAAAAACGAAATCGCGAATTTTCAGCGGAAAATCGTACAGACCTTCTTCTTTAGCGCTCCCGAAAACCTTAGGGTAGATTTTGAGTAGAAATTCGAGATTGAAAATTTTTGAAAATCGTGAAAACTTCGTCGAAATATGATGCTTGATTTCGACGCCTCTCTGTATCTTGGAAACCAGCTGGCTCTAGATGACCTATCCTATACTGTCCGAACCATTTTGACGCTCTGAATCGACTGGTCTAAGCCAGAAGGCTCTAGGACGCCTACTTCTCGAGTTATGCCAGGAAAACCGTAAATTTCGTAATCGAAAATGTCGATTTTGCAAAAATTCGCGTAGCCGTAGCGGCCCAACGGTTTGTCCTAGACTGGCACATTGTACACGCGTTTTAATCCTAATGACGATATCTTCAATTTGGCACAAGATTCGCGCAGATCCGATGAGAAATGAGGGAGTTATGGCGTCTTGAAATTTTCGCGATTTTTGTGAACCTAAGGCGATGAAATTTAAAAATTTCAAAAATGGCGATTGTCGATTTTTCCTGTTTTGACGCCAAAACTATATGTAATCGGACCCGCCGATTACGATAATTCAAACTAGAGTTCGCTATCTGCCTTGGTTCTCGAGATATTTACGAAAAAGTGTTGACAGGTCAAAAGTACAAAAAACGAAATCGCGAATTTTCAGCGGAAAATCGTACAGACCTTCTTCTTTAGCGCTCCCGAAAACCTTAGGGTAGATTTTGAGTAGAAATTCGAGATTGAAAATTTTTGAAAATCGTGAAAACTTCGTCGAAATATGATGCTTGATTTCGACGCCTCTCTGTATCTTGGAAACCAGCTGGCTCTAGATGACCTATCCTATACTGTCCGAACCATTTTGACGCTCTGAATCGACTGGTCTAAGCCAGAAGGCTCTAGGACGCCTACTTCTCGAGTTATGCCAGGAAAACCGTAAATTTCGTAATCGAAAATGTCGATTTTGCAAAAATTCGCGTAGCCGTAGCGGCCAAACGGTTTGTCCTAGACTGGCACATTGAACACGCGTTTTAATCCTAATGACGATATCTTCAATTTGGCACTAGATTCGCGCAGATCCGATGAGAAATGAGGGAGTTATGGTGTCTTGAAATTTTCGCGATTTTTTTGAACCTCAGGCGATGAAATTTAAAAATTTCAAAAATGGCGATTATCGATTTTCCCTGTTTTGACGCCAACACTATATGTAATCGGACCCGCCGATTACGATAATTCAAACTAGAGTTCGCTATCTGCCTTGGTTCTCGAGATATTTACGAAAAAGTGTTGACAGGTCAAAAGTACAAAAAACGAAATCGCGAATTTTCAGCGGAAAATCGTACAGACCTTCTTCTTTAGCGCTCCCGAAAACCTTAGGGTAGATTTTGACTAGAAATTCGAGATTGAAAATTTTTGAAAATCGCGAAAACTTCGTCGAAATATGATGCTTGATTTCGACGCCTCTCTGTATCTTGGAAACCAGCTGGCTCTAGATGACCTATCCTATACTGTCCGAACCATTTTGACGCTCTGAATCGACTGGTCTAAGCCAGAAGGCTCTAGGACGCCTACTTCTCGAGTTATGCCAGGAAAACCGTAAATTTCGTAATCGAAAATGTCGATTTTGCAAAAATTCGCGTAGCCGTAGCGGCCAAACGGTTTGTCCTAGACTGGCACATTGTACACGCGTTTTAATCCTAATGACGATATCTTCAATTTGGCACTAGATTCGCGCAGATCCGATGAGAAATGAGGGAGTTATGGTGTCTTGAAATTTTCGCGATTTTTTTGAACCTCAGGCGATGAAATTTAAAAATTTCAAAAATGGCGATTGTCGATTTTCCCTGTTTTGACGCCAACACTATATGTAATCGGAACCGCCGATTACGATAATCCAAACTAGAGTTCGCTATCTGCCTTGGTTCTCGAGATATTTACGAGAAAGTGTCGACAGGTCAAAAGTACAAAAAACGAAATCGCGAATTTTCAGCGGAAAATCGTACAGACCTTCTTCTTTAGCGCTCCCGAAAACCTTAGGGTAGATTTTGAGTAGAAATTCGAGATTGAAAATTTTTGAAAATCGCGAAAATTTCGTCGAAATATGATGCTTGATTTCGACGCCTCTCTGTATCTTGGAAACCAGCTGGCTCTAGATGACCTATCCTATACTGTCCGAACCATTTTGACGCTCTGAATCGACTGGTCTAAGCCAGAAGGCTCTAGGACGCCTACTTCTCGAGTTATGCCAGGAAAACCGTAAATTTCGTAATCGAAAATGTCGATTTTGCACAAATTAGCGTAGCCGTAGCGGCCAAATGGTTAGTCCTAGACTGGCACATTGTACACGCGTTTTAATCCTAATGACGATATCTTCAATTTGGCACTAGATTCGCGCAGATCCGATGAGAAATGAGGGAGTTATGGCGTATTGAAATTTTCGCGATTTTTTTAAACCTCGGGCGATGGAATTTAAAAATTTCAAAAATGGCGATTGTCGATTTTCCCTGTTTTGGCGCCAACACTATATGTAATCGGACCCGCCGATTACGATAATCCAAACTAGAGTTCGCTATCTGCCTTGGTTCTCGAGATATTTACGAAAAAGTGTCGACAGGTCAAAAGTTCAAAAAGCGAAATCGCGAATTTTCAGCGGAAAATCGTACAGACCTTCTTCTTTAGCGCTCCCGAAAACCTTAGGGTAGATTTTGAGTAGAAATTCGAGATTGAAAATTTTTGAAAATCGCGAAAACTTCGTCGAAATATGATGCTTGATTTCGACGCCTCTCTGTATCTTGGAAACCAGCTGGCTCTAGATGACCTATCCTATACTGTCCGAACCATTTTGACGCTCTGAATCGACAGGTCTAAGCCAGAAGGCTCTAGGACGCCTACTTCTCGAGTTATGCCAGGAAAACCGTAAATTTCGTAATCGAAAATGTCGATTTTGCAAAAATTCGCGTAGCCTTAGCGGCCAAACGGTTTGTCCTAGACTGGCACATTGTACACGCGTTTTAATCCTAATGACGATATCTTCAATTTGGCACAAGATTCGCACAGATTCGATGAGCAATGAGGGAGTTATGGCGTCTTGAAATTTTCGCGATTTTTTTGAACCTCGCGATGAAATTTAAAAATTTCAAAAATGGCGATTGTCGATTTTCCCTGTTTTGACGCCAACACTATATGTAATCGGACTCGCCGATTACGATAATCCAAACTAGAGTTCGCTATCTGCCTTGGTTCTCGAGATATTTACGAAAAAGTGTCGACAGGTCAAAAGTACAAAAAACGAAATCGCGAATTTTCAGCGGAAAATCGTACAGACCTTCTTCTTTAGCGCTCCCGAAAACCTTAGGGTAGATTTTGAGTAGAAATTCGAGATTGAAAATTTTTGAAAATCGCGAAAATTTCGTCGAAATATGATGCTTGATTTCGACGCCTCTCTGTATCTTGGAAACCAGCTGGCTCTAGATGACCTATCCTATACTGTCCGAACCATTTTGACGCTCTGAATCGACTGGTCTAAGCCAGAAGGCTCTAGGACGCCTACTTCTCGAGTTATGCCAGGAAAACCGTAAATTTCGTAATCGAAAATGTCGATTTTGCAAAAATTCGCGTAGCCGTAGCGGCCAAACGGGTAGTCCTAGACTGGCACATTGTACACGCGTTTTAATCCTAATGACGATATCTTCAATTTGGCACAAGATTCGCACAGATCCGATGAGAAATGAGGGAGATATGGCGTCTTGAAATTTTCGCGATTTTTTTGAACCTCAGGCGATGAAATATAAAAATTTCAAAAATGGCGATTGTCGATTTTCCCTGTCTTGGCACCAACACTATATGTAATCGGACCCGCCGATTACGATAATCCAAACTAGAGTTCGCTATCTGCCTTGGTTCTCGAGATATTTACGAAAAAGTGTCGACAGGTCAAAAGTACAAAAAACGAAATCGCGAATTTTCAGCGGAAAATCGTACAGACCTTCTTCTTTAGCGCTCCCGAAAACCTTAGGGTAGATTTTGAGTAGAAATTCGAGATTGAAAATTTTTGAAAATCGCGAAAATTTCGTCGAAATATGATGCTTGATTTCGACGCCTCTCTGTATCTTGGAAACCAGCTGTCTCTAGATGACCTATCCTATACTGTCCGAACCATTTTGACGCTCTGAATCGACTGGTCTAAGCCGGAAGGCTCTAGGACGCCTACTTATCGAGTTATGCTAGGAAAACCGTAAATTTTGTAATCGAAAATGTCGATTTTGCAAAAATTCCCGTAGCCGTAGCGGCCAAACAGTTTGTCCTAGACTGGCACATTGTACACGCGTTTTAATCCTAATGACGATATCTTCAATTTTGCATAAGATTCGCGCAGATCCGATGACAAATGAGGGAGTTATGGCGTCTTGAAGTTTTCGCGATTTTTTTGAACCTCAGGCGATGAAATTAAAAAATTTCAAAAATGGCGATTGTCGATTTTCCCTGTCTTGGCACCAACACTATATGTAATCGGACCCGCCGATTACGATAATCCAAACTAGAGTTCGCTATCTGCCTTGGTTCTCGAGATATTTACGAAAAAGTGTCGACAGGTCAAAAGTACAAAAAACGAAATCGCGAATTTTCAGCGGAAAATCGTACAGACCTTCTTCTTTAGCGCTCCCGAAAACCTTAGGGTAGATTTTGAGTAGAAATTCGAGATTGAAAATTTTTGAAAATCGCGAAAATTTCGTCGAAATATGATGCTTGATTTCGACGCCTCTCTGTATCTTGGAAACCAGCTGTCTCTAGATGACCTATCCTATACTGTCCGAACCATTTTGACGCTCTGAATCGACTGGTCTAAGCCGGAAGGCTCTAGGACGCCTAATTATCGAGTTATGCTAGGAAAACCGTAAATTTTGTAATCGAAAATGTCGATTTTGCAAAAATTCGCGTAGCCGTAGCGGCCAAACAGTTTGTCCTAGACTGGCACATTGTACACGCGTTTTAATCCTAATGACGATATCTTCAATTTTGCATAAGATTCGCGCAGATCCGATGACAAATGAGGGAGTTATGGCGTCTTGAAGTTTTCGCGATTTTTTTGAACCTCAGGCGATGAAATTAAAAAATTTCAAAAATGGCGATTGTCGATTTTCCCTGTCTTGGCACCAACACTATATGTAATCGGACCCGCCGATTACGATAATCCAAACTAGAGTTCGCTATCTGCCTTGGTTCTCGAGATATTTACGAAAAAGTGTCGACAGGTCAAAAGTACAAAAAACGAAATCGCGAATTTTCAGCGGAAAATCGTACAGACCTTCTTCTTTAGCGCTCCCGAAAACCTTAGGGTAGATTTTGAGTAGAAATTCGAGATTGAAAATTTTTGAAAATCGCGAAAATTTCGTCGAAATATGATGCTTGATTTCGACGCCTCTCTGTATCTTGGAAACCAGCTGTCTCTAGATGACCTATCCTATACTGTCCGAACCATTTTGACGCTCTGAATCGACTGGTCTAAGCCGGAAGGCTCTAGGACGCCTACTTCTCGAGTTATGCTACGAAAACAGTAAATTTTGTAATCGAAAATGTCGATTTTGCAAAAATTCGCGTAGCCGTAGCGGCCAAACAGTTTGTCCTAGACTGGCACATTGTACACGCGTTTTAATCCTAATGACGATATCTTCAATTTTGCATAAGATTCGCGCAGATCCGATGAGAAATGAGGGAGTTATGGCGTCTTGAAATTTTCGCGATTTTTTTGAACCTCAGGCGATGAAATTAAAAAATTTCAAAAATGGCGATTGTCGATTTTCCCTGTCTTGGCACCAACACTATATGTAATCGGACCCGCCGATTACGATAATCCAAACTAGAGTTCGCTATCTGCCTTGGTTCTCGAGATATTTACGAAAAAGTGTCGACAGGTCAAAAGTACAAAAAACGAAATCGCGAATTTTCAGCGGAAAATCGTACAGACCTTCTTCTTTAGCGCTCCCGAAAACCTTAGGGTAGATTTTGAATAGAAATTCGAGATTGAAAATTTTTGAAAATCGTGAAAACTTCGTCGAAATATGATGCTTGATTTCGACGCCTCTCTGTATCTTGGAAACCAGCTGGCTCTAGATGACCTATCCTATACTGTCCGAACCATTTTGACTCTCTGAATCGATTGGTCTAAGCCAGAAGGCTCTAGGACGCCTGCTTCTCGAGTTATGCCAGGAAAACCGTAAATTTCGTAATCGAAAATGTCGATTTTGCAAAAATTCGCGTAGCCGTAGCGGCCAAACGGTTTGTCCTAGACTGGCACATTGTACACGCGTTTTAATCCTAATGACGATATCTTCAATTTGGCACTAGATTCGCGCAGATCCGATGAGAAATGAGGGAGTTATGGCGTATTGAAATTTTCGCGATTTTTTTAAACCTCAGGCGATGAAATTTAAAAATTTCAAAAATGGCGATTGTCGATTTTCCCTGTTTTGGCGCCAACACTATATGTAATCGGACCCGCCGATTACGATAATCCAAACTAGAGTTCGCTATCTGCCTTGGTTCTCGAGATATTTACGAAAAAGTGTCGACAGGTCAAAAGTACAAAAAACGAAATCGCGAATTTTCAGCGGAAAATCGTACAGACCTTCTTCTTTAGCGCTCCCGAAAACCTTAGGGTAGATTTTGAGTAGAAATTCGAGATTGAAAATTTTTGAAAATCGCGAAAACTTCGTCGAAATATGATGCTTGATTTCGACGCCTCTCTGTATCTTGGAAACCAGCTGGCTCTAGATGACCTATCCTATACTGTCCGAACCATTTTGACGCTCTGAATCGACTGGTCTAAGCCAGAAGGCTCTAGGACGCCTGCTTCTCGAGTTATGCCAGGAAAACCGTAAATTTCGTAATCGAAAATGTCGATTTTGCAAAAATTCGCGTAGCCGTAGCGGCCAAACGGTTTGTCCTAGACTGGCACATTGTACACGCGTTTTAATCCTAATGACGATATCTTCAATTTGGCACTAGATTCGCGCAGATCCGATGAGAAATGAGGGAGTTATGGCGTATTGAAATTTTCGCGATTTTTTTAAACCTCAGGCGATGAAATTTAAAAATTTCAAAAATGGCGATTGTCGATTTTCCCTGTTTTGGCGCCAACACTATATGTAATCGGACCCGCCGATTACGATAATCCAAACTAGAGTTCGCTATCTGCCTTGGTTCTCGAGATATTTACGAAAAAGTGTCGACAGGTCAAAAGTACAAAAAACGAAATCGCGAATTTTCAGCGGAAAATCGTACAGACCTTCTTCTTTAGCGCTCCCGAAAACCTTAGGGTAGATTTTGAGTAGAAATTCGAGATTGAAAATTTTTGAAAATCGCGAAAATTTCGTCGAAATATGATGCTTGATTTCGACGCCTCTCTGTATCTTGGAAACCAGCTGGCTCTAGATGACCTATCCTATACTGTCCGAACCATTTTGACGCTCTGAATCGACTGGTCTAAGCCAGAAGGCTCTAGGACGCCTACTTCTCGAGTTATACCAGGAAAACCGTAAATTTCGTAATCGAAAATGTCGATTTTGCAAAAATTCGCGTAGCCTTAGCGACCAAACGGTTTGTCCTAGACTGGCACATTGTACACGCGTTTTAATCCTAATGACGATATCTTCAATTTTGCATAAGATTCGCGCAGATCCGATGAGAAATGAGGGAGTTATGGCGTCTTGAAATTTTCGCGATTTTTTTGAACCTGAGGCGATGAAATTTAAAAATTTCAAAAATGGCGATTGTCGATTTTCCCTGTTTTGGCGCCAACACTATATGTAATCGGACCCGCCGATTACGATAATCCAAACTAGAGTTCGCTATCTGCCTTGGTTCTCGAGATATTTACAAAAAGTGTCGACAGGTCAAAAGTACAAAAAACGAAATCGCGAATTTTCAGCGGAAAATCGTACAGACCTTCTTCTTTAGCGCACCCGAAAACCTTAGGGTAGATTCTGAGTAGAAATTCGAGATTGAAAATTTTTGAAAATCGCGAAAATTTCGTCGAAATATGATGCTTGATTTCGACGCCTCTCTGTATCTTGGAAACCAGCTGGCTCTAGATGACCTATCCTATACTGTCCGAACCATTTTGACGCTCTGAATCGACTGGTCTAAGCCAGAAGGCTCTAGGACGCCTACTTCTCGAGTTATGCCAGGAAAACCGTAAATTTCGTAATCGAAAATGTCGATTTTGCAAAAATTCGCGTAGCCGTAGCGGCCAAACGGTTAGTCCTAGACTGGAACATTGTACACGCGTTTTAATCATAATGACGATATCTTCAATTTGGCACTAGATTCGCGCAGATCCGATGAGAAATGAGGGAGTTATGGCGTATTGAAGTTTTCGCGATTTTTTTAAACCTCGGGCGATGAAATTAAAAAATTTCAAAAATGGCGATTGTCGATTCTCCCTGTTTTGGCGCCAACACTATATGTAATCGGACCCGCCGATTACGATAATCCAAACTTGAGTTCGCTATCTGCCTTGGTTCTCGAGATATTTACGAAAAAGTGTCGACAGGTCAAAAGTACAAAAAACGAAATCGCGAATTTTCAGCGGAAAATCGTACAGACCTTCTTCTTTAGCGCTCCCGAAAACCTTAGGGTAGATTTTGAGTAGAAATTCGAGATTGAAAATTTTTGAAAATCGTGAAAACTTCGTCGAAATATGATGCTTGATTTCGACGCCTCTCTGTATCTTGGAAACCAGCTGGCTCTAGATGACCTATCCTATACTGTCCGAACCATTTTGACGCTCTGAATCGACTGGTCTAAGCCAGAAGGCTCTAGGACGCCTGCTTCTCGAGTTATGCCAGGAAAACCGTAAATTTCGTAATCGAAAATGTCGATTTTGCAAAAATTCGCGTAGCCGTAGCGGCCAAACGGTTTGTCCTAGACTGGCACATTGTACACGCGTTTTAATCCTAATGACGATATCTTCAATTTGGAACTAGATTCGCGCAGATCCGATGAGAAATGAGGGAGTTATGGCGTATTGAAATTTTCGCGATTTTTTTAAACCTCAGGCGATGAAATTAAAAAATTTCAAAAATGGCGATTGTCGATTTTCCCTGTTTTGGCGCCAACACTATATGTAATCGGACCCGCCGATTACGATAATCCAAACTAGAGTTCGCTATCTGCCTTGGTTCTCGAGATATTTACGAAAAAGTGTCGACAGGTCAAAAGTACAAAAAACGAAATCGCGAATTTTCAGCGGAAAATCGTACAGACCTTCTTCTTTAGCGCTCCCGAAAACCTTAGGGTAGATTTTGAGTAGAAATTCGAGATTGAAAATTTTTGAAAATCGCGAAAATTTCGTCGAAATTTGATGCTTGATTTCGACGCCTCTCTGTATCTTGGAAACCAGCTGGCTCTAGATGACCTATCCTATACTGTCCGAACCATTTTGACGCTCTGAATCGACTGGTCTAAGCCAGAAGGCTCTAGGACGCCTACTTCTCGAGTTATGCCAGGAAAACCGTAAATTTCGTAATCGAAAATGTCGATTTTGCAAAAATTCGCGTAGCCGTAGCGGCCAAACGGTTAGTCCTAGACTGGCACATTGTACACGCGTTTTAATCCTAATGACGATATCTTCAATTTGGCACTAGATTCGCGCAGATCCGATGAGAAATGAGGGAGTTATGGCGTATTGAAATTTTCGCGATTTTTTTGAACCTCAGGCGATGAAATTAAAAAATTTCAAAAATGGCGATTGTCGATTTTCCCTGTTTTGACGCCAACATTTTATGTAATCGGACCCGCCGATTACGATAATCCAAACTTGAGTTCGCTATCTGCCTTGGTTCTCGAGATATTTACGAAAAAGTGTCGACAGGTCAAAAGTACAAAAAACGAAATCGCGAATTTTCAGCGGAAAATCGTACAGACCTTCTTCTTTAGCGCTCCCGAAAACCTTAGGGTAGATTTTGAGTAGAAATTCGAGATTGAAAATTTTTGAAAATCGCGAAAATTTCGTCGAAATATGATGCTTGATTTCGACGCCTCTCTGTATCTTGGAAACCAGCTGGCTCTAGATGACCTATCCTATATTGTCCGAACCATTTTGACGCTCTGAATCCACTGGTCTAAGCCAGAAGGCTCTAGGACGCCTACTTCTCGAGTTATGCCAGGAAAACCGTAAATTTCGTAATCGAAAATGTCGATTTTGCAAAAATTCGCGTAGCCTTAGCGACCAAACGGTTTGTCCTAGACTGGCACATTGTACACGCGTTTTAATCATAATGACGATATCTTCAATTTGGCACTAGATTCGCGCAGATCCGATGAGAAATGAGGTAGTTATGGCGTATTGAAGTTTTCGCGATTTTTTTAAACCTCGGGCGATGAAATTAAAAAATTTCAAAAATGGCGATTGTCGATTCTCCCTGTTTTGGCGCCAACACTATATGTAATCGGACCCGCCGATTACGATAATCCAAACTAGAGTTCGCTATCTGCCTTGGTTCTCGAGATATTTACGAAAAAGTGTCGACAGGTCAAAAGTACAAAAAACGAAATCGCGAATTTTCAGCGGAAAATCGTACAGACCTTCTTCTTTAGCGCTCCCGAAAACCTTAGGGTAGATTTTGAGTAGAAATTCGAGATTGAAAATTTTTGAAAATCGCGAAAATTTCGTCGAAATATGATGCTTGATTTCGACGCCTCTCTGTATCTTGGAAACCAGCTGTCTCTAGATGACCTATCCTATACTGTCCGAACCATTTTGACGCTCTGAATCGACTGGTCTAAGCCGGAAGGCTCTAGGACGCCTACTTCTCGAGTTATGCTAGGAAAACCGTAAATTTTGTAATCGAAAATGTCGATTTTGCAAAAATTCGCGTAGCCGTAGCGGCCAAACAGTTTGTCCTAGACTGGCACATTGTACACGCGTTTTAATCCTAATGACGATATCTTCAATTTTGCATAAGATTCGCGCAGATCCGATGAGAAATGAGGGAGTTATGGCGTCTTGAAATTTTCGCGATTTTTTTGAACCTCAGGCGATGAAATTAAAAAATTTCAAAAATGGCGATTGTCGATTTTCCCTGTTTTGGCGCCAACACTATATGTAATCGGACCCGCCGATTACGATAATCCAAACTAGAGTTCGCTATCTGCCTTGGTTCTCGAGATATTTACAAAAAGTGTCGACAGGTCAAAAGTACAAAAAGCGAAATCGCGAATTTTCAGCGGAAAATCGTACAGACCTTCTTCTTTAGCGCACCCGAAAACCTTAGGGTAGATTTTGAGTAGAAATTCGAGATTGAAAATTTTTGAAAATCGCGAAAATTTCGTCGAAATATGATGCTTGATTTCGACGCCTCTCTGTATCTTGGAAACCAGCTATCTCTAGATGACCTATCCTATACTGTCCGAACCATTTTGACGCTCTGAATCGACTGGTCTAAGCCGGAAGGCTCTAGGACGCCTACTTCTCGAGTTATGCTAGGAAAACCGTAAATTTTGTAATCGAAAATGTCGATTTTGCAAAAATTCGCGTAGCCGTAGCGGCCAAACAGTTTGTCCTAGACTGGCACATTGTACACGCGTTTTAATCCTAATGACGATATCTTCAATTTTGCATAAGATTCGCGCAGATCCGATGAGAAATGAGGGAGTTATGGCGTCTTGAAATTTTCGCGATTTTTTGGAACCTCAGGCGATGAAATTAAAAAATTTCAAAAATGGCGATTGTCGATTTTCCCTGTCTTGGCACCAACACTATATGTAATTGGACCCGCCGATTACGATAATCCAAACTAGAGTTCGCTATCTGCCTTGGTTCTCGAGATATTTACGAAAAAGTGTCGACAGGTCAAAAGTACAAAAAACGAAATCGCGAATTTTCAGCGGAAAATCGTACAGACCTTCTTCTTTAGCGCTCCCGAAAACCTTAGGGTAGATTTTGAGTAGAAATTCGAGATTGAAAATTTTTGAAAATCGTGAAAACTTCGTCGAAATATGATGCTTGATTTCGACGCCTCTCTGTATCTTGGAAACCAGCTGGCTCTAGATGACCTATCCTATACTGTCTGAACCATTTTGACGCTCTGAATCGACTGGTCTAAGCCAGAAGGCTCTAGGACGCCTGCTTCTCGAGTTATGCCAGGAAAACCGTAAATTTCGTAATCGAAAATGTCGATTTTGCAAAAATTCGCGTAGCCTTAGCGACCAAACGGTTTGTCCTAGACTGGCACATTGTACACGCGTTTTAATCCTAATGACGATATCTTCAATTTGGCACAAGATTCGCACAGATCCGATGAGAAATGAGGGAGTTATGGCGTCTTGAAATTTTCGCGATTTTTTTGAACCTCAGGCGATGAAATTAAAAAATTTCAAAAATGGCGATTGTCGATTTTCCCTGTCTTGGCACCAACACTATATGTAATCGGACCCGCCGATTACGATAATCCAAACTAGAGTTCGCTATCTGCCTTGGTTCTCGAGATATTTACGAAAAAGTGTCGACAGGTCAAAAGTACAAAAAACGAAATCGCGAATTTTCAGCGGAAAATCGTACAGACCTTCTTCTTTAGCGCTCCCGAAAACCTTAGGGTAGATTTTGAATAGAAATTCGAGATTGAAAATTTTTGAAAATCGTGAAAACTTCGTCGAAATATGATGCTTGATTTCGACGCCTCTCTGTATCTTGGAAACCAGCTGGCTCTAGATGACCTATCCTATACTGTCCGAACCATTTTGACTCTCTGAATCGATTGGTCTAAGCCAGAAGGCTCTAGGACGCCTGCTTCTCGAGTTATGCCAGGAAAACCGTAAATTTCGTAATCGAAAATGTCGATTTTGCAAAAATTCGCGTAGCCGTAGCGGCCAAACGGTTTGTCCTAGACTGGCACATTGTACACGCGTTTTAATCCTAATGACGATATCTTCAATTTGGCACTAGATTCGCGCAGATCCGATGAGAAATGAGGGAGTTATGGCGTATTGAAATTTTCGCGATTTTTTTAAACCTCAGGCGATGAAATTTAAAAATTTCAAAAATGGCGATTGTCGATTTTCCCTGTTTTGGCGCCAACACTATATGTAATCGGACCCGCCGATTACGATAATCCAAACTAGAGTTCGCTATCTGCCTTGGTTCTCGAGATATTTACGAAAAAGTGTCGACAGGTCAAAAGTACAAAAAACGAAATCGCGAATTTTCAGCGGAAAATCGTACAGACCTTCTTCTTTAGCGCTCCCGAAAACCTTAGGGTAGATTTTGAGTAGAAATTCGAGATTGAAAATTTTTGAAAATCGCGAAAACTTCGTCGAAATATGATGCTTGATTTCGACGCCTCTCTGTATCTTGGAAACCAGCTGGCTCTAGATGACCTATCCTATACTGTCCGAACCATTTTGACGCTCTGAATCGACTGGTCTAAGCCAGAAGGCTCTAGGACGCCTGCTTCTCGAGTTATGCCAGGAAAACCGTAAATTTCGTAATCGAAAATGTCGATTTTGCAAAAATTCGCGTAGCCGTAGCGGCCAAACGGTTTGTCCTAGACTGGCACATTGTACACGCGTTTTAATCCTAATGACGATATCTTCAATTTGGCACTAGATTCGCGCAGATCCGATGAGAAATGAGGGAGTTATGGCGTATTGAAATTTTCGCGATTTTTTTAAACCTCAGGCGATGAAATTTAAAAATTTCAAAAATGGCGATTGTCGATTTTCCCTGTTTTGGCGCCAACACTATATGTAATCGGACCCGCCGATTACGATAATCCAAACTAGAGTTCGCTATCTGCCTTGGTTCTCGAGATATTTACGAAAAAGTGTCGACAGGTCAAAAGTACAAAAAACGAAATCGCGAATTTTCAGCGGAAAATCGTACAGACCTTCTTCTTTAGCGCTCCCGAAAACCTTAGGGTAGATTTTGAGTAGAAATTCGAGATTGAAAATTTTTGAAAATCGCGAAAATTTCGTCGAAATATGATGCTTGATTTCGACGCCTCTCTGTATCTTGGAAACCAGCTGGCTCTAGATGACCTATCCTATACTGTCCGAACCATTTTGACGCTCTGAATCGACTGGTCTAAGCCAGAAGGCTCTAGGACGCCTACTTCTCGAGTTATACCAGGAAAACCGTAAATTTCGTAATCGAAAATGTCGATTTTGCAAAAATTCGCGTAGCCTTAGCGACCAAACGGTTTGTCCTAGACTGGCACATTGTACACGCGTTTTAATCCTAATGACGATATCTTCAATTTTGCATAAGATTCGCGCAGATCCGATGAGAAATGAGGGAGTTATGGCGTCTTGAAATTTTCGCGATTTTTTTGAACCTGAGGCGATGAAATTTAAAAATTTCAAAAATGGCGATTGTCGATTTTCCCTGTTTTGGCGCCAACACTATATGTAATCGGACCCGCCGATTACGATAATCCAAACTAGAGTTCGCTATCTGCCTTGGTTCTCGAGATATTTACAAAAAGTGTCGACAGGTCAAAAGTACAAAAAACGAAATCGCGAATTTTCAGCGGAAAATCGTACAGACCTTCTTCTTTAGCGCTCCCGAAAACCTTAGGGTAGATTTTGAGTAGAAATTCGAGATTGAAAATTTTTGAAAATCGTGAAAACTTCGTCGAAATATGATGCTTGATTTCGACGCCTCTCTGTATCTTGGAAACCAGCTGGCTCTAGATGACCTATCCTATACTGTCCGAACCATTTTGACGCTCTGAATCGACTGGTCTAAGCCAGAAGGCTCTAGGACGCCTGCTTCTCGAGTTATGCCAGGAAAACCGTAAATTTCGTAATCGAAAATGTCGATTTTGCAAAAATTCGCGTAGCCGTAGCGGCCAAACGGTTTGTCCTAGACTGGCACATTGTACACGCGTTTTAATCCTAATGACGATATCTTCAATTTGGAACTAGATTCGCGCAGATCCGATGAGAAATGAGGGAGTTATGGCGTATTGAAATTTTCGCGATTTTTTTAAACCTCGGGCGATGAAATTAAAAAATTTCAAAAATGGCGATTGTCGATTTTCCCTGTTTTGGCGCCAACACTATATGTAATCGGACCCGCCGATTACGATAATCCAAACTAGAGTTCGCTATCTGCCTTGGTTCTCGAGATATTTACGAAAAAGTGTCGACAGGTCAAAAGTACAAAAAACGAAATCGCGAATTTTCAGCGGAAAATCGTACAGACCTTCTTCTTTAGCGCTCCCGAAAACCTTAGGGTAGATTTTGAGTAGAAATTCGAGATTGAAAATTTTTGAAAATCGCGAAAATTTCGTCGAAATTTGATGCTTGATTTCGACGCCTCTCTGTATCTTGGAAACCAGCTGGCTCTAGATGACCTATCCTATACTGTCCGAACCATTTTGACGCTCTGAATCGACTGGTCTAAGCCAGAAGGCTCTAGGACGCCTACTTCTCGAGTTATGCCAGGAAAACCGTAAATTTCGTAATCGAAAATGTCGATTTTGCAAAAATTCGCGTAGCCGTAGCGGCCAAACGGTTAGTCCTAGACTGGCACATTGTACACGCGTTTTAATCCTAATGACGATATCTTCAATTTGGCACTAGATTCGCGCAGATCCGATGAGAAATGAGGGAGTTATGGCGTATTGAAATTTTCGCGATTTTTTTGAACCTCAGGCGATGAAATTAAAAAATTTCAAAAATGGCGATTGTCGATTTTCCCTGTTTTGACGCCAACATTTTATGTAATCGGACCCGCCGATTACGATAATCCAAACTTGAGTTCGCTATCTGCCTTGGTTCTCGAGATATTTACGAAAAAGTGTCGACAGGTCAAAAGTACAAAAAACGAAATCGCGAATTTTCAGCGGAAAATCGTACAGACCTTCTTCTTTAGCGCTCCCGAAAACCTTAGGGTAGATTTTGAGTAGAAATTCGAGATTGAAAATTTTTGAAAATCGCGAAAATTTCGTCGAAATATGATGCTTGATTTCGACGCCTCTCTGTATCTTGGAAACCAGCTGGCTCTAGATGACCTATCCTATATTGTCCGAACCATTTTGACGCTCTGAATCCACTGGTCTAAGCCAGAAGGCTCTAGGACGCCTACTTCTCGAGTTATGCCAGGAAAACCGTAAATTTCGTAATCGAAAATGTCGATTTTGCAAAAATTCGCGTAGCCTTAGCGACCAAACGGTTTGTCCTAGACTGGCACATTGTACACGCGTTTTAATCATAATGACGATATCTTCAATTTGGCACTAGATTCGCGCAGATCCGATGAGAAATGAGGTAGTTATGGCGTATTGAAGTTTTCGCGATTTTTTTAAACCTCGGGCGATGAAATTAAAAAATTTCAAAAATGGCGATTGTCGATTCTCCCTGTTTTGGCGCCAACACTATATGTAATCGGACCCGCCGATTACGATAATCCAAACTAGAGTTCGCTATCTGCCTTGGTTCTCGAGATATTTACGAAAAAGTGTCGACAGGTCAAAAGTACAAAAAACGAAATCGCGAATTTTCAGCGGAAAATCGTACAGACCTTCTTCTTTAGCGCTCCCGAAAACCTTAGGGTAGATTTTGAGTAGAAATTCGAGATTGAAAATTTTTGAAAATCGCGAAAATTTCGTCGAAATATGATGCTTGATTTCGACGCCTCTCTGTATCTTGGAAACCAGCTGTCTCTAGATGACCTATCCTATACTGTCCGAACCATTTTGACGCTCTGAATCGACTGGTCTAAGCCGGAAGGCTCTAGGACGCCTACTTCTCGAGTTATGCTAGGAAAACCGTAAATTTTGTAATCGAAAATGTCGATTTTGCAAAAATTCGCGTAGCCGTAGCGGCCAAACAGTTTGTCCTAGACTGGCACATTGTACACGCGTTTTAATCCTAATGACGATATCTTCAATTTTGCATAAGATTCGCGCAGATCCGATGAGAAATGAGGGAGTTATGGCGTCTTGAAATTTTCGCGATTTTTTTGAACCTCAGGCGATGAAATTAAAAAATTTCAAAAATGGCGATTGTCGATTTTCCCTGTTTTGGCGCCAACACTATATGTAATCGGACCCGCCGATTACGATAATCCAAACTAGAGTTCGCTATCTGCCTTGGTTCTCGAGATATTTACAAAAAGTGTCGACAGGTCAAAAGTACAAAAAACGAAATCGCGAATTTTCAGCGGAAAATCGTACAGACCTTCTTCTTTAGCGCACCCGAAAACCTTAGGGTAGATTTTGAGTAGAAATTCGAGATTGAAAATTTTTGAAAATCGCGAAAATTTCGTCGAAATATGATGCTTGATTTCGACGCCTCTCTGTATCTTGGAAACCAGCTATCTCTAGATGACCTATCCTATACTGTCCGAACCATTTTGACGCTCTGAATCGACTGGTCTAAGCCGGAAGGCTCTAGGACGCCTACTTCTCGAGTTATGCTAGGAAAACCGTAAATTTTGTAATCGAAAATGTCGATTTTGCAAAAATTCGCGTAGCCGTAGCGGCCAAACAGTTTGTCCTAGACTGGCACATTGTACACGCGTTTTAATCCTAATGACGATATCTTCAATTTTGCATAAGATTCGCGCAGATCCGATGAGAAATGAGGGAGTTATGGCGTCTTGAAATTTTCGCGATTTTTTGGAACCTCAGGCGATGAAATTAAAAAATTTCAAAAATGGCGATTGTCGATTTTCCCTGTCTTGGCACCAACACTATATGTAATCGGACCCGCCGATTACGATAATCCAAACTAGAGTTCGCTATCTGCCTTGGTTCTCGAGATATTTACGAAAAAGTGTCGACAGGTCAAAAGTACAAAAAACGAAATCGCGAATTTTCAGCGGAAAATCGTACAGACCTTCTTCTTTAGCGCTCCCGAAAACCTTAGGGTAGATTTTGAGTAGAAATTCGAGATTGAAAATTTTTGAAAATCGTGAAAACTTCGTCGAAATATGATGCTTGATTTCGACGCCTCTCTGTATCTTGGAAACCAGCTGGCTCTAGATGACCTATCCTATACTGTCTGAACCATTTTGACGCTCTGAATCGACTGGTCTAAGCCAGAAGGCTCTAGGACGCCTGCTTCTCGAGTTATGCCAGGAAAACCGTAAATTTCGTAATCGAAAATGTCGATTTTGCAAAAATTCGCGTAGCCTTAGCGACCAAACGGTTTGTCCTAGACTGGCACATTGTACACGCGTTTTAATCCTAATGACGATATCTTCAATTTGGCACAAGATTCGCACAGATCCGATGAGAAATGAGGGAGTTATGGCGTCTTGAAGTTTTCGCGATTTTTTTGAACCTGAGGCGATGAAATTTAAAAATTTCAAAAATGGCGATTGTCGATTTTCCCTGTTTTGGCGCCAACACTATATGTAATCGGACCCGCCGATTACGATAATCCAAACTTGAGTTCGCTATCTGCCTTGGTTCTCGAGATATTTACGAAAAAGTGTCGACAGGTCAAAAGTACAAAAAACGAAATCGCGAATTTTCAGCGGAAAATCGTACAGACCTTCTTCTTTAGCGCTCCCGAAAACCTTAGGGTAGATTTTGAGTAGAAATTCGAGATTGAAAATTTTTGAAAATCGTGAAAACTTCGTCGAAATATGATGCTTGATTTCGACGCCTCTCTGTATCTTGGAAACCAGCTGGCTCTAGATGACCTATCCTATATTGTCCGAACCATTTTGACGCTCTGAATCCACTGGTCTAAGCCAGAAGGCTCTAGGACGCCTACTTCTCGAGTTATGCCAGGAAAACCGTAAATTTGGTAATCGAAAATGTCGATTTTGCAAAAATTCGCGTAGCCTTAGCGACCAAACGGTTTGTCCTAGACTGGCACATTGTACACGCGTTTTAATCCTAATGACGATATCTTCAATTTGGCACAAGATTCGCACAGATCCGATGAGAAATGAGGGAGTTATGGCGTCTTGAAATTTTCGCGATTTTTTTGAACCTGAGGCGATGAAATTTAAAAATTTCAAAAATGGCGATTGTCGATTTTCCCTGTTTTGGCGCCAACACTATATGTAATCGGACCCGCCGATTACGATAATCCAAACTAGAGTTCGCTATCTGCCTTGGTTCTCGAGATATTTACAAAAAGTGTCGACAGGTCAAAAGTACAAAAAACGAAATCGCGAATTTTCAGCGGAAAATCGTACAGACCTTCTTCTTTAGCGCACCCGAAAACCTTAGGGTAGATTTTGAGTAGAAATTCGAGATTGAAAATTTTTGAAAATCGCGAAAATTTCGTCGAAATATGATGCTTGATTTCGACGCCTGTCTGTATCTTGGAAACCAGCTGGCTCTAGATGACCTATCCTATACTGTCCGAACCATTTTGACGCTCTGAATCGACTGGTCTAAGCCAGAAGGCTCTAGGACGCCTACTTCTCGAGTTATGCCAGGAAAACCGTAAATTTCGTAATCGAAAATGTCGATTTTGCAAAAATTCGCGTAGCCGTAGCGGCCAAACGGTTAGTCCTAGACTGGAACATTGTACACGCGTTTTAATCATAATGACGATATCTTCAATTTGGCACTAGATTCGCGCAGATCCGATGAGAAATGAGGGAGTTATGGCGTATTGAAGTTTTCGCGATTTTTTTAAACCTCAGGCGATGAAATTAAAAAATTTCAAAAATGGCGATTGTCGATTCTCCCTGTTTTGGCGCCAACACTATATGTAATCGGACCCGCCGATTACGATAATCCAAACTAGAGTTCGCTATCTGCCTTGGTTCTCGAGATATTTACGAAAAAGTGTCGACAGGTCAAAAGTACAAAAAACGAAATCGCGAATTTTCAGCGGAAAATCGTACAGACCTTCTTCTTTAGCGCTCCCGAAAACCTTAGGGTAGATTTTGAGTAGAAATTCGAGATTGAAAATTTTTGAAAATCGCGAAAATTTCGTCGAAATATGATGCTTGATTTCGACGCCTCTCTGTATCTTGGAAACCAGCTGTCTCTAGATGACCTATCCTATACTGTCCGAACCATTTTGACGCTCTGAATCGACTGGTCTAAGCCGGAAGGCTCTAGGACGCCTACTTCTCGAGTTATGCTAGGAAAACCGTAAATTTTGTAATCGAAAATGTCGATTTTGCAAAAATTCGCGAAGCCGTAGCGGCCAAACGGTTTGTCCTAGACTGGCACATTGTACACGCGTTTTAATCCTAATGACGATATCTTCAATTTTGCATAAGATTCGCGCAGATCCGATGAGAAATGAGGGAGTTATGGCGTCTTGAAATTTTCGCGATTTTTTTGAACCTCAGGCGATGAAATTAAAAAATTTCAAAAATGGCGATTGTCGATTTTCCCTGTCTTGGCACCAACACTATATGTAATCGGACCCGCCGATTACGATAATCCAAACTAGAGTTCGCTATCTGCCTTGGTTCTCGAGATATTTACGAAAAAGTGTCGACAGGTCAAAAGTACAAAAAACGAAATCGCGAATTTTCAGCGGAAAATCGTACAGACCTTCTTCTTTAGCGCTCCCGAAAACCTTAGGGTAGATTTCGAGTAGAAATTCGAGATTGAAAATTTTTGAAAATCGTGAAAACTTCGTCGAAATATGATGCTTGATTTCGACGCCTCTCTGTATCTTGAAAACCAGCTGGCTCTAGATGACCTATCCTATATTGTCCGAACCATTTTGACGCTCTGAATCCACTGGTCTAAGCCAGAAGGCTCTAGGACGCCTACTTCTCGAGTTATGCCAGAAAACCGTAAATTTGGTAATCGAAAATGTCGATTTTGCAAAAATTCGCGTAGCCTTAGCGACCAAACGGTTTGTCCTAGACTGGCACATTGTACACGCGTTTTAATCCTAATGACGATATCTTCAATTTTGCATAAGATTCGCGCAGATCCGATGAGAAATGAGGGAGTTATGGCGTCTTGAAATTTTCGCGATTTTTTTGAACCTGAGGCGATGAAATTTAAAAATTTCAAAAATGGCGATTGTCGATTTTCCCTGTTTTGGCGCCAACACTATATGTAATCGGACCCGCCGATTACGATAATCCAAACTAGAGTTCGCTATCTGCCTTGGTTCTCGAGATATTTACAAAAAGTGTCGACAGGTCAAAAGTACAAAAAACGAAATCGCGAATTTTCAGCGGAAAATCGTACAGACCTTCTTCTTTAGCGCACCCGAAAACCTTAGGGTAGATTCTGAGTAGAAATTCGAGATTGAAAATTTTTGAAAATCGCGAAAATTTCGTCGAAATATGATGCTTGATTTCGACGCCTCTCTGTATCTTGGAAACCAGCTGGCTCTAGATGACCTATCCTATACTGTCCGAACCATTTTGACGCTCTGAATCGACTGGTCTAAGCCAGAAGGCTCTAGGACGCCTACTTCTCGAGTTATGCCAGGAAAACCGTAAATTTCGTAATCGAAAATGTCGATTTTGCAAAAATTCGCGTAGCCGTAGCGGCCAAACGGTTAGTCCTAGACTGGAACATTGTACACGCGTTTTAATCATAATGACGATATCTTCAATTTGGCACTAGATTCGCGCAGATCCGATGAGAAATGAGGGAGTTATGGCGTATTGAAGTTTTCGCGATTTTTTTAAACCTCGGGCGATGAAATTAAAAAATTTCAAAAATGGCGATTGTCGATTCTCCCTGTTTTGGCGCCAACACTATATGTAATCGGACCCGCCGATTACGATAATCCAAACTAGAGTTCGCTATCTGCCTTGGTTCTCGAGATATTTACGAAAAAGTGTCGACAGGTCAAAAGTACAAAAAACGAAATCGCGAATTTTCAGCGGAAAATCGTACAGACCTTCTTCTTTAGCGCTCCCGAAAACCTTAGGGTAGATTTTGAGTAGAAATTCGAGATTGAAAATTTTTGAAAATCGCGAAAATTTCGTCGAAATATGATGCTTGATTTCGACGCCTCTCTGTATCTTGGAAACCAGCTGTCTCTAGATGACCTATCCTATACTGTCCGAACCATTTTGACGCTCTGAATCGACTGGTCTAAGCCGGAAGGCTCTAGGACGCCTACTTCTCGAGTTATGCTAGGAAAACCGTAAATTTTGTAATCGAAAATGTCGATTTTGCAAAAATTCGCGTAGCCGTAGCGGCCAAACAGTTTGTCCTAGACTGGCACATTGTACACGCGTTTTAATCCTAATGACGATATCTTCAATTTTGCATAAGATTCGCGCAGATCCGATGAGAAATGAGGGAGTTATGGCGTCTTGAAATTTTCGCGATTTTTTTGAACCTCAGGCGATGAAATTAAAAAATTTCAAAAATGGCGATTGTCGATTTTCCCTGTTTTGGCGCCAACACTATATGTAATCGGACCCGCCGATTACGATAATCCAAACTAGAGTTCGCTATCTGCCTTGGTTCTCGAGATATTTACGAAAAAGTGTCGACAGGTCAAAAGTACAAAAAACGAAATCGCGAATTTTCAGCGGAAAATCGTACAGACCTTCTTCTTTAGCGCTCCCGAAAACCTTAGGGTAGATTTTGAGTAGAAATTCGAGATTGAAAATTTTTGAAAATCGTGAAAACTTCGTCGAAATATGATGCTTGATTTCGACGCCTCTCTGTATCTTGGAAACCAGCTGGCTCTAGATGACCTATCCTATACTGTCTGAACCATTTTGACGCTCTGAATCGACTGGTCTAAGCCAGAAGGCTCTAGGACGCCTGCTTCTCGAGTTATGCCAGGAAAACCGTAAATTTCGTAATCGAAAATGTCGATTTTGCAAAAATTCGCGTAGCCTTAGCGACCAAACGGTTTGTCCTAGACTGGCACATTGTACACGCGTTTTAATCCTAATGACGATATCTTCAATTTGGCACAAGATTCGCACAGATCCGATGAGAAATGAGGGAGTTATGGCGTCTTGAAATTTTCGCGATTTTTTTGAACCTGAGGCGATGAAATTTAAAAATTTCAAAAATGGCGATTGTCGATTTTCCCTGTTTTGGCGCCAACACTATATGTAATCGGACCCGCCGATTACGATAATCCAAACTTGAGTTCGCTATCTGCCTTGGTTCTCGAGATATTTACGAAAAAGTGTCGACAGGTCAAAAGTACAAAAAACGAAATCGCGAATTTTCAGCGGAAAATCGTACAGACCTTCTTCTTTAGCGCTCCCGAAAACCTTAGGGTAGATTTTGAGTAGAAATTCGAGATTGAAAATTTTTGAAAATCGTGAAAACTTCGTCGAAATATGATGCTTGATTTCGACGCCTCTCTGTATCTTGGAAACCAGCTGGCTCTAGATGACCTATCCTATATTGTCCGAACCATTTTGACGCTCTGAATCCACTGGTCTAAGCCAGAAGGCTCTAGGACGCCTACTTCTCGAGTTATGCCAGGAAAACCGTAAATTTCGTAATCGAAAATGTCGATTTTGCAAAAATTCGCGTAGCCTTAGCGACCAAACGGTTTGTCCTAGACTGGCACATTGTACACGCGTTTTAATCCTAATGACGATATCTTCAATTTGGCACAAGATTCGCACAGATCCGATGAGAAATGAGGGAGTTATGGCGTCTTGAAATTTTCGCGATTTTTTTGAACCTGAGGCGATGAAATTTAAAAATTTCAAAAATGGCGATTGTCGATTTTCCCTGTTTTGGCGCCAACACTATATGTAATCGGACCCGCCGATTACGATAATCCAAACTAGAGTTCGCTATCTGCCTTGGTTCTCGAGATATTTACAAAAAGTGTCGACAGGTCAAAAGTACAAAAAACGAAATCGCGAATTTTCAGCGGAAAATCGTACAGACCTTCTTCTTTAGCGCACCCGAAAACCTTAGGGTAGATTTTGAGTAGAAATTCGAGATTGAAAATTTTTGAAAATCGCGAAAATTTCGTCGAAATATGATGCTTGATTTCGACGCCTGTCTGTATCTTGGAAACCAGCTGGCTCTAGATGACCTATCCTATACTGTCCGAACCATTTTGACGCTCTGAATCGACTGGTCTAAGCCAGAAGGCTCTAGGACGCCTACTTCTCGAGTTATGCCAGGAAAACCGTAAATTTCGTAATCGAAAATGTCGATTTTGCAAAAATTCGCGTAGCCGTAGCGGCCAAACGGTTAGTCCTAGACTGGAACATTGTACACGCGTTTTAATCATAATGACGATATCTTCAATTTGGCACTAGATTCGCGCAGATCCGATGAGAAATGAGGGAGTTATGGCGTATTGAAGTTTTCGCGATTTTTTTAAACCTCAGGCGATGAAATTAAAAAATTTCAAAAATGGCGATTGTCGATTCTCCCTGTTTTGGCGCCAACACTATATGTAATCGGACCCGCCGATTACGATAATCCAAACTAGAGTTCGCTATCTGCCTTGGTTCTCGAGATATTTACGAAAAAGTGTCGACAGGTCAAAAGTACAAAAAACGAAATCGCGAATTTTCAGCGGAAAATCGTACAGACCTTCTTCTTTAGCGCTCCCGAAAACCTTAGGGTAGATTTTGAGTAGAAATTCGAGATTGAAAATTTTTGAAAATCGCGAAAATTTCGTCGAAATATGATGCTTGATTTCGACGCCTCTCTGTATCTTGGAAACCAGCTGTCTCTAGATGACCTATCCTATACTGTCCGAACCATTTTGACGCTCTGAATCGACTGGTCTAAGCCGGAAGGCTCTAGGACGCCTACTTCTCGAGTTATGCTAGGAAAACCGTAAATTTTGTAATCGAAAATGTCGATTTTGCAAAAATTCGCGAAGCCGTAGCGGCCAAACGGTTTGTCCTAGACTGGCACATTGTACACGCGTTTTAATCCTAATGACGATATCTTCAATTTTGCATAAGATTCGCGCAGATCCGATGAGAAATGAGGGAGTTATGGCGTCTTGAAATTTTCGCGATTTTTTTGAACCTCAGGCGATGAAATTAAAAAATTTCAAAAATGGCGATTGTCGATTTTCCCTGTCTTGGCACCAACACTATATGTAATCGGACCCGCCGATTACGATAATCCAAACTAGAGTTCGCTATCTGCCTTGGTTCTCGAGATATTTACGAAAAAGTGTCGACAGGTCAAAAGTACAAAAAACGAAATCGCGAATTTTCAGCGGAAAATCGTACAGACCTTCTTCTTTAGCGCTCCCGAAAACCTTAGGGTAGATTTCGAGTAGAAATTCGAGATTGAAAATTTTTGAAAATCGTGAAAACTTCGTCGAAATATGATGCTTGATTTCGACGCCTCTCTGTATCTTGGAAACCAGCTGGCTCTAGATGACCTATCCTATACTGTCCGAACCATTTTGACGCTCTGAATCGACTGGTCTAAGCCAGAAGGCTCTAGGACGCCTGCTTCTCGAGTTATGCCAGGAAAACCGTAAATTCGTAATCGAAAATGTCGATTTTGCAAAAATTCGCGAAGCCGTAGCGGCCAAACGGTTTGTCCTAGACTGGCACATTGTACACGCGTTTTAATCCTAATGACGATATCTTCAATTTGGCACAAGATTCGCGCAGATCCGATGAGAAATGAGGGAGTTATGGCGTCTTGAAATTTTCGCGATTTTTTTGAACCTGAGGCGATGAAATTTAAAAATTTCAAAAATGGCGATTGTCGATTTTCCCTGTTTTGGCGCCAACACTATATGTAATCGGACCCGCCGATTACGATAATCCAAACTAGAGTTCGCTATCTGCCTTGGTTCTCGAGATATTTACAAAAAGTGTCGACAGGTCAAAAGTACAAAAAACGAAATCGCGAATTTTCAGCGGAAAATCGTACAGACCTTCTTCTTTAGCGCACCCGAAAACCTTAGGGTAGATTTTGAGTAGAAATTCGAGATTGAAAATTTTTGAAAATCGTGAAAACTTCGTCGAAATATGATGCTTGATTTCGACGCCTCTCTGTATCTTGGAAACCAGCTGGCTCTAGATGACCTATCCTATATTGTCCGAACCATTTTGACGCTCTGAATCCACTGGTCTAAGCCAGAAGGCTCTAGGACGCCTACTTCTCGAGTTATGCCAGAAAACCGTAAATTTCGTAATCGAAAATGTCGATTTTGCAAAAATTCGCGTAGCCTTAGCGACCAAACGGTTTGTCCTAGACTGGCACATTGTACACGCGTTTTAATCCTAATGACGATATCTTCAATTTTGCATAAGATTCGCGCAGATCCGATGAGAAATGAGGGAGTTATGGCGTCTTGAAATTTTCGCGATTTTTTTGAACCTGAGGCGATGAAATTTAAAAATTTCAAAAATGGCGATTGTCGATTTTCCCTGTTTTGGCGCCAACACTATATGTAATCGGACCCGCCGATTACGATAATCCAAACTTGAGTTCGCTATC
Source organism: Melolontha melolontha (assembly GCA_935421215.2). Lineage (NCBI taxonomy): Eukaryota > Metazoa > Arthropoda > Insecta > Coleoptera > Scarabaeidae > Melolontha > Melolontha melolontha. The sequence goes on along the minus strand of OW285241.1, from coordinate 65,182,679 downwards.
TGCCTTGGTTCTCGAGATATTTACGAAAAAGTGTCGACAGGTCAAAAGTACAAAAAACGAAATCGCGAATTTTCAGTGGAAAATCGTACAGACCTTTTTATTTAGCGCTCCCGAAAACCTTAGGGTAGATTTTGAGTAGAAATTCGAGATTGAAAATTTTTGAAAATCGCGAAAATTTCGTCGAAATATGATGCTTGATTTCGACGCCTCTCTGTATCTTGGAAACCAGCTGTCTCTAGATGACCTATCCTATACTGTCCGAACCATTTTGACGCTCTGAATCGACTGGTCTAAGCCGGAAGGCTCTAGGACGCCTACTTCTCGAGTTATGCTAGGAAGACCGTAAATTTTGTAATCGAAAATGTCGATTTTGCAAAAATTCGCGTAGCCGTAGCGGCCAAACAGTTTGTCCTAGACTGGCACATTGTACACGCGTTTTAATCCTAATGACGATATCTTCAATTTTGCATAAGATTCGCGCAGATCCGATGAGAAATGAGGGAGTTATGGCGTCTTGAAATTTTCGCGATTTTTTTGAACCTCAGGCGATGAAATTAAAAAATTTCAAAAATGGCGATTGTCGATTTTCCCTGTCTTGGCACCAACACTATATGTAATCGGACCCGCCGATTACGATAATCCAAACTAGAGTTCGCTATCTGCCTTGGTTCTCGAGATATTTACGAAAAAGTGTCGACAGGTCAAAAGTACAAAAAACGAAATCGCGAATTTTCAGCGGAAAGTCGTACAGACCTTCTTCTTTAGCGCTCCCCGAAAACCTTAGGGTAGATTTCGAGTAGAAATTCGAGATTGAAAATTTTTGAAAATCGTGAAAACTTCGTCGAAATATGATGCTTGATTTCGACGCCTCTCTGTATCTTGGAAACCAGCTGGCTCTAGATGACCTATCCTATACTGTCCGAACCATTTTGACGCTCTGAATCGACTGGTCTAAGCCAGAAGGCTCTAGGACGCCTGCTTCTCGAGTTATGCCAGGAAAACCGTAAATTTCGTAATCGAAAATGTCGATTTTGCAAAAATTCGCGAAGCCGTAGCGGCCAAACGGTTTGTCCTAGACTGGCACATTGTACACGCGTTTTAATCCTAATGACGATATCTTCAATTTTGCATAAGATTCGCGCAGATCCGATGAGAAATGAGGGAGTTATGGCGTCTTGAAATTTTCGCGATTTTTTTGAACCTCAGGCGATGAAATTAAAAAATTTCAAAAATGGCGATTGTCGATTTTCCCTGTCTTGGCACCAACACTATATGTAATCGGACCCGCCGATTACGATAATCCAAACTAGAGTTCGCTATCTGCCTTGGTTCTCGAGATATTTACGAAAAAGTGTCGACAGGTCAAAAGTACAAAAAACGAAATCGCGAATTTTCAGCGGAAAATCGTACAGACCTTCTTCTTTAGCGCTCCCGAAAACCTTAGGGTAGATTTCGAGTAGAAATTCGAGATTGAAAATTTTTGAAAATCGTGAAAACTTCGTCGAAATATGATGCTTGATTTCGACGCCTCTCTGTATCTTGGAAACCAGCTGGCTCTAGATGACCTATCCTATACTGTCCGAACCATTTTGACGCTCTGAATCGACTGGTCTAAGCCAGAAGGCTCTAGGACGCCTGCTTCTCGAGTTATGCCAGGAAAACCGTAAATTTCGTAATCGAAAATGTCGATTTTGCAAAAATTCGCTAAGCCGTAGCGGCCAAACGGTTTGTCCTAGACTGGCACATTGTACACGCGTTTTAATCCTAATGACGATATCTTCAATTTGGCACAAGATTCGCGCAGATCCGATGAGAAATGAGGGAGTTATGGCGTCTTGAAATTTTCGCGATTTTTTTGAACCTGAGGCGATGAAATTTAAAAATTTCAAAAATGGCGATTGTCGATTTTCCCTGTTTTGGCGCCAACACTATATGTAATCGGACCCGCCGATTACGATAATCCAAACTAGAGTTCGCTATCTGCCTTGGTTCTCGAGATATTTACAAAAAGTGTCGACAGGTCAAAAGTACAAAAAACGAAATCGCGAATTTTCAGCGGAAAATCGTACAGACCTTCTTCTTTAGCGCACCCGAAAACCTTAGGGTAGATTTTGAGTAGAAATTCGAGATTGAAAATTTTTGAAAATCGCGAAAATTTCGTCGAAATATGATGCTTGATTTCGACGCCTCTCTGTATCTTGGAAACCAGCTGGCTCTAGATGACCTATCCTATATTGTCCGAACCATTTTGACGCTCTGAATCCACTGGTCTAAGCCAGAAGGCTCTAGGACGCCTGCTTCTCGAGTTATGCCAGGAAAACCGTAAATTTCGTAATCGAAAATGTCGATTTTGCAAAAATTCGCGAAGCCGTAGCGGCCAAACGGTTTGTCCTAGACTGGCACATTGTACACGCGTTTTAATCCTAATGACGATATCTTCAATTTTGCATAAGATTCGCGCAGATCCGATGAGAAATGAGGGAGTTATGGCGTCTTGAAATTTTCGCGATTTTTTTGAACCTCAGGCGATGAAATTAAAAAATTTCAAAAATGGCGATTGTCGATTTTCCCTGTCTTGGCACCAACACTATATGTAATCGGACCCGCCGATTACGATAATCCAAACTAGAGTTCGCTATCTGCCTTGGTTCTCGAGATATTTACGAAAAAGTGTCGACAGGTCAAAAGTACAAAAAACGAAATCGCGAATTTTCAGCGGAAAATCGTACAGACCTTCTTCTTTAGCGCTCCCGAAAACCTTAGGGTAGATTTCGAGTAGAAATTCGAGATTGAAAATTTTTGAAAATCGTGAAAACTTCGTCGAAATATGATGCTTGATTTCGACGCCTCTCTGTATCTTGGAAACCAGCTGGCTCTAGATGACCTATCCTATATTGTCCGAACCATTTTGACGCTCTGAATCGACTGGTCTAAGCCAGAAGGCTCTAGGACGCCTGCTTCTCGAGTTATGCCAGGAAAACCGTAAATTTCGTAATCGAAAATGTCGATTTTGCAAAAATTCGCGAAGCCGTAGCGGCCAAACGGTTTGTCCTAGACTGGCACATTGTACACGCGTTTTAATCCTAATGACGATATCTTCAATTTTGCATAAGATTCGCGCAGATCCGATGAGAAATGAGGGAGTTATGGCGTCTTGAAATTTTCGCGATTTTTTTGAACCTCAGGCGATGAAATTAAAAAATTTCAAAAATGGCGATTGTCGATTTTCCCTGTCTTGGCACCAACACTATATGTAATCGGACCCGCCGATTACGATAATCCAAACTAGAGTTCGCTATCTGCCTTGGTTCTCGAGATATTTACGAAAAAGTGTCGACAGGTCAAAAGTACAAAAAACGAAATCGCGAATTTTCAGCGGAAAATCGTACAGACCTTCTTCTTTAGCGCTCCCGAAAACCTTAGGGTAGATTTCGAGTAGAAATTCGAGATTGAAAATTTTTGAAAATCGTGAAAACTTCGTCGAAATATGATGCTTGATTTCGACGCCTCTCTGTATCTTGGAAACCAGCTGGCTCTAGATGACCTATCCTATACTGTCCGAACCATTTTGACGCTCTGAATCGACTGGTCTAAGCCAGAAGGCTCTAGGACGCCTGCTTCTCGAGTTATGCCAGGAAAACCGTAAATTTCGTAATCGAAAATGTCGATTTTGCAAAAATTCGCTAAGCCGTAGCGGCCAAACGGTTTGTCCTAGACTGGCACATTGTACACGCGTTTTAATCCTAATGACGATATCTTCAATTTGGCACAAGATTCGCGCAGATCCGATGAGAAATGAGGGAGTTATGGCGTCTTGAAATTTTCGCGATTTTTTTGAACCTGAGGCGATGAAATTTAAAAATTTCAAAAATGGCGATTGTCGATTTTCCCTGTTTTGGCGCCAACACTATATGTAATCGGACCCGCCGATTACGATAATCCAAACTAGAGTTCGCTATCTGCCTTGGTTCTCGAGATATTTACAAAAAGTGTCGACAGGTCAAAAGTACAAAAAACGAAATCGCGAATTTTCAGCGGAAAATCGTACAGACCTTCTTCTTTAGCGCACCCGAAAACCTTAGGGTAGATTTTGAGTAGAAATTCGAGATTGAAAATTTTTGAAAATCGCGAAAATTTCGTCGAAATATGATGCTTGATTTCGACGCCTCTCTGTATCTTGGAAACCAGCTGGCTCTAGATGACCTATCCTATATTGTCCGAACCATTTTGAAGCTCTGAATCCACTGGTCTAAGCCAGAAGGCTCTAGGACGCCTACTTCTCGAGTTATGCCAGGAAAACCGTAAATTTCGTAATCGAAAATGTCGATTTTGCAAAAATTCGCGTAGCCTTAGCGACCAAACGGTTTGTCCTAGACTGGCACATTGTACACGCGTTTTAATCCTAATGACGATATCTTCAATTTGGCACTAGATTCGCGCAGATCCGATGAGAAATGAGGGAGTTATGGCGTATTGAAGTTTTCGCGATTTTTTTAAACCTCAGGCGATGAAATTAAAAAATTTCAAAAATGGCGATTGTCGATTCTCCCTGTTTTGGCGCCAACACTATATGTAATCGGACCCGCCGATTACGATAATCCAAACTAGAGTTCGCTATCTGCCTTGGTTCTCGAGATATTTACGAAAAAGTGTCGACAGGTCAAAAGTACAAAAAACGAAATCGCGAATTTTCAGCGGAAAATCGTACAGACCTTCTTTAGCGCTCCCGAAAACCTTAGGGTAGATTTTGAGTAGAAATTCGAGATTGAAAATTTTTGAAAATCGCGAAAATTTCGTCGAAATATGATGCTTGATTTCGACGCCTCTCTGTATCTTGGAAACCAGCTGTCTCTAGATGACCTATCCTATACTGTCCGAACCATTTTGACGCTCTGAATCGACTGGTCTAAGCCGGAAGGCTCTAGGACGCCTACTTCTCGAGTTATGCTAGGAAAACCGTAAATTTTGTAATCGAAAATGTCGATTTTGCAAAAATTCGCGTAGCCGTAGCGGCCAAACAGTTTGTCCTAGACTGGCACATTGTACACGCGTTTTAACCCTAATGACGATATCTTCAATTTTGCATAAGATTCGCGCAGATCCGATGAGAAATGAGGGAGTTATGGCGTCTTGAAATTTTCGCGATTTTTTTGAACCTCAGGCGATGAAATTAAAAAATTTCAAAAATGGCGATTGTCGATTTTCCCTGTCTTGGCACCAACACTATATGTAATCGGACCCGCCGATTACGATAATCCAAACTAGAGTTCGCTATCTGCCTTGGTTCTCGAGATATTTACGAAAAAGTGTCGACAGGTCAAAAGTACAAAAAACGAAATCGCGAATTTTCAGCGGAAAATCGTACAGACCTTCTTCTTTAGCGCTCCCGAAAACCTTAGGGTAGATTTCGAGTAGAAATTCGAGATTGAAAATTTTTGAAAATCGTGAAAACTTCGTCGAAATATGATGCTTGATTTCGACGCCTCTCTGTATCTTGGAAACCAGCTGGCTCTAGATGACCTATCCTATACTGTCCGAACCATTTTGACGCTCTGAATCGACTGGTCTAAGCCAGAAGGCTCTAGGACGCCTGCTTCTCGAGTTATGCCAGGAAAACCGTAAATTTCGTAATCGAAAATGTCGATTTTGCAAAAATTCGCGAAGCCGTAGCGGCCAAACGGTTTGTCCTAGACTGGCACATTGTACATGCGTTTTAATCCTAATGACGATATCTTCAATTTGGCACAAGATTCGCACAGATCCGATGAGAAATGAGGGAGTTATGGCGTCTTGAAATTTTCGCGATTTTTTTGAACCTGAGGCGATGAAATTTAAAAATTTCAAAAATGGCGATTGTCGATTTTCCCTGTTTTGGCGCCAACACTATATGTAATCGGACCCGCCGATTACGATAATCCAAACTTGAGTTCGCTATCTGCCTTGGTTCTCGAGATATTTACGAAAAAGTGTCGACAGGTCAAAAGTACAAAAAACGAAATCGCGAATTTTCAGCGGAAAATCGTACAGACCTTCTTCTTTAGCGCTCCCGAAAACCTTAGGGTAGATTTTGAGTAGAAATTCGAGATTGAAAATTTTTGAAAATCGTGAAAACTTCGTCGAAATATGATGCTTGATTTCGACGCCTCTCTGTATCTTGGAAACCAGCTGGCTCTAGATGACCTATCCTATATTGTCCGAACCATTTTGACGCTCTGAATCCACTGGTCTAAGCCAGAAGGCTCTAGGACGCCTACTTCTCGAGTTATGCCAGGAAAACCGTAAATTTCGTAATCGAAAATGTCGATTTTGCAAAAATTCGCGTAGCCTTAGCGACCAAACGGTTTGTCCTAGACTGGCACATTGTACACGCGTTTTAATCCTAATGACGATATCTTCAATTTGGCACAAGATTCGCACAGATCCGATGAGAAATGAGGGAGTTATGGCGTCTTGAAATTTTCGCGATTTTTTTGAACCTGAGGCGATGAAATTTAAAAATTTCAAAAATGGCGATTGTCGATTTTCCCTGTTTTGGCGCCAACACTATATGTAATCGGACCCGCCGATTACGATAATCCAAACTAGAGTTCGCTATCTGCCTTGGTTCTCGAGATATTTACAAAAAGTGTCGACAGGTCAAAAGTACAAAAAACGAAATCGCGAATTTTCAGCGGAAAATCGTACAGACCTTCTTCTTTAGCGCACCCGAAAACCTTAGGGTAGATTTTGAGTAGAAATTCGAGATTGAAAATTTTTGAAAATCGCGAAAATTTCGTCGAAATATGATGCTTGATTTCGACGCCTCTCTGTATCTTGGAAACCAGCTGGCTCTAGATGACCTATCCTATACTGTCCGAACCATTTTGACGCTCTGAATCGACTGGTCTAAGCCAGAAGGCTCTAGGACGCCTACTTCTCGAGTTATGCCAGGAAAACCGTAAATTTCGTAATCGAAAATGTCGATTTTGCAAAAATTCGCGTAGCCGTAGCGGCCAAACGGTTAGTCCTAGACTGGAACATTGTACACGCGTTTTAATCCTAATGACGATATCTTCAATTTGGCACTAGATTCGCGCAGATCCGATGAGAAATGAGGGAGTTATGGCGTATTGAAGTTTTCGCGATTTTTTTAAACCTCAGGCGATGAAATTAAAAAATTTCAAAAATGGCGATTGTCGATTCTCCCTGTTTTGGCGCCAACACTATATGTAATCGGACCCGCCGATTACGATAATCCAAACTAGAGTTCGCTATCTGCCTTGGTTCTCGAGATATTTACGAAAAAGTGTCGACAGGTCAAAAGTACAAAAAACGAAATCGCGAATTTTCAGCGGAAAATCGTACAGACCTTCTTTAGCGCTCCCGAAAACCTTAGGGTAGATTTTGAGTAGAAATTCGAGATTGAAAATTTTTGAAAATCGCGAAAATTTCGTCGAAATATGATGCTTGATTTCGACGCCTCTCTGTATCTTGGAAACCAGCTGTCTCTAGATGACCTATCCTATACTGTCCGAACCATTTTGACGCTCTGAATCGACTGGTCTAAGCCGGAAGGCTCTAGGACGCCTACTTCTCGAGTTATGCTAGGAAAACCGTAAATTTTGTAATCGAAAATGTCGATTTTGCAAAAATTCGCGTAGCCGTAGCGGCCAAACAGTTTGTCCTAGACTGGCACATTGTACACGCGTTTTAATCCTAATGACGATATCTTCAATTTTGCATAAGACTCGCGCAGATCCGATGAGAAATGAGGGAGTTATGGCGTCTTGAAATTTTCGCGATTTTTTTGAACCTCAGGCGATGAAATTAAAAAATTTCAAAAATGGCGATTGTCGATTTTCCCTGTCTTGGCACCAACACTATATGTAATCGGACCCGCCGATTACGATAATCCAAACTAGAGTTCGCTATCTGCCTTGGTTCTCGAGATATTTACGAAAAAGTGTCGACAGGTCAAAAGTACAAAAAACGAAATCGCGAATTTTCAGCGGAAAATCGTACAGACCTTCTTCTTTAGCGCTCCCGAAAACCTTAGGGTAGATTTCGAGTAGAAATTCGAGATTGAAAATTTTTGAAAATCGTGAAAACTTCGTCGAAATATGATGCTTGATTTCGACGCCTCTCTGTATCTTGGAAACCAGCTGGCTCTAGATGACCTATCCTATACTGTCCGAACCATTTTGACGCTCTGAATCGACTGGTCTAAGCCAGAAGGCTCTAGGACGCCTGCTTCTCGAGTTATGCCAGGAAAACCGTAAATTTCGTAATCGAAAATGTCGATTTTGCAAAAATTCGCGAAGCCGTAGCGGCCAAACGGTTTGTCCTAGACTGGCACATTGTACACGCGTTTTAATCCTAATGACGATATCTTCAATTTGGCACAAGATTCGCGCAGATCCGATGAGAAATGAGGGAGTTATGGCGTCTTGAAATTTTCGCGATTTTTTTGAACCTGAGGCGATGAAATTTAAAAATTTCAAAAATGGCGATTGTCGATTTTCCCTGTTTTGGCGCCAACACTATATGTAATCGGACCCGCCGATTACGATAATCCAAACTAGAGTTCGCTATCTGCCTTGGTTCTCGAGATATTTACAAAAAGTGTCGACAGGTCAAAAGTACAAAAAACGAAATCGCGAATTTTCAGCGGAAAATCGTACAGACCTTCTTCTTTAGCGCACCCGAAAACCTTAGGGTAGATTTTGAGTAGAAATTCGAGATTGAAAATTTTTGAAAATCGCGAAAATTTCGTCGAAATATGATGCTTGATTTCGACGCCTCTCTGTATCTTGGAAACCAGCTGGCTCTAGATGACCTATCCTATACTGTCCGAACCATTTTGACGCTCTGAATCGACTGGTCTAAGCCAGAAGGCTCTAGGACGCCTACTTCTCGAGTTATGCCAGGAAAACCGTAAATTTCGTAATCGAAAATGTCGATTTTGCAAAAATTCGCGTAGCCTTAGCGACCAAACGGTTTGTCCTAGACTGGCACATTGTACACGCGTTTTAATCCTAATGACGATATCTTCAATTTGGCACAAGATTCGCACAGATCCGATGAGAAATGAGGGAGTTATGGCGTCTTGAAATTTTCGCGATTTTTTTGAACCTGAGGCGATGAAATTTAAAAATTTCAAAAATGGCGATTGTCGATTTTCCCTGTTTTGGCGCCAACACTATATGTAATCGGACCCGCCGATTACGATAATCCAAACTAGAGTTCGCTATCTGCCTTGGTTCTCGAGATATTTACAAAAAGTGTCGACAGGTCAAAAGTACAAAAAACGAAATCGCGAATTTTCAGCGGAAAATCGTACAGACCTTCTTCTTTAGCGCACCCGAAAACCTTAGGGTAGATTTTGAGTAGAAATTCGAGATTGAAAATTTTTGAAAATCGCGAAAATTTCGTCGAAATATGATGCTTGATTTCGACGCCTCTCTGTATCTTGGAAACCAGCTGGCTCTAGATGACCTATCCTATACTGTCCGAACCATTTTGACGCTCTGAATCGACTGGTCTAAGCCAGAAGGCTCTAGGACGCCTACTTCTCGAGTTATGCCAGGAAAACCGTAAATTTCGTAATCGAAAATGTCGATTTTGCAAAAATTCGCGTAGCCGTAGCGGCCAAACGGTTAGTCCTAGACTGGAACATTGTACACGCGTTTTAATCCTAATGACGATATCTTCAATTTGGCACTAGATTCGCGCAGATCCGATGAGAAATGAGGGAGTTATGGCGTATTGAAGTTTTCGCGATTTTTTTAAACCTCAGGCGATGAAATTAAAAAATTTCAAAAATGGCGATTGTCGATTCTCCCTGTTTTGGCGCCAACACTATATGTAATCGGACCCGCCGATTACGATAATCCAAACTAGAGTTCGCTATCTGCCTTGGTTCTCGAGATATTTACGAAAAAGTGTCGACAGGTCAAAAGTACAAAAAACGAAATCGCGAATTTTCAGCGGAAAATCGTACAGACCTTCTTTAGCGCTCCCGAAAACCTTAGGGTAGATTTTGAGTAGAAATTCGAGATTGAAAATTTTTGAAAATCGCGAAAATTTCGTCGAAATATGATGCTTGATTTCGACGCCTCTCTGTATCTTGGAAACCAGCTGTCTCTAGATGACCTATCCTATACTGTCCGAACCATTTTGACGCTCTGAATCGACTGGTCTAAGCCGGAAGGCTCTAGGACGCCTACTTCTCGAGTTATGCTAGGAAAACCGTAAATTTTGTAATCGAAAATGTCGATTTTGCAAAAATTCGCGTAGCCGTAGCGGCCAAACAGTTTGTCCTAGACTGGCACATTGTACACGCGTTTTAATCCTAATGACGATATCTTCAATTTTGCATAAGACTCGCGCAGATCCGATGAGAAATGAGGGAGTTATGGCGTCTTGAAATTTTCGCGATTTTTTTGAACCTCAGGCGATGAAATTAAAAAATTTCAAAAATGGCGATTGTCGATTTTCCCTGTCTTGGCACCAACACTATATGTAATCGGACCCGCCGATTACGATAATCCAAACTAGAGTTCGCTATCTGCCTTGGTTCTCGAGATATTTACGAAAAAGTGTCGACAGGTCAAAAGTACAAAAAACGAAATCGCGAATTTTCAGCGGAAAATCGTACAGACCTTCTTCTTTAGCGCTCCCGAAAACCTTAGGGTAGATTTCGAGTAGAAATTCGAGATTGAAAATTTTTGAAAATCGTGAAAACTTCGTCGAAATATGATGCTTGATTTCGACGCCTCTCTGTATCTTGGAAACCAGCTGGCTCTAGATGACCTATCCTATACTGTCCGAACCATTTTGACGCTCTGAATCGACTGGTCTAAGCCAGAAGGCTCTAGGACGCCTGCTTCTCGAGTTATGCCAGGAAAACCGTAAATTTCGTAATCGAAAATGTCGATTTTGCAAAAATTCGCGAAGCCGTAGCGGCCAAACGGTTTGTCCTAGACTGGCACATTGTACACGCGTTTTAATCCTAATGACGATATCTTCAATTTGGCACAAGATTCGCGCAGATCCGATGAGAAATGAGGGAGTTATGGCGTCTTGAAATTTTCGCGATTTTTTTGAACCTGAGGCGATGAAATTTAAAAATTTCAAAAATGGCGATTGTCGATTTTCCCTGTTTTGGCGCCAACACTATATGTAATCGGACCCGCCGATTACGATAATCCAAACTAGAGTTCGCTATCTGCCTTGGTTCTCGAGATATTTACAAAAAGTGTCGACAGGTCAAAAGTACAAAAAACGAAATCGCGAATTTTCAGCGGAAAATCGTACAGACCTTCTTCTTTAGCGCACCCGAAAACCTTAGGGTAGATTTTGAGTAGAAATTCGAGATTGAAAATTTTTGAAAATCGCGAAAATTTCGTCGAAATATGATGCTTGATTTCGACGCCTCTCTGTATCTTGGAAACCAGCTGGCTCTAGATGACCTATCCTATACTGTCCGAACCATTTTGACGCTCTGAATCGACTGGTCTAAGCCAGAAGGCTCTAGGACGCCTACTTCTCGAGTTATGCCAGGAAAACCGTAAATTTCGTAATCGAAAATGTCGATTTTGCAAAAATTCGCGTAGCCGTAGCGGCCAAACGGTTAGTCCTAGACTGGAACATTGTACACGCGTTTTAATCCTAATGACGATATCTTCAATTTGGCACTAGATTCGCGCAGATCCGATGAGAAATGAGGGAGTTATGGCGTATTGAAGTTTTCGCGATTTTTTTAAACCTCAGGCGATGAAATTAAAAAATTTCAAAAATGGCGATTGTCGATTCTCCCTGTTTTGGCGCCAACACTATATGTAATCGGACCCGCCGATTACGATAATCCAAACTAGAGTTCGCTATCTGCCTTGGTTCTCGAGATATTTACGAAAAAGTGTCGACAGGTCAAAAGTACAAAAAACGAAATCGCGAATTTTCAGCGGAAAATCGTACAGACCTTCTTCTTTAGCGCTCCCGAAAACCTTAGGGTAGATTTTGAGTAGAAATTCGAGATTGAAAATTTTTGAAAATCGCGAAAATTTCGTCGAAATATGATGCTTGATTTCGACGCCTCTCTGTATCTTGGAAACCAGCTGTCTCTAGATGACCTATCCTATACTGTCCGAACCATTTTGACGCTCTGAATCGACTGGTCTAAGCCGGAAGGCTCTAGGACGCCTACTTCTCGAGTTATGCTAGGAAAACCGTAAATTTTGTAATCGAAAATGTCGATTTTGCAAAAATTCGCGTAGCCGTAGCGGCCAAACAGTTTGTCCTAGACTGGCACATTGTACACGCGTTTTAATCCTAATGACGATATCTTCAATTTTGCATAAGACTCGCGCAGATCCGATGAGAAATGAGGGAGTTATGGCGTCTTGAAATTTTCGCGATTTTTTTGAACCTCAGGCGATGAAATTAAAAAATTTCAAAAATGGCGATTGTCGATTTTCCCTGTCTTGGCACCAACACTATATGTAATCGGACCCGCCGATTACGATAATCCAAACTAGAGTTCGCTATCTGCCTTGGTTCTCGAGATATTTACGAAAAAGTGTCGACAGGTCAAAAGTACAAAAAACGAAATCGCGAATTTTCAGCGGAAAATCGTACAGACCTTCTTTTTTAGCGCTCCCGAAAACCTTAGGGTAGATTTCGAGTAGAAATTCGAGATTGAAAATTTTTGAAAATCGTGAAAACTTCGTCGAAATATGATGCTTGATTTCGACGCCTCTCTGTATCTTGGAAACCAGCTGGCTCTAGATGACCTATCCTATACTGTCCGAACCATTTTGACGCTCTGAATCGACTGGTCTAAGCCAGAAGGCTCTAGGACGCCTGCTTCTCGAGTTATGCCAGGAAAACCGTAAATTTCGTAATCGAAAATGTCGATTTTGCAAAAATTCGCGAAGCCGTAGCGGCCAAACGGTTTGTCCTAGACTGGCACATTGTACACGCGTTTTAATCCTAATGACGATATCTTCAATTTGGCACAAGATTCGCGCAGATCCGATGAGAAATGAGGGAGTTATGGCGTCTTGAAATTTTCGCGATTTTTTTGAACCTGAGGCGATGAAATTTAAAAATTTCAAAAATGGCGATTGTCGATTTTCCCTGTTTTGGCGCCAACACTATATGTAATCGGACCCGCCGATTACGATAATCCAAACTAGAGTTCGCTATCTGCCTTGGTTCTCGAGATATTTACAAAAAGTGTCGACAGGTCAAAAGTACAAAAAACGAAATCGCGAATTTTCAGCGGAAAATCGTACAGACCTTCTTCTTTAGCGCACCCGAAAACCTTAGGGTAGATTTTGAGTAGAAATTCGAGATTGATAATTTTTGAAAATCGCGAAAATTTCGTCGAAATATGATGCTTGATTTCGACGCCTCTCTGTATCTTGGAAACCAGCTGGCTCTAGATGACCTATCCTATACTGTCCGAACCATTTTGACGCTCTGAATCGACTGGTCTAAGCCAGAAGGCTCTAGGACGCCTACTTCTCGAGTTATGCCAGGAAAACCGTAAATTTCGTAATCGAAAATGTCGATTTTGCAAAAATTCGCGTAGCCGTAGCGGCCAAACGGTTAGTCCTAGACTGGAACATTGTACACGCGTTTTAATCCTAATGACGATATCTTCAATTTGGCACTAGATTCGCGCAGATCCGATGAGAAATGAGGGAGTTATGGCGTATTGAAGTTTTCGCGATTTTTTTAAACCTCAGGCGATGAAATTAAAAAATTTCAAAAATGGCGATTGTCGATTCTCCCTGTTTTGGCGCCAACACTATATGTAATCGGACCCGCCGATTACGATAATCCAAACTAGAGTTCGCTATCTGCCTTGGTTCTCGAGATATTTACGAAAAAGTGTCGACAGGTCAAAAGTACAAAAAACGAAATCGCGAATTTTCAGCGGAAAATCGTACAGACCTTCTTCTTTAGCGCTCCCGAAAACCTTAGGGTAGATTTTGAGTAGAAATTCGAGATTGAAAATTTTTGAAAATCGCGAAAATTTCGTCGAAATATGATGCTTGATTTCGACGCCTCTCTGTATCTTGGAAACCAGCTGTCTCTAGATGACCTATCCTATACTGTCCGAACCATTTTGACGCTCTGAATCGACTGGTCTAAGCCGGAAGGCTCTAGGACGCCTACTTCTCGAGTTATGCTAGGAAAACCGTAAATTTTGTAATCGAAAATGTCGATTTTGCAAAAATTCGCGTAGCCGTAGCGGCCAAACAGTTTGTCCTAGACTGGCACATTGTACACGCGTTTTAATCCTAATGACGATATCTTCAATTTTGCATAAGACTCGCGCAGATCCGATGAGAAATGAGGGAGTTATGGCGTCTTGAAATTTTCGCGATTTTTTTGAACCTCAGGCGATGAAATTAAAAAATTTCAAAAATGGCGATTGTCGATTTTCCCTGTCTTGGCACCAACACTATATGTAATCGGACCCGCCGATTACGATAATCCAAACTAGAGTTCGCTATCTGCCTTGGTTCTCGAGATATTTACGAAAAAGTGTCGACAGGTCAAAAGTACAAAAAACGAAATCGCGAATTTTCAGCGGAAAATCGTACAGACCTTCTTTTTTAGCGCTCCCGAAAACCTTAGGGTAGATTTCGAGTAGAAATTCGAGATTGAAAATTTTTTAAAATCGTGAAAACTTCGTCGAAATATGATGCTTGATTTCGACGCCTCTCTGTATCTTGGAAACCAGCTGGCTCTAGATGACCTATCCTATACTGTCCGAACCATTTTGACGCTCTGAATCGACTGGTCTAAGCCAGAAGGCTTTAGGACGCCTGCTTCTCGAGTTATGCCAGGAAAACCGTAAATTTCGTAATCGAAAATGTCGATTTTGCAAAAATTCGCGAAGCCGTAGCGGCCAAACGGTTTGTCCTAGACTGGCACATTGTACACGCGTTTTAATCCTAATGACGATATCTTCAATTTGGCACAAGATTCGCGCAGATCCGATGAGAAATGAGGGAGTTATGGCGTCTTGAAATTTTCGCGATTTTTTTGAACCTGAGGCGATGAAATTTAAAAATTTCAAAAATGGCGATTGTCGATTTTCCCTGTTTTGGCGCCAACACTATATGTAATCGGACCCGCCGATTACGATAATCCAAACTAGAGTTCGCTATCTGCCTTGGTTCTCGAGATATTTACAAAAAGTGTCGACAGGTCAAAAGTACAAAAAACGAAATCGCGAATTTTCAGCGGAAAATCGAACAGACCTTCTTCTTTAGCGCACCCGAAAACCTTAGGGTAGATTTTGAGTAGAAATTCGAGATTGAAAATTTTTGAAAATCGCGAAAATTTCGTCGAAATATGATGCTTGATTTCGACGCCTCTCTGTATCTTGGAAACCAGCTGTCTCTAGATGACCTATCCTATACTGTCCGAACCATTTTGACGCTCTGAATCGACTGGTCTAAGCCGGAAGGCTCTAGGACGCCTACTTCTCGAGTTATGCTAGGAAAACCGTAAATTTTGTAATCGAAAATGTCGATTTTGCAAAAATTCGCGTAGCCGTAGCGGCCAAACAGTTTGTCCTAGACTGGCACATTGTACACGCGTTTTAATCCTAATGACGATATCTTCAATTTTGCATAAGATTCGCGCAGATCCGATGAGAAATGAGGGAGTTATGGCGTCTTGAAATTTTCGCGATTTTTTTGAACCTCAGGCGATGAAATTAAAAAATTTCAAAAATGGCGATTGTCGATTTTCCCTGTCTTGGCACCAACACTATATGTAATCGGACCCGCCGATTACGATAATCCAAACTAGAGTTCGCTATCTGCCTTGGTTCTCGAGATATTTACGAAAAAGTGTCGACAGGTCAAAAGTACAAAAAACGAAATCGCGAATTTTCAGCGGAAAATCGTACAGACCTTCTTCTTTAGCGCTCCCGAAAACCTTAGGGTAGATTTTGAGTAGAAATTCGAGATTGAAAATTTTTGAAAATCGTGAAAACTTCGTCGAAATATGATGCTTGATTTCGACGCCTCTCTGTATCTTGGAAACCAGCTGGCTCTAGATGACCTATCCTATACTGTCCGAACCATTTTGACGCTCTGAATCGACTGGTCTAAGCCAGAAGGCTCTAGGACGCCTGCTTCTCGAGTTATGCCAGGAAAACCGTAAATTTCGTAATCGAAAATGTCGATTTTGCAAAAATTCGCGAAGCCGTAGCGGCCAAACGGTTTGTCCTAGACTGGCACATTGTACACGCGTTTTAATCCTAATGACGATATCTTCAATTTGGCACAAGATTCGCGCAGATCCGATGAGAAATGAGGGAGTTATGGCGTCTTGAAATTTTCGCGATTTTTTTGAACCTGAGGCGATGAAATTTAAAAATTTCAAAAATGGCGATTGTCAATTTTCCCTGTTTTGGCGCCAACACTATATGTAATCGGACCCGCCGATTACGATAATCCAAACTAGAGTTCGCTATCTGCCTTGGTTCTCGAGATATTTACAAAAAGTGTCGACAGGTCAAAAGTACAAAAAACGAAATCGCGAATTTTCAGCGGAAAATCGTACAGACCTTCTTCTTTAGCGCACCGGAAAACCTTAGGGTAGATTTTGAGAAGAAATTCGAGATTGAAAATTTTTGAAAATCGTGAAAATTTCGTCGAAATATGATGCTTGATTTCGACGCCTCTCTGTATCTTGGAAACCAGCTGGCTCTAGATGACCTATCCTATACTGTCCGAACCATTTTGACGCTCTGAATCGACTGGTCTAAGCCAGAAGGCTCTAGGACGCCTACTTCTCGAGTTATGCCAGGAAAACCGTAAATTTCGTAATCGAAAATGTCGATTTTGCAAAAATTCGCGTAGCCGTAGCGGCCAAACGGTTAGTCCTAGACTGGAACATTGTACACGCGTTTTAATCCTAATGACGATATCTTCAATTTGGCACTAGATTCGCGCAGATCCGATGAGAAATGAGGGAGTTATGGCGTATTGAAGTTTTCGCGATTTTTTTAAACCTCAGGCGATGAAATTAAAAAATTTCAAAAATGGCGATTGTCGATTCTCCCTGTTTTGGCGCCAACACTATATGTAATCGGACCCACCGATTACGATAATCCAAACTAGAGTTCGCTATCTGCCTTGGTTCTCGAGATATTTACGAAAAAGTGTCGACAGGTCAAAAGTACAAAAAACGAAATCGCGAATTTTCAGCGGAAAATCGTACAGACCTTCTTCTTTAGCGCTCCCGAAAACCTTAGGGTAGATTTTGAGTAGAAATTCGAGATTGAAAATTTTTGAAAATCGCGAAAATATCGTCGAAATATGATGCTTGATTTCGACGCCTCTCTGTATCTTGGAAACCAGCTGGCTCTAGATGACCTATCCTATACTGTCCGAACCATTTTGACGCTCTGAATCGACTGGTCTAAGC
This sequence comes from Melolontha melolontha, assembly GCA_935421215.2. NCBI lineage: Eukaryota > Metazoa > Arthropoda > Insecta > Coleoptera > Scarabaeidae > Melolontha > Melolontha melolontha. The sequence goes on along the minus strand of OW285241.1, from coordinate 65,165,240 downwards.
CAGAAGGCTCTAGGACGCCTACTTCTCGAGTTATGCCAGGAAAACCGTAAATTTCGTAATCGAAAATGTCGATTTTGCAAAAATTCGCGTAGCCGTAGCGGCCAAACGGTTAGTCCTAGACTGGCACATTGTACACGCGTTTTAATCCTAATGACGATATCTTCAATTTGGCACTAGATTCGCGCAGATCCGATGAGAAATGAGGGAGTTATGGCGTATTGAAATTTTCGCGATTTTTTTGAACCTCAGGCGATGAAATTAAAAAATTTCAAAAATGGCGATTGTCGATTTTCCCTGTTTTGACGCCAACATTTTATGTAATCGGACCCGCCGATTACGATAATCCAAACTTGAGTTCGCTATCTGCCTTGGTTCTCGAGATATTTACGAAAAAGTGTCGACAGGTCAAAAGTACAAAAAACGAAATCGCGAATTTTCAGCGGAAAATCGTACAGACCTTCTTCTTTAGCGCTCCCGAAAATCTTAGGGTAGATTTTGAGTAGAAATTCGAGATTGAAAATTTTTGAAAATCGCGAAAATTTCGTCGAAATATGATGCTTGATTTCGACGCCTCTCTGTATCTTGGAAACCAGCTGGCTCTAGATGACCTATCCTATATTGTCCGAACCATTTTGACGCTCTGAATCGACTGGTCTAAGCCAGAAGGCTCTAGGACGCCTACTTCTCGAGTTATGCCAGGAAAACCGTAAATTTCGTAATCGAAAATGTCGATTTTGCAAAAATTCGCGTAGCCTTAGCGACCAAACGGTTTGTCCTAGACTGGCACATTGTACACGCGTTTTAATCCTAATGACGATATCTTCAATTTGGCACAAGATTCGCACAGATCCGATGAGAAATGAGGGAGTTATGGCGTCTTGAAATTTTCGCGATTTTTTTGAACCTCAGGCGATGAAATTTAAAAATTTCAAAAATGGCGATTGTCGATTTTCCCTGTTTTGACTCCAACACTATATGTAATCGGACCCGCCGATTACGATAATCCAAACTAGAGTTCGCTATCTGCCTTGGTTCTCGAGATATTTACGAAAAAGTGTCGACAGGTCAAAAGTTCAAAAAACGAAATCGCGAATTTTCAGCGGAAAATCGTACAGACCTTCTTCTTTAGCGCTCCCGAAAACCTTAGGGTAGATTTTGAGTAGAAATTCGAGATTGAAAATTTTTGAAAATCGCGAAAATTTCGTCGAAATATGATGCTTCATTTCGACGCCTCTCTGTATCTTGGAAACCAGCTGGCTCTAGATGACCTATCCTATACTGTCCGAACCATTTTGACGCTCTGAATCGACTGGTCTAAGCCAGAAGGCTCTAGGACGCCTACTTCTCGAGTTATGTCAGGAAAACAGTAAATTTCGTAATCGAAAATGTCGATTTTGCAAAAATTCGCGTAGCCTTAGCGACCAAACGGTTTGTCCTAGACTGGCACATTGTACACGCGTTTTAATCCTAATGACGATATCTTCAATTTGGCACAAGATTCGCACAGATCCGATGAGAAATGAGGGAGTTATGGCGTCTTGAAATTTTCGCGATTTTTTTTAACCTCAGGCGATGAAATTTAAAAATTTCAAAAATGGCGATTGTCGATTTTCCCTGTTTTGACGCCAACACTATATGTAATCGGACCCGCCGATTACGATAATCCCAACTAGAGTTCGCTATCTGCCTTGGTTCTCGAGACATTTACGAAAAAGTGTCGACAGGTCAAAAGTACAAAAAACGAAATCGCGAATTTTCAACGGAAAATCGTACAGACCTTCTTCTTTAGCGCTCCCGAAAACCTTAGGGTAGATTTTGAGTAGAAATCGCGAATTTTCAGCGGAAAATCGTACAGACCTTCTTCTTTAGCGCTCCCGAAAACCTTAGGGTAGATTTTGAGTAGAAATTCGAGATTGAAAATTTTTGAAAATCGCGAAAATTTCGTCGAAATATGATGCTTCATTTCGACGCCACTCTGTATCTTGGAAACCAGCTGGCTCTAGATGACCTATCCTATACTGTCCGAACCATTTTGACGCTCTGAATCGACTGGTCTAAGCCAGAAGGCTCTAGGACGCCTACTTCTCGAGTTATGTCAGGAAAACCGTAAATTTCGTAATCGAAAATGTCGATTTTGCAAAAATTCGCGTAGCCTTAGCGACCAAACGGTTTGTCCTAGACTGGCACATTGTACACGCGTTTTAATCCTAATGACGATATCTTCAATTTGGCACAAGATTCGCACAGATCCGATGAGAAATGGGGGAGTTATGGCGTCTTGAAATTTTCGCGATTTTTTTGAACCTCAGGCGATGAAATTTAAAAATTTCAAAAATGGCGATTGTCGATTTTCCCTGTTTTGACTCCAACACTATATGTAATCGGACCCGCCGATTACGATAATCCAAACTAGAGTTCGCTATCTGCCTTGGTTCTCGAGACATTTACGAAAAAGTGTCGACAGGTCAAAAGTACAAAAAACGAAATCGCGAATTTTCAGCGGAAAATCGTACAGACCTTCTTCTTTAGCGCTCCCGAAAACCTTAGGGTAGATTTTGAGTAGAAATCGCGAATTTTCAGCGGAAAATCGTACTGACCTTCTTCTTTAGCGCTCCCGAAAACCTTAGGGTAGATTTTGAGTAGAAATTCGAGATTGAAAATTTTTGAAAATCGCGAAAATTTCGTCGAAATATGATGCTTCATTTCGACGCCTCTCTGTATCTTGGAAACCAGCTGGCTCTAGATGACCTATCCTATACTGTCCGAACCATTTTGACGCTCTGAATCGACTGGTCTAAGCCAGAAGGCTCTAGGACGCCTACTTCTCGAGTTATGTCAGGAAAACCGTAAATTTCGTAATCGAAAATGTCGATTTTGCAAAAATTCGCGTAGCCGTAGCGGCCAAACGGTTTGTCCTAGACTGGCACATTGTACACGCGTTTTAATCCTAATGACGATATCTTCAATTTGGCACAAGATTCGCACAGATCCGATGAGAAATGAGGGAGTTATGGCGTCTTGAAATTTTCGCGATTTTTTTGAAGGCGATGAAATTTAAAAATTTCAAAAATGGCGATTGTCGATTTTCCCTGTTTTGACGCCAACACTATATGTATTCGGACCCGCCGATTACGATAATCCAAACTAGAGTTCGCTATCTGCCTTGGTTCTCGAGATATTTACGAAAAAGTGTCGACAGGTCAAAAGTACAAAAAACGAAATCGCGAATTTTCAGCGGAAAATCGTACAGACCTTCTTCTTTAGCGCTCCCGAAAACCTTAGGGTAAATTTTGAGTAGAAATTCGAGATTGAAAATTTTTGAAAATCGCGAAAATTTCGTCGAAATATGATGCTTGATTTCGACGCCTCTCTGTATCTTGGAAACCAGCTGGCTCTAGATGACCTATCCTATACTGTCCGAACCATTTTGACGCTCTGAATCGACTGGTCTAAGCCAGAAGGCTCTAGGACGCCTACTTCTCGAGTTATGCCAGGAAAACCGTAAATTTCGTAATCGAAAATGTCGATTTTGCAAAAATTCGCGTAGCCTTAGCGACCAAACGGTTTGTCCTAGACTGGCACATTGTACACGCGTTTTAATCCTAATGACGATATCTTCAATTTGGCACAAGATTCGCACAGATTCGATGAGAAATGAGGGAGTTATGGCGTCTTGAAATTTTCGCGATTTTTTTGAACCTCAGGCGATGAAATTTAAAAATTTCAAAAATGGCGCTTGTCGATTTTCCCTGTTTTGACGCCAACACTATATGTAATCGGACCCGCCGATTACGATAATCCAAACTAGAGTTCGCTATCTGCCTTGGTTCTCGAGACATTTACGAAAAAGTGTCGACAGGTCAAAAGTACAAAAAACGAAATCGCGAATTTTCAGCGGAAAATCGTACAGACCTTCTTCTTTAGCGCTCCCGAAAACCTTAGGGTAGATTTTGAGTAGAAATTCGAGATTGAAAATTTTTGAAAATCGCGAAAATTTCGTCGAAATATGATGCTTGATTTCGACGCCTCTCTGTATCTTGGAAACCAGCTGGCTCTAGATGACCTATCCTATATTGTCCGAACCATTTTGACGCTCTGAATCAACTGGTCTAAGCCAGAAGGCTATAGGACGCCTACTTCTCGAGTTATGCCAGGAAAACCGTAAATTTCGTAATCGAAAATGTCGATTTTGCAAAAATTCGCGTAGCCTTAGCGACCAAACGGTTTGTCCTAGACTGGCAATTGTACACGCGTTTTAATCCTAATGACGATATCTTCAATTTGGCACAAGATTCGCACAGATCCGATGAGAAATGAGGGAGTTATGGCGTCTTGAAATTTTCGCGATTTTTTTTAACCTTAGGCGATGAAATTTAAAAATTTCAAAAATGGCGCTTGTCGATTTTCCCTGTTTTGACGCCAACACTATATGTAATCGGACCCGCCGATTACGATAATCCAAACTAGAGTTCGCTATCTGCCTTGGTTCTCGAGACATTTACGAAAAAGTGTCGCACAGGTCAAAAGTACAAAAAACGAAATCGCGAATTTTCAGCGGAAAATCGTACAGACCTTCTTCTTTAGCGCTCCCGAAAACCTTAGGGTAGATTTTGAGTAGAAATCGCGAATTTTCAGCGGAAAATCGTACAGACCTTCTTCTTTAGCGCTCCCGAAAACCTTAGGGTAGATTTTGAGTAGAAATTCGAGATTGAAAATTTTTGAAAATCGCGAAAATTTCGTCGAAATATGATGCTTGATTTCGACGCCTCTCTGTATCTTGGAAACCAGCTGGCTCTAGATGACCTATCCTATATTGTCCGAACCATTTTGACGCTCTGAAACGACTGGTCTAAGCCAGAAGGCTCTAGGACGCCTACTTCTCGAGTTATGCCAGGAAAACCGTAAATTTCGTAATCGAAAATGTCGATTTTGCAAAAATTCGCGTAGCCTTAGCGACCAAACGGTTTGTCCTAGACTGGCACATTGTACACGCGTTTTAATCCTAATGACGATATCTTCAATTTGGCACAAGATTCGCACAGATCCGATGAGAAATGAGGGAGTTATGGCGTCTTGAAATTTTCGCGATTTTTTTGAACCTCAGGCGATGAAATTTAAAAATTTCAAAAATGGCGCTTGTCGATTTTCCCTGTTTTGACGCCAACACTATATGTAATCGGACCCGCCGATTACGATAATCCAAACTAGAGTTCGCTATCTGCCTTGGTTCTCGAGACATTTACGAAAAAGTGTCGACAGGTCAAAAGTACAAAAAACGAAATCGCGAATTTTCAGCGGAAAATCGTACAGACCTTCTTCTTTAGCGCTCCCGAAAACCTTAGGGTAGATTTTGAGTAGAAATCGCGAATTTTCAGCGGAAAATCGTACAGACCTTCTTCTTTAGCGCTCCCGAAAACCTTAGGGTAGATTTTGAGTAGAAATTCGAGATTGAAAATTTTTGAAAATCGCGAAAATTTCGTCGAAATATGATGCTTGATTTCGACGCCTCTCTGTATCTTGGAAACCAGCTGGCTCTAGATGACCTATCCTATACTGTCCGAACCATTTTGACGCTCTGAATCGACAGGTCTAAGCCAGAAGGCTCTAGGACGCCTACTTCTCGAGTAATGCCAGGAAAACCGTAAATTTCGTAATCGAAAATGTCGATTTTGCAAATATTCGCGTAGCCGTAGCGGCCAAACGGTTTGTCCTAGACTGGCACATTGTACACGCGTTTTAATCCTAATGACGATATCTTCAATTTGGCACAAGATTCGCACAGATCCGATGAGAAATGAGGGAGTTATGGCGTCTTGAAATTTTCGCGATTTTTTTTGAACCTGAGGCGATGAAATTTAAAAATTAAAAAAATGGCGATTGTCGATTTTCCCTGTTTTGGCGCCAACACTATATGTAATCGGACCCGCCGATTACGATAATCCAAACTAGAGTTCGCTATCTGCCTTGGTTCTCGAGATATTTACGAAAAAGTGTCGACAGGTCAAAAGTACAAAAAACGAAATCGCGAATTTTCAGCGGAAAATCGTACAGACCTTCTTCTTTAGCGCTCCCGAAAACCTTAGGGTAGATTTTGAGTAGAAATTCGAGATTGAAAATTTTTGAAAATCGCGAAAATTTCGTCGAAATATGATGCTTGATTTCGACGCCTCTCTGTATCTTGGAAACCAGCTGGCTCTAGATGACCTATCCTATACTATCCGAACCATTTTGACGCTCTGAATCGACAGGTCTAAGCCAGAAGGCTCTAGGACGCCTACTTCTCGAGTTATGCCAGGAAAACCGTAAATTTCGTAATCGAAAATGTCGATTTTGCAAATATTCGCGTAGCCGTAGCGGCCAAACGGTTTGTCCTAGACTGGCACATTGTACACGCGTTTTAATCCTAATGACGATATCTTCAATTTGGCACAAGATTCGCACAGATCCGATGAGAAATGAGGGAGTTATGGCGTCTTGAAATTTTCGCGATTTTTTTGAACCTCAGGCGATGAAATTTAAAAATTTCAAAAATGGCGCTTGTCGATTTTCCCTGTTTTGACGCCAACACTATATGTAATCGGACCCGCCGATTACGATAATCCAAACTAGAGTTCGCTATCTGCCTTGGTTCTCGAGACATTTACGAAAAAGTGTCGACAGGTCAAAAGTACAAAAAACGAAATCGCGAATTTTCAGCGGAAAATCGTACAGACCTTCTTCTTTAGCGCTCCCGAAAACCTTAGGGTAGATTTTGAGTAGAAATTCGAGATTGAAAATTTTTGAAAATCGCGAAAATTTCGTCGAAATATGATGCTTCATTTCGACGCCTCTCTGTATCTTGGAAACCAGCTGGCTCTAGATGACCTATCCTATACTGTCCGAACCATTTTGACGCTCTGAATCGACTGGTCTAAGCCAGAAGGCTCTAGGACGCCTACTTCTCGAGTTATGTCAGGAAAACCGTAAATTTCGTAATCGAAAATGTCGATTTTGCAAAAATTCGCGTAGCCGTAGCGGCCAAACGGTTTGTCCTAGACTGGCACATTGTACACGCGTTTTAATCCTAATGACGATATCTTCAATTTGGCACAAGATTCGCACAGATCCGATGAGAAATGAGGGAGTTATGGCGTCTTGAAATTTTCGCGATTTTTTTGAAGGCGATGAAATTGAAAAATTTCAAAAATGGCGATTGTCGATTTTCCCTGTTTTGGCGCCAACACTATATGTAATCGGAACCGCCGATTACGATAATCCAAACTAGAGTTCGCTATCTGCCTTGGTTCTCGAGATATTTACGAAAAAGTGTCGACAGGTCAAAAGTACAAAAAACGAAATCGCGAATTTTCAGCGGAAAATCGTACAGACCTTCTTCTTTAGCGCTCCCGAAAACCTTAGGGTAGATTTTGAGTAGAAATTCGAGATTGAAAATTTTTGAAAATCGCGAAAATTTCGTCGAAATATGATGCTTGATTTCGACGCCTCTCTGTATCTTGGAAACCAGCTGGCTCTAGATGACCTATCCTATACTGTCCGAACCATTTTGACGCTCTGAATCGACAGGTCTAAGCCAGAAGGCTCTAGGACGCCTACTTCTCGAGTAATGCCAGGAAAACCGTAAATTTCGTAATCGAAAATGTCGATTTTGCAAATATTCGCGTAGCCGTAGCGGCCAAACGGTTTGTCCTAGACTGGCACATTGTACACGCGTTTTAATCCTAATGACGATATCTTCAATTTGGCACAAGATTCGCACAGATCCGATGAGAAATGAGGGAGTTATGGCGTCTTGAAATTTTCGCGATTTTTTTTGAACCTGAGGCGATGAAATTTAAAAATTAAAAAAATGGCGATTGTCGATTTTCCCTGTTTTGGCGCCAACACTATATGTAATCGGACCCGCCGATTACGATAATCCAAACTAGAGTTCGCTATCTGCCTTGGTTCTCGAGATATTTACGAAAAAGTGTCGACAGGTCAAAAGTACAAAAAACGAAATCGCGAATTTTCAGCGGAAAATCGTACAGACCTTCTTCTTTAGCGCTCCCGAAAACCTTAGGGTAGATTTTGAGTAGAAATTCGAGATTGAAAATTTTTGAAAATCGCGAAAATTTCGTCGAAATATGATGCTTGATTTCGACGCCTCTCTGTATCTTGGAAACCAGCTGGCTCTAGATGACCTATCCTATACTATCCGAACCATTTTGACGCTCTGAATCGACAGGTCTAAGCCAGAAGGCTCTAGGACGCCTACTTCTCGAGTTATGCCAGGAAAACCGTAAATTTCGTAATCGAAAATGTCGATTTTGCAAATATTCGCGTAGCCGTAGCGGCCAAACGGTTTGTCCTAGACTGGCACATTGTACACGCGTTTTAATCCTAATGACGATATCTTCAATTTGGCACAAGATTCGCACAGATCCGATGAGAAATGAGGGAGTTATGGCGTCTTGAAATTTTCGCGATTTTTTTGAACCTCAGGCGATGAAATTTAAAAATTTCAAAAATGGCGCTTGTCGATTTTCCCTGTTTTGACGCCAACACTATATGTAATCGGACCCGCCGATTACGATAATCCAAACTAGAGTTCGCTATCTGCCTTGGTTCTCGAGACATTTACGAAAAAGTGTCGACAGGTCAAAAGTACAAAAAACGAAATCGCGAATTTTCAGCGGAAAATCGTACAGACCTTCTTCTTTAGCGCTCCCGAAAACCTTAGGGTAGATTTTGAGTAGAAATCGCGAATTTTCAGCGGAAAATCGTACAGACCTTCTTCTTTAGCGCTCCCGAAAACCTTAGGGTAGATTTTGAGTAGAAATTCGAGATTGAAAATTTTTGAAAATCGCGAAAATTTCGTCGAAATATGATGCTTCATTTCGACGCCTCTCTGTATCTTGGAAACCAGCTGGCTCTAGATGACCTATCCTATACTGTCCGAACCATTTTGACGCTCTGAATCGACTGGTCTAAGCCAGAAGGCTCTAGGACGCCTACTTCTCGAGTTATGCCAGGAAAACCGTAAATTTCGTAATCGAAAATGTCGATTTTGCAAAAATTCGCGTAGCCTTAGCGACCAAACGGTTTGTCCTAGACTGGCACATTGTACACGCGTTTTAATCCTAATGACGATATCTTCAATTTGGCACAAGATTCGCACAGATCCGATGAGAAATGAGGGAGTTATGGCGTCTTGAAATTTTCGCGATTTTTTTTAACCTCAGGCGATGAAATTTAAAAATTTCAAAAATGGCGATTGTCGATTTTCCCTGTTTTGACGCCAACACTATATGTAATCGGACCCGCCGATTACGATAATCCCAACTAGAGTTCGCTATCTGCCTTGGTTCTCGAGACATTTACGAAAAAGTGTCGACAGGTCAAAAGTACAAAAAACGAAATCGCGAATTTTCAACGGAAAATCGTACAGACCTTCTTCTTTAGCGCTCCCGAAAACCTTAGGGTAGATTTTGAGTAGAAATCGCGAATTTTCAGCGGAAAATCGTACAGACCTTCTTCTTTAGCGCTCCCGAAAACCTTAGGGTAGATTTTGAGTAGAAATTCGAGATTGAAAATTTTTGAAAATCGCGAAAATTTCGTCGAAATATGATGCTTCATTTCGACGCCACTCTGTATCTTGGAAACCAGCTGGCTCTAGATGACCTATCCTATACTGTCCGAACCATTTTGACGCTCTGAATCGACTGGTCTAAGCCAGAAGGCTCTAGGACGCCTACTTCTCGAGTTATGTCAGGAAAACCGTAAATTTCGTAATCGAAAATGTCGATTTTGCAAAAATTCGCGTAGCCTTAGCGACCAAACGGTTTGTCCTAGACTGGCACATTGTACACGCGTTTTAATCCTAATGACGATATCTTCAATTTGGCACAAGATTCGCACAGATCCGATGAGAAATGGGGGAGTTATGGCGTCTTGAAATTTTCGCGATTTTTTTGAACCCCAGGCGATGAAATTTAAAAATTTCAAAAATGGCGATTGTCGATTTTCCCTGTTTTGACTCCAACACTATATGTAATCGGACCCGCCGATTACGATAATCCAAACTAGAGTTCGCTATCTGCCTTGGTTCTCGAGACATTTACGAAAAAGTGTCGACAGGTCAAAAGTACAAAAAACGAAATCGCGAATTTTCAGCGGAAAATCGTACAGACCTTCTTCTTTAGCGCTCCCGAAAACCTTAGGGTAGATTTTGAGTAGAAATCGCGAATTTTCAGCGGAAAATCGTACTGACCTTCTTCTTTAGCGCTCCCGAAAACCTTAGGGTAGATTTTGAGTAGAAATTCGAGATTGAAAATTTTTGAAAATCGCGAAAATTTCGTCGAAATATGATGCTTCATTTCGACGCCTCTCTGTATCTTGGAAACCAGCTGGCTCTAGATGACCTATCCTATACTGTCCGAACCATTTTGACGCTCTGAATCGACTGGTCTAAGCCAGAAGGCTCTAGGACGCCTACTTCTCGAGTTATGTCAGGAAAACCGTAAATTTCGTAATCGAAAATGTCGATTTTGCAAAAATTCGCGTAGCCGTAGCGGCCAAACGGTTTGTCCTAGACTGGCACATTGTACACGCGTTTTAATCCTAATGACGATATCTTCAATTTGGCACAAGATTCGCACAGATCCGATGAGAAATGAGGGAGTTATGGCGTCTTGAAATTTTCGCGATTTTTTTGAAGGCGATGAAATTTAAAAATTTCAAAAATGGCGATTGTCGATTTTCCCTGTTTTGACGCCAACACTATATGTATTCGGACCCGCCGATTACGATAATCCAAACTAGAGTTCGCTATCTGCCTTGGTTCTCGAGATATTTACGAAAAAGTGTCGACAGGTCAAAAGTACAAAAAACGAAATCGCGAATTTTCAGCGGAAAATCGTACAGACCTTCTTCTTTAGCGCTCCCGAAAACCTTAGGGTAAATTTTGAGTAGAAATTCGAGATTGAAAATTTTTGAAAATCGCGAAAATTTCGTCGAAATATGATGCTTGATTTCGACGCCTCTCTGTATCTTGGAAACCAGCTGGCTCTAGATGACCTATCCTATACTGTCCGAACCATTTTGACGCTCTGAATCGACTGGTCTAAGCCAGAAGGCTCTAGGACGCCTACTTCTCGAGTTATGCCAGGAAAACCGTAAATTTCGTAATCGAAAATGTCGATTTTGCAAAAATTCGCGTAGCCTTAGCGACCAAACGGTTTGTCCTAGACTGGCACATTGTACACGCGTTTTAATCCTAATGACGATATCTTCAATTTGGCACAAGATTCGCACAGATTCGATGAGAAATGAGGGAGTTATGGCGTCTTGAAATTTTCGCGATTTTTTTGAACCTCAGGCGATGAAATTTAAAAATTTCAAAAATGGCGCTTGTCGATTTTCCCTGTTTTGACGCCAACACTATATGTAATCGGACCCGCCGATTACGATAATCCAAACTAGAGTTCGCTATCTGCCTTGGTTCTCGAGACATTTACGAAAAAGTGTCGACAGGTCAAAAGTACAAAAAACGAAATCGCGAATTTTCAGCGGAAAATCGTACAGACCTTCTTCTTTAGCGCTCCCGAAAACCTTAGGGTAGATTTTGAGTAGAAATTCGAGATTGAAAATTTTTGAAAATCGCGAAAATTTCGTCGAAATATGATGCTTGATTTCGACGCCTCTCTGTATCTTGGAAACCAGCTGGCTCTAGATGACCTATCCTATATTGTCCGAACCATTTTGACGCTCTGAATCAACTGGTCTAAGCCAGAAGGCTATAGGACGCCTACTTCTCGAGTTATGCCAGGAAAACCGTAAATTTCGTAATCGAAAATGTCGATTTTGCAAAAATTCGCGTAGCCTTAGCGACCAAACGGTTTGTCCTAGACTGGCAATTGTACACGCGTTTTAATCCTAATGACGATATCTTCAATTTGGCACAAGATTCGCACAGATCCGATGAGAAATGAGGGAGTTATGGCGTCTTGAAATTTTCGCGATTTTTTTTAACCTTAGGCGATGAAATTTAAAAATTTCAAAAATGGCGCTTGTCGATTTTCCCTGTTTTGACGCCAACACTATATGTAATCGGACCCGCCGATTACGATAATCCAAACTAGAGTTCGCTATCTGCCTTGGTTCTCGAGACATTTACGAAAAAGTGTCGCACAGGTCAAAAGTACAAAAAACGAAATCGCGAATTTTCAGCGGAAAATCGTACAGACCTTCTTCTTTAGCGCTCCCGAAAACCTCAGGGTAGATTTTGAGTAGAAATCGCGAATTTTCAGCGGAAAATCGTACAGACCTTCTTCTTTAGCGCTCCCGAAAACCTTAGGGTAGATTTTGAGTAGAAATTCGAGATTGAAAATTTTTGAAAATCGCGAAAATTTCGTCGAAATATGATGCTTGATTTCGACGCCTCTCTGTATCTTGGAAACCAGCTGGCTCTAGATGACCTATCCTATATTGTCCGAACCATTTTGACGCTCTGAAACGACTGGTCTAAGCCAGAAGGCTCTAGGACGCCTACTTCTCGAGTTATGCCAGGAAAACCGTAAATTTCGTAATCGAAAATGTCGATTTTGCAAAAATTCGCGTAGCCTTAGCGACCAAACGGTTTGTCCTAGACTGGCACATTGTACACGCGTTTTAATCCTAATGACGATATCTTCAATTTGGCACAAGATTCGCACAGATCCGATGAGAAATGAGGGAGTTATGGCGTCTTGAAATTTTCGCGATTTTTTTGAACCTCAGGCGATGAAATTTAAAAATTTCAAAAATGGCGCTTGTCGATTTTCCCTGTTTTGACGCCAACACTATATGTAATCGGACCCGCCGATTACGATAATCCAAACTAGAGTTCGCTATCTGCCTTGGTTCTCGAGACATTTACGAAAAAGTGTCGACAGGTCAAAAGTACAAAAAACGAAATCGCGAATTTTCAGCGGAAAATCGTACAGACCTTCTTTAGCGCTCCCGAAAACCTTAGGGTAGATTTTGAGTAGAAATCGCGAATTTTCAGCGGAAAATCGTACAGACCTTCTTCTTTAGCGCTCCCGAAAACCTTAGGGTAGATTTTGAGTAGAAATTCGAGATTGAAAATTTTTGAAAATCGCGAAAATTTCGTCGAAATATGATGCTTGATTTCGACGCCTCTCTGTATCTTGGAAACCAGCTGGCTCTAGATGACCTATCCTATACTGTCCGAACCATTTTGACGCTCTGAATCGACAGGTCTAAGCCAGAAGGCTCTAGGACGCCTACTTCTCGAGTAATGCCAGGAAAACCGTAAATTTCGTAATCGAAAATGTCGATTTTGCAAATATTCGCGTAGCCGTAGCGGCCAAACGGTTTGTCCTAGACTGGCACATTGTACACGCGTTTTAATCCTAATGACGATATCTTCAATTTGGCACAAGATTCGCACAGATCCGATGAGAAATGAGGGAGTTATGGCGTCTTGAAATTTTCGCGATTTTTTTTGAACCTGAGGCGATGAAATTTAAAAATTAAAAAAATGGCGATTGTCGATTTTCCCTGTTTTGGCGCCAACACTATATGTAATCGGACCCGCCGATTACGATAATCCAAACTAGAGTTCGCTATCTGCCTTGGTTCTCGAGATATTTACGAAAAAGTGTCGACAGGTCAAAAGTACAAAAAACGAAATCGCGAATTTTCAGCGGAAAATCGTACAGACCTTCTTCTTTAGCGCTCCCGAAAACCTTAGGGTAGATTTTGAGTAGAAATTCGAGATTGAAAATTTTTGAAAATCGCGAAAATTTCGTCGAAATATGATGCTTGATTTCGACGCCTCTCTGTATCTTGGAAACCAGCTGGCTCTAGATGACCTATCCTATACTATCCGAACCATTTTGACGCTCTGAATCGACAGGTCTAAGCCAGAAGGCTCTAGGACGCCTACTTCTCGAGTTATGCCAGGAAAACCGTAAATTTCGTAATCGAAAATGTCGATTTTGCAAATATTCGCGTAGCCGTAGCGGCCAAACGGTTTGTCCTAGACTGGCACATTGTACACGCGTTTTAATCCTAATGACGATATCTTCAATTTGGCACAAGATTCGCACAGATCCGATGAGAAATGAGGGAGTTATGGCGTCTTGAAATTTTCGCGATTTTTTTGAACCTCAGGCGATGAAATTTAAAAATTTCAAAAATGGCGCTTGTCGATTTTCCCTGTTTTGACGCCAACACTATATGTAATCGGACCCGCCGATTACGATAATCCAAACTAGAGTTCGCTATCTGCCTTGGTTCTCGAGACATTTACGAAAAAGTGTCGACAGGTCAAAAGTACAAAAAACGAAATCGCGAATTTTCAGCGGAAAATCGTACAGACCTTCTTCTTTAGCGCTCCCAAAACCTTAGGGTAGATTTTGAGTAGAAATCGCGAATTTTCAGCGGAAAATCGTACAGACCTTCTTCTTTAGCGCTCCCGAAAACCTTAGGGTAGATTTTGAGTAGAAATTCGAGATTGAAAATTTTTGAAAATCGCGAAAATTTCGTCGAAATATGATGCTTCATTTCGACGCCTCTCTGTATCTTGGAAACCAGCTGGCTCTAGATGACCTATCCTATACTGTCCGAACCATTTTGACGCTCTGAATCGACTGGTCTAAGCCAGAAGGCTCTAGGACGCCTACTTCTCGAGTTATGCCAGGAAAACCGTAAATTTCGTAATCGAAAATGTCGATTTTGCAAAAATTCGCGTAGTCTTAGCGACCAAACGGTTTGTCCTAGACTGGCACATTGTACACGCGTTTTAATCCTAATGACGATATCTTCAATTTGGCACAAGATTCGCACAGATCCGATGAGAAATGAGGGAGTTATCGTGTCTTGAAATTTTCGCGATTTTTTTGAACCTCAGGCGATGAAATTTAAAAATTTCAAAAATGGCGCTTGTCGATTTTCCCTGTTTTGACGCCAACACTATATGTAATCGGACCCGCCGATTACGATAATCCAAACTAGAGTTCGCTATCTGCCTTGGTTCTCGAGACATTTACGAAAAAGTGTCGACAGGTCAAAAGTACAAAAAACGAAATCGCGAATTTTCAGCGGAAAATCGTACAGACCTTCTTCTTTAGCGCTCCCGAAAACCTTAGGGTAGATTTTGAGTAGAAATTCGAGATTGAAAATTTTTGAAAATCGCGAAAATTTCGTCGAAATATGATGCTTCATTTCGACGCCTCTCTGTATCTTGGAAACCAGCTGGCTCTAGATGATCTATCCTATACTGTCCGAACCATTTTGACGCTCTGAATCGACTGGTCTAAGCCAGAAGGCTCTAGGACGCCTACTTCTCGAGTTATGTCAGGAAAACCGTAAATTTCGTAATCGAAAATGTCGATTTTGCAAAAATTCGCGTAGCCGTAGCGGCCAAACGGTTTGTCCTAGACTGGCACATTGTACACGCGTTTTAATCCTAATGACGATATCTTCAATTTGGCACAAGATTCGCACAGATCCGATGAGAAATGAGGGAGTTATGGCGTCTTGAAATTTTCGCGATTTTTTTGAAGGCGATGAAATTGAAAAATTTCAAAAATGGCGATTGTCGATTTTCCCTGTTTTGGCGCCAACACTATATGTAATCGGACCCGCCGATTACGATAATCCAAACTAGAGTTCGCTATCTGCCTTGGTTCTCGAGATATTTACGAAAAAGTGTCGACAGGTCAAAAGTACAAAAAACGAAATCGCGAATTTTCAGCGGAAAATCGTACAGACCTTCTTCTTTAGCGCTCCCGAAAACCTTAGGGTAGATTTTGAGTAGAAATTCGAGATTGAAAATTTTTGAAAATCGCGAAAATTTCGTCGAAATATGATGCTTGATTTCGACGCCTCTCTGTATCTTGGAAACCAGCTGGCTCTAGATGACCTATCCTATACTGTCCGAACCATTTTGACGCTCTGAATCGACAGGTCTAAGCCAGAAGGCTCTAGGACGCCTACTTCTCGAGTAATGCCAGGAAAACCGTAAATTTCGTAATCGAAAATGTCGATTTTGCAAATATTCGCGTAGCCGTAGCGGCCAAACGGTTTGTCCTAGACTGGCACATTGTACACGCGTTTTAATCCTAATGACGATATCTTCAATTTGGCACAAGATTCGCACAGATCCGATGAGAAATGAGGGAGTTATGGCGTCTTGAAATTTTCGCGATTTTTTTTGAACCTGAGGCGATGAAATTTAAAAATTAAAAAAATGGCGATTGTCGATTTTCCCTGTTTTGGCGCCAACACTATATGTAATCGGACCCGCCGATTACGATAATCCAAACTAGAGTTCGCTATCTGCCTTGGTTCTCGAGATATTTACGAAAAAGTGTCGACAGGTCAAAAGTACAAAAAACGAAATCGCGAATTTTCAGCGGAAAATCGTACAGACCTTCTTCTTTAGCGCTCCCGAAAACCTTAGGGTAGATTTTGAGTAGAAATTCGAGATTGAAAATTTTTGAAAATCGCGAAAATTTCGTCGAAATATGATGCTTGATTTCGACGCCTCTCTGTATCTTGGAAACCAGCTGGCTCTAGATGACCTATCCTATACTATCCGAACCATTTTGACGCTCTGAATCGACAGGTCTAAGCCAGAAGGCTCTAGGACGCCTACTTCTCGAGTTATGCTAGGAAAACCGTAAATTTCGTAATCGAAAATGTCGATTTTGCAAATATTCGCGTAGCCGTAGCGGCCAAACGGTTTGTCCTAGACTGGCACATTGTACACGCGTTTTAATCCTAATGACGATATCTTCAATTTGGCACAAGATTCGCACAGATCCGATGAGAAATGAGGGAGTTATGGCGTCTTGAAATTTTCGCGATTTTTTTGAACCTCAGGCGATGAAATTTAAAAATTTCAAAAATGGCGCTTGTCGATTTTCCCTGTTTTGACGCCAACACTATATGTAATCGGACCCGCCGATTACGATAATCCAAACTAGAGTTCGCTATCTGCCTTGGTTCTCGAGACATTTACGAAAAAGTGTCGACAGGTCAAAAGTACAAAAAACGAAATCGCGAATTTTCAGCGGAAAATCGTACAGACCTTCTTCTTTAGCGCTCCCGAAAACCTTAGGGTAGATTTTGAGTAGAAATCGCGAATTTTCAGCGGAAAATCGTACAGACCTTCTTCTTTAGCGCTCCCGAAAACCTTAGGGTAGATTTTGAGTAGAAATTCGAGATTGAAAATTTTTGAAAATCGCGAAAATTTCGTCGAAATATGATGCTTCATTTCGACGCCTCTCTGTATCTTGGAAACCAGCTGGCTCTAGATGACCTATCCTATACTGTCCGAACCATTTTGACGCTCTGAATCGACTGGTCTAAGCCAGAAGGCTCTAGGACGCCTACTTCTCGAGTTATGCCAGGAAAACCGTAAATTTCGTAATCGAAAATGTCGATTTTGCAAAAATTCGCGTAGCCTTAGCGACCAAACGGTTTGTCCTAGACTGGCACATTGTACACGCGTTTTAATCCTAATGACGATATCTTCAATTTGGCACAAGATTCGCACAGATCCGATGAGAAATGAGGGAGTTATCGTGTCTTGAAATTTTCGCGATTTTTTTGAACCTCAGGCGATGAAATTTAAAAATTTCAAAAATGGCGCTTGTCGATTTTCCCTGTTTTGACGCCAACACTATATGTAATCGGACCCGCCGATTACGATAATCCAAACTAGAGTTCGCTATCTGCCTTGGTTCTCGAGACATTTACGAAAAAGTGTCGACAGGTCAAAAGTACAAAAAACGAAATCGCGAATTTTCAGCGGAAAATCGTACAGACCTTCTTCTTTAGCGCTCCCGAAAACCTTAGGGTAGATTTTGAGTAGAAATTCGAGATTGAAAATTTTTGAAAATCGCGAAAATTTCGTCGAAATATGATGCTTCATTTCGACGCCTCTCTGTATCTTGGAAACCAGCTGGCTCTAGATGACCTATCCTATACTGTCCGAACCATTTTGACGCTCTGAATCGACTGGTCTAAGCCAGAAGGCTCTAGGACGCCTACTTCTCGAGTTATGTCAGGAAAACCGTAAATTTCGTAATCGAAAATGTCGATTTTGCAAAAATTCGCGTAGCCGTAGCGGCCAAACGGTTTGTCCTAGACTGGCACATTGTACACGCGTTTTAATCCTAATGACGATATCTTCAATTTGGCACAAGATTCGCACAGATCCGATGAGAAATGAGGGAGTTATGGCGTCTTGAAATTTTCGCGATTTTTTTGAAGGCGATGAAATTGAAAAATTTCAAAAATGGCGATTGTCGATTTTCCCTGTTTTGGCGCCAACACTATATGTAATCGGACCCGCCGATTACGATAATCCAAACTAGAGTTCGCTATCTGCCTTGGTTCTCGAGATATTTACGAAAAAGTGTCGACAGGTCAAAAGTACAAAAAACGAAATCGCGAATTTTCAGCGGAAAATCGTACAGACCTTCTTCTTTAGCGCTCCCGAAAACCTTAGGGTAGATTTTGAGTAGAAATTCGAGATTGAAAATTTTTGAAAATCGCGAAAATTTCGTCGAAATATGATGCTTGATTTCGACGCCTCTCTGTATCTTGGAAACCAGCTGGCTCTAGATGACCTATCCTATACTGTCCGAACCATTTTGACGCTCTGAATCGACAGGTCTAAGCCAGAAGGCTCTAGGACGCCTACTTCTCGAGTAATGCCAGGAAAACCGTAAATTTCGTAATCGAAAATGTCGATTTTGCAAATATTCGCGTAGCCGTAGCGGCCAAACGGTTTGTCCTAGACTGGCACATTGTACACGCGTTTTAATCCTAATGACGATATCTTCAATTTGGCACAAGATTCGCACAGATCCGATGAGAAATGAGGGAGTTATGGCGTCTTGAAATTTTCGCGATTTTTTTTGAACCTGAGGCGATGAAATTTAAAAATTAAAAAAATGGCGATTGTCGATTTTCCCTGTTTTGGCGCCAACACTATATGTAATCGGACCCGCCGATTACGATAATCCAAACTAGAGTTCGCTATCTGCCTTGGTTCTCGAGATATTTACGAAAAAGTGTCGACAGGTCAAAAGTACAAAAAACGAAATCGCGAATTTTCAGCGGAAAATCGTACAGACCTTCTTCTTTAGCGCTCCCGAAAACCTTAGGGTAGATTTTGAGTAGAAATTCGAGATTGAAAATTTTTGAAAATCGCGAAAATTTCGTCGAAATATGATGCTTGATTTCGACGCCTCTCTGTATCTTGGAAACCAGCTGGCTCTAGATGACCTATCCTATACTATCCGAACCATTTTGACGCTCTGAATCGACAGGTCTAAGCCAGAAGGCTCTAGGACGCCTACTTCTCGAGTTATGCCAGGAAAACCGTAAATTTCGTAATCGAAAATGTCGATTTTGCAAATATTCGCGTAGCCGTAGCGGCCAAACGGTTTGTCCTAGACTGGCACATTGTACACGCGTTTTAATCCTAATGACGATATCTTCAATTTGGCACAAGATTCGCACAGATCCGATGAGAAATGAGGGAGTTATGGCGTCTTGAAATTTTCGCGATTTTTTTGAACCTCAGGCGATGAAATTTAAAAATTTCAAAAATGGCGCTTGTCGATTTTCCCTGTTTTGACGCCAACACTATATGTAATCGGACCCGCCGATTACGATAATCCAAACTAGAGTTCGCTATCTGCCTTGGTTCTCGAGACATTTACGAAAAAGTGTCGACAGGTCAAAAGTACAAAAAACGAAATCGCGAATTTTCAGCGGAAAATCGTACAGACCTTCTTCTTTAGCGCTCCCGAAAACCTTAGGGTAGATTTTGAGTAGAAATCGCGAATTTTCAGCGGAAAATCGTACAGACCTTCTTCTTTAGCGCTCCCGAAAACCTTAGGGTAGATTTTGAGTAGAAATTCGAGATTGAAAATTTTTGAAAATCGCGAAAATTTCGTCGAAATATGATGCTTCATTTCGACGCCTCTCTGTATCTTGGAAACCAGCTGGCTCTAGATGACCTATCCTATACTGTCCGAACCATTTTGACGCTCTGAATCGACTGGTCTAAGCCAGAAGGCTCTAGGACGCCTACTTCTCGAGTTATGCCAGGAAAACCGTAAATTTCGTAATCGAAAATGTCGATTTTGCAAAAATTCGCGTAGCCTTAGCGACCAAACGGTTTGTCCTAGACTGGCACATTGTACACGCGTTTTAATCCTAATGACGATATCTTCAATTTGGCACAAGATTCGCACAGATCCGATGAGAAATGAGGGAGTTATGGCGTCTTGAAATTTTCGCGATTTTTTTGAACCTCAGGCGATGAAATTAAAAAATTTCAAAAATGGCGATTGTCGATTTTCCCTGTCTTGGCACCAACACTATATGTAATCGGACCCGCCGATTACGATAATCCAAACTAGAGTTCGCTATCTGCCTTGGTTCTCGAGATATTTACGAAAAAGTGTCGACAGGTCAAAAGTACAAAAAACGAAATCGCGAATTTTCAGCGGAAAATCGTACAGACCTTCTTTTTTAGCGCTCCCGAAAACCTTAGGGTAGATTTCGAGTAGAAATTCGAGATTGAAAATTTTTGAAAATCGTGAAAACTTCGTCGAAATATGATGCTTGATTTCGACGCCTCTCTGTATCTTGGAAACCAGCTGGCTCTAGATGACCTATCCTATACTGTCCGAACCATTTTGACGCTCTGAATCGACTGGTCTAAGCCAGAAGGCTTTAGGACGCCTGCTTCTCGAGTTATGCCAGGAAAACCGTAAATTTCGTAATCGAAAATGTCGATTTTGCAAAAATTCGCGAAGCCGTAGCGGCCAAACGGTTTGTCCTAGACTGGCACATTGTACACGCGTTTTAATCCTAATGACGATATCTTCAATTTGGCACAAGATTCGCGCAGATCCGATGAGAAATGAGGGAGTTATGGCGTCTTGAAATTTTCGCGATTTTTTTGAACCTGAGGCGATGAAATTTAAAAATTTCAAAAATGGCGATTGTCGATTTTCCCTGTTTTGGCGCCAACACTATATGTAATCGGACCCGCCGATTACGATAATCCAAACTAGAGTTCGCTATCTGCCTTGGTTCTCGAGATATTTACAAAAAGTGTCGACAGGTCAAAAGTACAAAAAACGAAATCGCGAATTTTCAGCGGAAAATCGTACAGACCTTCTTCTTTAGCGCACCCGAAAACCTTAGGGTAGATTTTGAGTAGAAATTCGAGATTGAAAATTTTTGAAAATCGCGAAAATTTCGTCGAAATATGATGCTTGATTTCGACGCCTCTCTGTATCTTGGAAACCAGCTGTCTCTAGATGACCTATCCTATACTGTCCGAACCATTTTGACGCTCTGAATCGACTGGTCTAAGCCGGAAGGCTCTAGGACGCCTACTTCTCGAGTTATGCTAGGAAAACCGTAAATTTTGTAATCGAAAATGTCGATTTTGCAAAAATTCGCGTAGCCGTAGCGGCCAAACAGTTTGTCCTAGACTGGCACATTGTACACGCGTTTTAATCCTAATGACGATATCTTCAATTTTGCATAAGATTCGCGCAGATCCGATGAGAAATGAGGGAGTTATGGCGTCTTGAAATTTTCGCGATTTTTTTGAACCTCAGGCGATGAAATTAAAAAATTTCAAAAATGGCGATTGTCGATTTTCCCTGTCTTGGCACCAACACTATATGTAATCGGACCCGCCGATTACGATAATCCAAACTAGAGTTCGCTATCTGCCTTGGTTCTCGAGATATTTACGAAAAAGTGTCGACAGGTCAAAAGTACAAAAAACGAAATCGCGAATTTTCAGCGGAAAATCGTACAGACCTTCTTCTTTAGCGCTCCCGAAAACCTTAGGGTAGATTTTGAGTAGAAATTCGAGATTGAAAATTTTTGAAAATCGTGAAAACTTCGTCGAAATATGATGCTTGATTTCGACGCCTCTCTGTATCTTGGAAACCAGCTGGCTCTAGATGACCTATCCTATACTGTCCGAACCATTTTGACGCTCTGAATCGACTGGTCTAAGCCAGAAGGCTCTAGGACGCCTGCTTCTCGAGTTATGCCAGGAAAACCGTAAATTTCGTAATCGAAAATGTCGATTTTGCAAAAATTCGCGAAGCCGTAGCGGCCAAACGGTTTGTCCTAGACTGGCACATTGTACACGCGTTTTAATCCTAATGACGATATCTTCAATTTGGCACAAGATTCGCGCAGATCCGATGAGAAATGAGGGAGTTATGGCGTCTTGAAATTTTCGCGATTTTTTTGAACCTGAGGCGATGAAATTTAAAAATTTCAAAAATGGCGATTGTCAATTTTCCCTGTTTTGGCGCCAACACTATATGTAATCGGACCCGCCGATTACGATAATCCAAACTAGAGTTCGCTATCTGCCTTGGTTCTCGAGATATTTACAAAAAGTGTCGACAGGTCAAAAGTACAAAAAACGAAATCGCGAATTTTCAGCGGAAAATCGTACAGACCTTCTTCTTTAGCGCACCCGAAAACCTTAGGGTAGATTTTGAGAAGAAATTCGAGATTGAAAATTTTTGAAAATCGTGAAAATTTCGTCGAAATATGATGCTTGATTTCGACGCCTCTCTGTATCTTGGAAACCAGCTGGCTCTAGATGACCTATCCTATACTGTCCGAACCATTTTGACGCTCTGAATCGACTGGTCTAAGCCAGAAGGCTCTAGGACGCCTACTTCTCGAGTTATGCCAGGAAAACCGTAAATTTCGTAATCGAAAATGTCGATTTTGCAAAAATTCGCGTAGCCGTAGCGGCCAAACGGTTAGTCCTAGACTGGAACATTGTACACGCGTTTTAATCCTAATGACGATATCTTCAATTTGGCACTAGATTCGCGCAGATCCGATGAGAAATGAGGGAGTTATGGCGTATTGAAGTTTTCGCGATTTTTTTAAACCTCAGGCGATGAAATTAAAAAATTTCAAAAATGGCGATTGTCGATTCTCCCTGTTTTGGCGCCAACACTATATGTAATCGGACCCACCGATTACGATAATCCAAACTAGAGTTCGCTATCTGCCTTGGTTCTCGAGATATTTACGAAAAAGTGTCGACAGGTCAAAAGTACAAAAAACGAAATCGCGAATTTTCAGCGGAAAATCGTACAGACCTTCTTCTTTAGCGCTCCCGAAAACCTTAGGGTAGATTTTGAGTAGAAATTCGAGATTGAAAATTTTTGAAAATCGCGAAAATATCGTCGAAATATGATGCTTGATTTCGACGCCTCTCTGTATCTTGGAAACCAGCTGGCTCTAGATGACCTATCCTATACTGTCCGAACCATTTTGACGCTCTGAATCGACTGGTCTAAGCCAGAAGGCTCTAGGACGCCTACTTCTCGAGTTATGCCAGGAAAACCGTAAATTTCGTAATCGAAAATGTCGATTTTGCAAAAATTCGCGTAGCCGTAGCGGCCAAACGGTTAGTCCTAGACTGGCACATTGTACACGCGTTTTAATCCTAATGACGATATCTTCAATTTGGCACTAGATTCGCGCAGATCCGATGAGAAATGAGGGAGTTATGGCGTATTGAAATTTTCGCGATTTTTTTGAACCTCAGGCGATGAAATTAAAAAATTTCAAAAATGGCGATTGTCGATTTTCCCTGTTTTGACGCCAACATTTTATGTAATCGGACCCGCCGATTACGATAATCCAAACTTGAGTTCGCTATCTGCCTTGGTTCTCGAGATATTTACGAAAAAGTGTCGACAGGTCAAAAGTACAAAAAACGAAATCGCGAATTTTCAGCGGAAAATCGTACAGACCTTCTTCTTTAGCGCTCCCGAAAACCTTAGGGTAGATTTTGAGTAGAAATTCGAGATTGAAAATTTTTGAAAATCGTGAAAACTTCGTCGAAATATGATGCTTGATTTCGACGCCTCTCTGTATCTTGGAAACCAGCTGGCTCTAGATGACCTATCCTATACTGTCCGAACCATTTTGACGCTCTGAATCGACTGGTCTAAGCCAGAAGGCTCTAGGACGCCTGCTTCTCGAGTTATGCCAGGAAAACCGTAAATTTCGTAATCGAAAATGTCGATTTTGCAAAAATTCGCGAAGCCGTAGCGGCCAAACGGTTTGTCCTAGACTGGCACATTGTACACGCGTTTTAATCCTAATGACGATATCTTCAATTTGGCACAAGATTCGCGCAGATCCGATGAGAAATGAGGGAGTTATGGCGTCTTGAAATTTTCGCGATTTTTTTGAACCTGAGGCGATGAAATTTAAAAATTTCAAAAATGGCGATTGTCAATTTTCCCTGTTTTGGCGCCAACACTATATGTAATCGGACCCGCCGATTACGATAATCCAAACTAGAGTTCGCTATCTGCCTTGGTTCTCGAGATATTTACAAAAAGTGTCGACAGGTCAAAAGTACAAAAAACGAAATCGCGAATTTTCAGCGGAAAATCGTACAGACCTTCTTCTTTAGCGCACCCGAAAACCTTAGGGTAGATTTTGAGAAGAAATTCGAGATTGAAAATTTTTGAAAATCGTGAAAATTTCGTCGAAATATGATGCTTGATTTCGACGCCTCTCTGTATCTTGGAAACCAGCTGGCTCTAGATGACCTATCCTATACTGTCCGAACCATTTTGACGCTCTGAATCGACTGGTCTAAGCCAGAAGGCTCTAGGACGCCTACTTCTCGAGTTATGCCAGGAAAACCGTAAATTTCGTAATCGAAAATGTCGATTTTGCAAAAATTCGCGTAGCCGTAGCGGCCAAACGGTTAGTCCTAGACTGGAACATTGTACACGCGTTTTAATCCTAATGACGATATCTTCAATTTGGCACTAGATTCGCGCAGATCCGATGAGAAATGAGGGAGTTATGGCGTATTGAAGTTTTCGCGATTTTTTTAAACCTCAGGCGATGAAATTAAAAAATTTCAAAAATGGCGATTGTCGATTCTCCCTGTTTTGGCGCCAACACTATATGTAATCGGACCCACCGATTACGATAATCCAAACTAGAGTTCGCTATCTGCCTTGGTTCTCGAGATATTTACGAAAAAGTGTCGACAGGTCAAAAGTACAAAAAACGAAATCGCGAATTTTCAGCGGAAAATCGTACAGACCTTCTTCTTTAGCGCTCCCGAAAACCTTAGGGTAGATTTTGAGTAGAAATTCGAGATTGAAAATTTTTGAAAATCGCGAAAATATCGTCGAAATATGATGCTTGATTTCGACGCCTCTCTGTATCTTGGAAACCAGCTGGCTCTAGATGACCTATCCTATACTGTCCGAACCATTTTGACGCTCTGAATCGACTGGTCTAAGCCAGAAGGCTCTAGGACGCCTACTTCTCGAGTTATGCCAGGAAAACCGTAAATTTCGTAATCGAAAATGTCGATTTTGCAAAAATTCGCGTAGCCGTAGCGGCCAAACGGTTAGTCCTAGACTGGCACATTGTACACGCGTTTTAATCCTAATGACGATATCTTCAATTTGGCACTAGATTCGCGCAGATCCGATGAGAAATGAGGGAGTTATGGCGTATTGAAATTTTCGCGATTTTTTTGAACCTCAGGCGATGAAATTAAAAAATTTCAAAAATGGCGATTGTCGATTTTCCCTGTTTTGACGCCAACATTTTATGTAATCGGACCCGCCGATTACGATAATCCAAACTTGAGTTCGCTATCTGCCTTGGTTCTCGAGATATTTACGAAAAAGTGTCGACAGGTCAAAAGTACAAAAAACGAAATCGCGAATTTTCAGCGGAAAATCGTACAGACCTTCTTCTTTAGCGCTCCCGAAAATCTTAGGGTAGATTTTGAGTAGAAATTCGAGATTGAAAATTTTTGAAAATCGCGAAAATTTCGTCGAAATATGATGCTTGATTTCGACGCCTCTCTGTATCTTGGAAACCAGCTGGCTCTAGATGACCTATCCTATATTGTCCGAACCATTTTGACGCTCTGAATCGACTGGTCTAAGCCAGAAGGCTCTAGGACGCCTACTTCTCGAGTTATGCCAGGAAAACCGTAAATTTCGTAATCGAAAATGTCGATTTTGCAAAAATTCGCGTAGCCTTAGCGACCAAACGGTTTGTCCTAGACTGGCACATTGTACACGCGTTTTAATCCTAATGACGATATCTTCAATTTGGCACAAGATTCGCACAGATCCGATGAGAAATGAGGGAGTTATGGCGTCTTGAAATTTTCGCGATTTTTTTGAACCTCAGGCGATGAAATTTAAAAATTTCAAAAATGGCGATTGTCGATTTTCCCTGTTTTGACTCCAACACTATATGTAATCGGACCCGCCGATTACGATAATCCAAACTAGAGTTCGCTATCTGCCTTGGTTCTCGAGATATTTACGAAAAAGTGTCGACAGGTCAAAAGTTCAAAAAACGAAATCGCGAATTTTCAGCGGAAAATCGTACAGACCTTCTTCTTTAGCGCTCCCGAAAACCTTAGGGTAGATTTTGAGTAGAAATTCGAGATTGAAAATTTTTGAAAATCGCGAAAATTTCGTCGAAATATGATGCTTCATTTCGACGCCTCTCTGTATCTTGGAAACCAGCTGGCTCTAGATGACCTATCCTATACTGTCCGAACCATTTTGACGCTCTGAATCGACTGGTCTAAGCCAGAAGGCTCTAGGACGCCTACTTCTCGAGTTATGTCAGGAAAACAGTAAATTTCGTAATCGAAAATGTCGATTTTGCAAAAATTCGCGTAGCCTTAGCGACCAAACGGTTTGTCCTAGACTGGCACATTGTACACGCGTTTTAATCCTAATGACGATATCTTCAATTTGGCACAAGATTCGCACAGATCCGATGAGAAATGAGGGAGTTATGGCGTCTTGAAATTTTCGCGATTTTTTTTAACCTCAGGCGATGAAATTTAAAAATTTCAAAAATGGCGATTGTCGATTTTCCCTGTTTTGACGCCAACACTATATGTAATCGGACCCGCCGATTACGATAATCCCAACTAGAGTTCGCTATCTGCCTTGGTTCTCGAGACATTTACGAAAAAGTGTCGACAGGTCAAAAGTACAAAAAACGAAATCGCGAATTTTCAACGGAAAATCGTACAGACCTTCTTCTTTAGCGCTCCCGAAAACCTTAGGGTAGATTTTGAGTAGAAATCGCGAATTTTCAGCGGAAAATCGTACAGACCTTCTTCTTTAGCGCTCCCGAAAACCTTAGGGTAGATTTTGAGTAGAAATTCGAGATTGAAAATTTTTGAAAATCGCGAAAATTTCGTCGAAATATGATGCTTCATTTCGACGCCACTCTGTATCTTGGAAACCAGCTGGCTCTAGATGACCTATCCTATACTGTCCGAACCATTTTGACGCTCTGAATCGACTGGTCTAAGCCAGAAGGCTCTAGGACGCCTACTTCTCGAGTTATGTCAGGAAAACCGTAAATTTCGTAATCGAAAATGTCGATTTTGCAAAAATTCGCGTAGCCTTAGCGACCAAACGGTTTGTCCTAGACTGGCACATTGTACACGCGTTTTAATCCTAATGACGATATCTTCAATTTGGCACAAGATTCGCACAGATCCGATGAGAAATGGGGGAGTTATGGCGTCTTGAAATTTTCGCGATTTTTTTGAACCTCAGGCGATGAAATTTAAAAATTTCAAAAATGGCGATTGTCGATTTTCCCTGTTTTGACTCCAACACTATATGTAATCGGACCCGCCGATTACGATAATCCAAACTAGAGTTCGCTATCTGCCTTGGTTCTCGAGACATTTACGAAAAAGTGTCGACAGGTCAAAAGTACAAAAAACGAAATCGAGAATTTTCAGCGGAAAATCGTACAGACCTTCTTCTTTAGCGCTCCCGAAAACCTTAGGGTAGATTTTGAGTAGAAATCGCGAATTTTCAGCGGAAAATCGTACTGACCTTCTTCTTTAGCGCTCCCGAAAACCTTAGGGTAGATTTTGAGTAGAAATTCGAGATTGAAAATTTTTGAAAATCGCGAAAATTTCGTCGAAATATGATGCTTCATTTCGACGCCTCTCTGTATCTTGGAAACCAGCTGGCTCTAGATGACCTATCCTATACTGTCCGAACCATTTTGACGCTCTGAATCGACTGGTCTAAGCCAGAAGGCTCTAGGACGCCTACTTCTCGAGTTATGTCAGGAAAACCGTAAATTTCGTAATCGAAAATGTCGATTTTGCAAAAATTCGCGTAGCCGTAGCGGCCAAACGGTTTGTCCTAGACTGGCACATTGTACACGCGTTTTAATCCTAATGACGATATCTTCAATTTGGCACAAGATTCGCACAGATCCGATGAGAAATGAGGGAGTTATGGCGTCTTGAAATTTTCGCGATTTTTTTGAAGGCGATGAAATTTAAAAATTTCAAAAATGGCGATTGTCGATTTTCCCTGTTTTGACGCCAACACTATATGTATTCGGACCCGCCGATTACGATAATCCAAACTAGAGTTCGCTATCTGCCTTGGTTCTCGAGATATTTACGAAAAAGTGTCGACAGGTCAAAAGTACAAAAAACGAAATCGCGAATTTTCAGCGGAAAATCGTACAGACCTTCTTCTTTAGCGCTCCCGAAAACCTTAGGGTAAATTTTGAGTAGAAATTCGAGATTGAAAATTTTTGAAAATCGCGAAAATTTCGTCGAAATATGATGCTTGATTTCGACGCCTCTCTGTATCTTGGAAACCAGCTGGCTCTAGATGACCTATCCTATACTGTCCGAACCATTTTGACGCTCTGAATCGACTGGTCTAAGCCAGAAGGCTCTAGGACGCCTACTTCTCGAGTTATGCCAGGAAAACCGTAAATTTCGTAATCGAAAATGTCGATTTTGCAAAAATTCGCGTAGCCTTAGCGACCAAACGGTTTGTCCTAGACTGGCACATTGTACACGCGTTTTAATCCTAATGACGATATCTTCAATTTGGCACAAGATTCACACAGATTCGATGAGAAATGAGGGAGTTATGGCGTCTTGAAATTTTCGCGATTTTTTTGAACCTCAGGCGATGAAATTTAAAAATTTCAAAAATGGCGCTTGTCGATTTTCCCTGTTTTGACGCCAACACTATATGTAATCGGACCCGCCGATTACGATAATCCAAACTAGAGTTCGCTATCTGCCTTGGTTCTCGAGACATTTACGAAAAAGTGTCGACAGGTCAAAAGTACAAAAAACGAAATCGCGAATTTTCAGCGGAAAATCGTACAGACCTTCTTCTTTAGCGCTCCCGAAAACCTTAGGGTAGATTTTGAGTAGAAATTCGAGATTGAAAATTTTTGAAAATCGCGAAAATTTCGTCGAAATATGATGCTTGATTTCGACGCCTCTCTGTATCTTGGAAACCAGCTGGCTCTAGATGACCTATCCTATATTGTCCGAACCATTTTGACGCTCTGAATCAACTGGTCTAAGCCAGAAGGCTATAGGACGCCTACTTCTCGAGTTATGCCAGGAAAACCGTAAATTTCGTAATCGAAAATGTCGATTTTGCAAAAATTCGCGTAGCCTTAGCGACCAAACGGTTTGTCCTAGACTGGCAATTGTACACGCGTTTTAATCCTAATGACGATATCTTCAATTTGGCACAAGATTCGCACAGATCCGATGAGAAATGAGGGAGTTATGGCGTCTTGAAATTTTCGCGATTTTTTTTAACCTTAGGCGATGAAATTTAAAAATTTCAAAAATGGCGCTTGTCGATTTTCCCTGTTTTGACGCCAACACTATATGTAATCGGACCCGCCGATTACGATAATCCAAACTAGAGTTCGCTATCTGCCTTGGTTCTCGAGACATTTACGAAAAAGTGTCGCACAGGTCAAAAGTACAAAAAACGAAATCGCGAATTTTCAGCGGAAAATCGTACAGACCTTCTTCTTTAGCGCTCCCGAAAACCTTAGGGTAGATTTTGAGTAGAAATCGCGAATTTTCAGCGGAAAATCGTACAGACCTTCTTCTTTAGCGCTCCCGAAAACCTTAGGGTAGATTTTGAGTAGAAATTCGAGATTGAAAATTTTTGAAAATCGCGAAAATTTCGTCGAAATATGATGCTTGATTTCGACGCCTCTCTGTATCTTGGAAACCAGCTGGCTCTAGATGACCTATCCTATATTGTCCGAACCATTTTGACGCTCTGAAACGACTGGTCTAAGCCAGAAGGCTCTAGGACGCCTACTTCTCGAGTTATGCCAGGAAAACCGTAAATTTCGTAATCGAAAATGTCGATTTTGCAAAAATTCGCGTAGCCTTAGCGACCAAACGGTTTGTCCTAGACTGGCACATTGTACACGCGTTTTAATCCTAATGACGATATCTTCAATTTGGCACAAGATTCGCACAGATCCGATGAGAAATGAGGGAGTTATGGCGTCTTGAAATTTTCGCGATTTTTTTGAACCTCAGGCGATGAAATTTAAAAATTTCAAAAATGGCGCTTGTCGATTTTCCCTGTTTTGACGCCAACACTATATGTAATCGGACCCGCCGATTACGATAATCCAAACTAGAGTTCGCTATCTGCCTTGGTTCTCGAGACATTTACGAAAAAGTGTCGACAGGTCAAAAGTACAAAAAACGAAATCGCGAATTTTCAGCGGAAAATCGTACAGACCTTCTTCTTTAGCGCTCCCGAAAACCTTAGGGTAGATTTTGAGTAGAAATCGCGAATTTTCAGCGGAAAATCGTACAGACCTTCTTCTTTAGCGCTCCCGAAAACCTTAGGGTAGATTTTGAGTAGAAATTCGAGATTGAAAATTTTTGAAAATCGCGAAAATTTCGTCGAAATATGATGCTTGATTTCGACGCCTCTCTGTATCTTGGAAACCAGCTGGCTCTAGATGACCTATCCTATACTGTCCGAACCATTTTGACGCTCTGAATCGACAGGTCTAAGCCAGAAGGCTCTAGGACGCCTACTTCTCGAGTAATGCCAGGAAAACCGTAAATTTCGTAATCGAAAATGTCGATTTTGCAAATATTCGCGTAGCCGTAGCGGCCAAACGGTTTGTCCTAGACTGGCACATTGTACACGCGTTTTAATCCTAATGACGATATCTTCAATTTGGCACAAGATTCGCACAGATCCGATGAGAAATGAGGGAGTTATGGCGTCTTGAAATTTTCGCGATTTTTTTTGAACCTGAGGCGATGAAATTTAAAAATTAAAAAAATGGCGATTGTCGATTTTCCCTGTTTTGGCGCCAACACTATATGTAATCGGACCCGCCGATTACGATAATCCAAACTAGAGTTCGCTATCTGCCTTGGTTCTCGAGATATTTACGAAAAAGTGTCGACAGGTCAAAAGTACAAAAAACGAAATCGCGAATTTTCAGCGGAAAATCGTACAGACCTTCTTCTTTAGCGCTCCCGAAAACCTTAGGGTAGATTTTGAGTAGAAATTCGAGATTGAAAATTTTTGAAAATCGCGAAAATTTCGTCGAAATATGATGCTTGATTTCGACGCCTCTCTGTATCTTGGAAACCAGCTGGCTCTAGATGACCTATCCTATACTATCCGAACCATTTTGACGCTCTGAATCGACAGGTCTAAGCCAGAAGGCTCTAGGACGCCTACTTCTCGAGTTATGCCAGGAAAACCGTAAATTTCGTAATCGAAAATGTCGATTTTGCAAATATTCGCGTAGCCGTAGCGGCCAAACGGTTTGTCCTAGACTGGCACATTGTACACGCGTTTTAATCCTAATGACGATATCTTCAATTTGGCACAAGATTCGCACAGATCCGATGAGAAATGAGGGAGTTATGGCGTCTTGAAATTTTCGCGATTTTTTTGAACCTCAGGCGATGAAATTTAAAAATTTCAAAAATGGCGCTTGTCGATTTTCCCTGTTTTGACGCCAACACTATATGTAATCGGACCCGCCGATTACCATAATCCAAACTAGAGTTCGCTATCTGCCTTGGTTCTCGAGACATTTACGAAAAAGTGTCGACAGGTCAAAAGTACAAAAAACGAAATCGCGAATTTTCAGCGGAAAATCGTACAGACCTTCTTCTTTAGCGCTCCCGAAAACCTTAGGGTAGATTTTGAGTAGAAATCGCGAATTTTCAGCGGAAAATCGTACAGACCTTCTTCTTTAGCGCTCCCGAAAACCTTAGGGTAGATTTTGAGTAGAAATTCGAGATTGAAAATTTTTGAAAATCGCGAAAATTTCGTCGAAATATGATGCTTCATTTCGACGCCTCTCTGTATCTTGGAAACCAGCTGGCTCTAGATGACCTATCCTATACTGTCCGAACCATTTTGACGCTCTGAATCGACTGGTCTAAGCCAGAAGGCTCTAGGACGCCTACTTCTCGAGTTATGCCAGGAAAACCGTAAATTTCGTAATCGAAAATGTCGATTTTGCAAAAATTCGCGTAGCCTTAGCGACCAAACGGTTTGTCCTAGACTGGCACATTGTACACGCGTTTTAATCCTAATGACGATATCTTCAATTTGGCACAAGATTCGCACAGATCCGATGAGAAATGAGGGAGTTATCGTGTCTTGAAATTTTCGCGATTTTTTTGAACCTCAGGCGATGAAATTTAAAAATTTCAAAAATGGCGCTTGTCGATTTTCCCTGTTTTGACGCCAACACTATATGTAATCGGACCCGCCGATTACGATAATCCAAACTAGAGTTCGCTATCTGCCTTGGTTCTCGAGACATTTACGAAAAAGTGTCGACAGGTCAAAAGTACAAAAAACGAAATCGCGAATTTTCAGCGGAAAATCGTACAGACCTTCTTCTTTAGCGCTCCCGAAAACCTTAGGGTAGATTTTGAGTAGAAATTCGAGATTGAAAATTTTTGAAAATCGCGAAAATTTCGTCGAAATATGATGCTTCATTTCGACGCCTCTCTGTATCTTGGAAACCAGCTGGCTCTAGATGACCTATCCTATACTGTCCGAACCATTTTGACGCTCTGAATCGACTGGTCTAAGCCAGAAGGCTCTAGGACGCCTACTTCTCGAGTTATGTCAGGAAAACCGTAAATTTCGTAATCGAAAATGTCGATTTTGCAAAAATTCGCGTAGCCGTAGCGGCCAAACGGTTTGTCCTAGACTGGCACATTGTACACGCGTTTTAATCCTAATGACGATATCTTCAATTTGGCACAAGATTCGCACAGATCCGATGAGAAATGAGGGAGTTATGGCGTCTTGAAATTTTCGCGATTTTTTTGAAGGCGATGAAATTGAAAAATTTCAAAAATGGCGATTGTCGATTTTCCCTGTTTTGGCGCCAACACTATATGTAATCGGACCCGCCGATTACGATAATCCAAACTAGAGTTCGCTATCTGCCTTGGTTCTCGAGATATTTACGAAAAAGTGTCGACAGGTCAAAAGTACAAAAAACGAAATCGCGAATTTTCAGCGGAAAATCGTACAGACCTTCTTCTTTAGCGCTCCCGAAAACCTTAGGGTAGATTTTGAGTAGAAATTCGAGATTGAAAATTTTTGAAAATCGCGAAAATTTCGTCGAAATATGATGCTTGATTTCGACGCCTCTCTGTATCTTGGAAACCAGCTGGCTCTAGATGACCTATCCTATACTGTCCGAACCATTTTGACGCTCTGAATCGACAGGTCTAAGCCAGAAGGCTCTAGGACGCCTACTTCTCGAGTAATGCCAGGAAAACCGTAAATTTCGTAATCGAAAATGTCGATTTTGCAAATATTCGCGTAGCCGTAGCGGCCAAACGGTTTGTCCTAGACTGGCACATTGTACACGCGTTTTAATCCTAATGACGATATCTTCAATTTGGCACAAGATTCGCACAGATCCGATGAGAAATGAGGGAGTTATGGCGTCTTGAAATTTTCGCGATTTTTTTTGAACCTGAGGCGATGAAATTTAAAAATTAAAAAAATGGCGATTGTCGATTTTCCCTGTTTTGGCGCCAACACTATATGTAATCGGACCCGCCGATTACGATAATCCAAACTAGAGTTCGCTATCTGCCTTGGTTCTCGAGATATTTACGAAAAAGTGTCGACAGGTCAAAAGTACAAAAAACGAAATCGCGAATTTTCAGCGGAAAATCGTACAGACCTTCTTCTTTAGCGCTCCCGAAAACCTTAGGGTAGATTTTGAGTAGAAATTCGAGATTGAAAATTTTTGAAAATCGCGAAAATTTCGTCGAAATATGATGCTTGATTTCGACGCCTCTCTGTATCTTGGAAACCAGCTGGCTCTAGATGACCTATCCTATACTATCCGAACCATTTTGACGCTCTGAATCGACAGGTCTAAGCCAGAAGGCTCTAGGACGCCTACTTCTCGAGTTATGCCAGGAAAACCGTAAATTTCGTAATCGAAAATGTCGATTTTGCAAATATTCGCGTAGCCGTAGCGGCCAAACGGTTTGTCCTAGACTGGCACATTGTACACGCGTTTTAATCCTAATGACGATATCTTCAATTTGGCACAAGATTCGCACAGATCCGATGAGAAATGAGGGAGTTATGGCGTCTTGAAATTTTCGCGATTTTTTTGAACCTCAGGCGATGAAATTTAAAAATTTCAAAAATGGCGCTTGTCGATTTTCCCTGTTTTGACGCCAACACTATATGTAATCGGACCCGCCGATTACGATAATCCAAACTAGAGTTCGCTATCTGCCTTGGTTCTCGAGACATTTACGAAAAAGTGTCGACAGGTCAAAAGTACAAAAAACGAAATCGCGAATTTTCAGCGGAAAATCGTACAGACCTTCTTCTTTAGCGCTCCCGAAAACCTTAGGGTAGATTTTGAGTAGAAATCGCGAATTTTCAGCGGAAAATCGTACAGACCTTCTTCTTTAGCGCTCCCGAAAACCTTAGGGTAGATTTTGAGTAGAAATTCGAGATTGAAAATTTTTGAAAATCGCGAAAATTTCGTCGAAATATGATGCTTCATTTCGACGCCTCTCTGTATCTTGGAAACCAGCTGGCTCTAGATGACCTATCCTATACTGTCCGAACCATTTTGACGCTCTGAATCGACTGGTCTAAGCCAGAAGGCTCTAGGACGCCTACTTCTCGAGTTATGCCAGGAAAACCGTAAATTTCGTAATCGAAAATGTCGATTTTGCAAAAATTCGCGTAGCCTTAGCGACCAAACGGTTTGTCCTAGACTGGCACATTGTACACGCGTTTTAATCCTAATGACGATATCTTCAATTTGGCACAAGATTCGCACAGATCCGATGAGAAATGAGGGAGTTATGGCGTCTTGAAATTTTCGCGATTTTTTTGAACCTCAGGCGATGAAATTTAAAAATTTCAAAAATGGCGATTGTCGATTTTCCCTGTTTTGACTCCAACACTATATGTAATCGGACCCGCCGATTACGATAATCCAAACTAGAGTTCGCTATCTGCCTTGGTTCTCGAGACATTTACGAAAAAGTGTCGACAGGTCAAAAGTACAAAAAACGAAATCGCGAATTTTCAGCGGAAAATCGTACAGACCTTCTTCTTTAGCGCTCCCGAAAACCTTAGGGTAGATTTTGAGTAGAAATCGCGAATTTTCAGCGGAAAATCGTACTGACCTTCTTCTTTAGCGCTCCCGAAAACCTTAGGGTAGATTTTGAGTAGAAATTCGAGATTGAAAATTTTTGAAAATCGCGAAAATTTCGTCGAAATATGATGCTTCATTTCGACGCCTCTCTGTATCTTGGAAACCAGCTGGCTCTAGATGACCTATCCTATACTGTCCGAACCATTTTGACGCTCTGAATCGACTGGTCTAAGCCAGAAGGCTCTAGGACGCCTACTTCTCGAGTTATGTCAGGAAAACCGTAAATTTCGTAATCGAAAATGTCGATTTTGCAAAAATTCGCGTAGCCGTAGCGGCCAAACGGTTTGTCCTAGACTGGCACATTGTACACGCGTTTTAATCCTAATGACGATATCTTCAATTTGGCACAAGATTCGCACAGATCCGATGAGAAATGAGGGAGTTATGGCGTCTTGAAATTTTCGCGATTTTTTTGAAGGCGATGAAATTTAAAAATTTCAAAAATGGCGATTGTCGATTTTCCCTGTTTTGACGCCAACACTATATGTATTCGGACCCGCCGATTACGATAATCCAAACTAGAGTTCGCTATCTGCCTTGGTTCTCGAGATATTTACGAAAAAGTGTCGACAGGTCAAAAGTACAAAAAACGAAATCGCGAATTTTCAGCGGAAAATCGTACAGACCTTCTTCTTTAGCGCTCCCGAAAACCTTAGGGTAAATTTTGAGTAGAAATTCGAGATTGAAAATTTTTGAAAATCGCGAAAATTTCGTCGAAATATGATGCTTGATTTCGACGCCTCTCTGTATCTTGGAAACCAGCTGGCTCTAGATGACCTATCCTATACTGTCCGAACCATTTTGACGCTCTGAATCGACTGGTCTAAGCCAGAAGGCTCTAGGACGCCTACTTCTCGAGTTATGCCAGGAAAACCGTAAATTTCGTAATCGAAAATGTCGATTTTGCAAAAATTCGCGTAGCCTTAGCGACCAAACGGTTTGTCCTAGACTGGCACATTGTACACGCGTTTTAATCCTAATGACGATATCTTCAATTTGGCACAAGATTCGCACAGATTCGATGAGAAATGAGGGAGTTATGGCGTCTTGAAATTTTCGCGATTTTTTTGAACCTCAGGCGATGAAATTTAAAAATTTCAAAAATGGCGCTTGTCGATTTTCCCTGTTTTGACGCCAACACTATATGTAATCGGACCCGCCGATTACGATAATCCAAACTAGAGTTCGCTATCTGCCTTGGTTCTCGAGACATTTACGAAAAAGTGTCGACAGGTCAAAAGTACAAAAAACGAAATCGCGAATTTTCAGCGGAAAATCGTACAGACCTTCTTCTTTAGCGCTCCCGAAAACCTTAGGGTAGATTTTGAGTAGAAATTCGAGATTGAAAATTTTTGAAAATCGCGAAAATTTCGTCGAAATATGATGCTTGATTTCGACGCCTCTCTGTATCTTGGAAACCAGCTGGCTCTAGATGACCTATCCTATATTGTCCGAACCATTTTGACGCTCTGAATCAACTGGTCTAAGCCAGAAGGCTATAGGACGCCTACTTCTCGAGTTATGCCAGGAAAACCGTAAATTTCGTAATCGAAAATGTCGATTTTGCAAAAATTCGCGTAGCCTTAGCGACCAAACGGTTTGTCCTAGACTGGCAATTGTACACGCGTTTTAATCCTAATGACGATATCTTCAATTTGGCACAAGATTCGCACAGATCCGATGAGAAATGAGGGAGTTATGGCGTCTTGAAATTTTCGCGATTTTTTTTAACCTTAGGCGATGAAATTTAAAAATTTCAAAAATGGCGCTTGTCGATTTTCCCTGTTTTGACGCCAACACTATATGTAATCGGACCCGCCGATTACGATAATCCAAACTAGAGTTCGCTATCTGCCTTGGTTCTCGAGACATTTACGAAAAAGTGTCGCACAGGTCAAAAGTACAAAAAACGAAATCGCGAATTTTCAGCGGAAAATCGTACAGACCTTCTTCTTTAGCGCTCCCGAAAACCTTAGGGTAGATTTTGAGTAGAAATCGCGAATTTTCAGCGGAAAATCGTACAGACCTTCTTCTTTAGCGCTCCCGAAAACCTTAGGGTAGATTTTGAGTAGAAATTCGAGATTGAAAATTTTTGAAAATCGCGAAAATTTCGTCGAAATATGATGCTTGATTTCGACGCCTCTCTGTATCTTGGAAACCAGCTGGCTCTAGATGACCTATCCTATATTGTCCGAACCATTTTGACGCTCTGAAACGACTGGTCTAAGCCAGAAGGCTCTAGGACGCCTACTTCTCGAGTTATGCCAGGAAAACCGTAAATTTCGTAATCGAAAATGTCGATTTTGCAAAAATTCGCGTAGCCTTAGCGACCAAACGGTTTGTCCTAGACTGGCACATTGTACACGCGTTTTAATCCTAATGACGATATCTTCAATTTGGCACAAGATTCGCACAGATCCGATGAGAAATGAGGGAGTTATGGCGTCTTGAAATTTTCGCGATTTTTTTTAACCTCAGGCGATGAAATTTAAAAATTTCAAAAATGGCGATTGTCGATTTTCCCTGTTTTGACGCCAACACTATATGTAATCGGACCCGCCGATTACGATAATCCCAACTAGAGTTCGCTATCTGCCTTGGTTCTCGAGACATTTACGAAAAAGTGTCGACAGGTCAAAAGTACAAAAAACGAAATCGCGAATTTTCAACGGAAAATCGTACAGACCTTCTTCTTTAGCGCTCCCGAAAACCTTAGGGTAGATTTTGAGTAGAAATCGCGAATTTTCAGCGGAAAATCGTACAGACCTTCTTCTTTAGCGCTCCCGAAAACCTTAGGGTAGATTTTGAGTAGAAATTCGAGATTGAAAATTTTTGAAAATCGCGAAAATTTCGTCGAAATATGATGCTTGATTTCGACGCCTCTCTGTATCTTGGAAACCAGCTGGCTCTAGATGACCTATCCTATACTGTCCGAACCATTTTGACGCTCTGAATCGACAGGTCTAAGCCAGAAGGCTCTAGGACGCCTACTTCTCGAGTAATGCCAGGAAAACCGTAAATTTCGTAATCGAAAATGTCGATTTTGCAAATATTCGCGTAGCCGTAGCGGCCAAACGGTTTGTCCTAGACTGGCACATTGTACACGCGTTTTAATCCTAATGACGATATCTTCAATTTGGCACAAGATTCGCACAGATCCGATGAGAAATGAGGGAGTTATGGCGTCTTGAAATTTTCGCGATTTTTTTTGAACCAGAGGCGATGAAATTTAAAAATTAAAAAAATGGCGATTGTCGATTTTCCCTGTTTTGGCGCCAACACTATATGTAATCGGACCCGCCGATTACGATAATCCAAACTAGAGTTCGCTATCTGCCTTGGTTCTCGAGATATTTACGAAAAAGTGTCGACAGGTCAAAAGTACAAAAAACGAAATCGCGAATTTTCAGCGGAAAATCGTACAGACCTTCTTCTTTAGCGCTCCCGAAAACCTTAGGGTAGATTTTGAGTAGAAATTCGAGATTGAAAATTTTTGAAAATCGCGAAAATTTCGTCGAAATATGATGCTTGATTTCGACGCCTCTCTGTATCTTGGAAACCAGCTGGCTCTAGATGACCTATCCTATACTATCCGAACCATTTTGACGCTCTGAATCGACAGGTCTAAGCCAGAAGGCTCTAGGACGCCTACTTCTCGAGTTATGCCAGGAAAACCGTAAATTTCGTAATCGAAAATGTCGATTTTGCAAATATTCGCGTAGCCGTAGCGGCCAAACGGTTTGTCCTAGACTGGCACATTGTACACGCGTTTTAATCCTAATGACGATATCTTCAATTTGGCACAAGATTCGCACAGATCCGATGAGAAATGAGGGAGTTATGGCGTCTTGAAATTTTCGCGATTTTTTTGAACCTCAGGCGATGAAATTTAAAAATTTCAAAAATGGCGCTTGTCGATTTTCCCTGTTTTGACGCCAACACTATATGTAATCGGACCCGCCGATTACGATAATCCAAACTAGAGTTCGCTATCTGCCTTGGTTCTCGAGACATTTACGAAAAAGTGTCGACAGGTCAAAAGTACAAAAAACGAAATCGCGAATTTTCAGCGGAAAATCGTACAGACCTTCTTCTTTAGCGCTCCCGAAAACCTTAGGGTAGATTTTGAGTAGAAATCGCGAATTTTCAGCGGAAAATCGTACAGACCTTCTTCTTTAGCGCTCCCGAAAACCTTAGGGTAGATTTTGAGTAGAAATTCGAGATTGAAAATTTTTGAAAATCGCGAAAATTTCGTCGAAATATGATGCTTCATTTCGACGCCTCTCTGTATCTTGGAAACCAGCTGGCTCTAGATGACCTATCCTATACTGTCCGAACCATTTTGACGCTCTGAATCGACTGGTCTAAGCCAGAAGGCTCTAGGACGCCTACTTCTCGAGTTATGCCAGGAAAACCGTAAATTTCGTAATCGAAAATGTCGATTTTGCAAAAATTCGCGTAGCCTTAGCGACCAAACGGTTTGTCCTAGACTGGCACATTGTACACGCGTTTTAATCCTAATGACGATATCTTCAATTTGGCACAAGATTCGCACAGATCCGATGAGAAATGAGGGAGTTATCGTGTCTTGAAATTTTCGCGATTTTTTTGAACCTCAGGCGATGAAATTTAAAAATTTCAAAAATGGCGCTTGTCGATTTTCCCTGTTTTGACGCCAACACTATATGTAATCGGACCCGCCGATTACGATAATCCAAACTAGAGTTCGCTATCTGCCTTGGTTCTCGAGACATTTACGAAAAAGTGTCGACAGGTCAAAAGTACAAAAAACGAAATCGCGAATTTTCAGCGGAAAATCGTACAGACCTTCTTCTTTAGCGCTCCCGAAAACCTTAGGGTAGATTTTGAGTAGAAATCGCGAATTTTCAGCGGAAAATCGTACAGACCTTCTTCTTTAGCGCTCCCGAAAACCTTAGGGTAGATTTTGAGTAGAAATTCGAGATTGAAAATTTTTGAAAATCGCGAAAATTTCGTCGAAATATGATGCTTCATTTCGACGCCTCTCTGTATCTTGGAAACCAGCTGGCTCTAGATGACCTATCCTATACTGTCCGAACCATTTTGACGCTCTGAATCGACTGGTCTAAGCCAGAAGGCTCTAGGACGCCTACTTCTCGAGTTATGTCAGGAAAACCGTAAATTTCGTAATCGAAAATGTCGATTTTGCAAAAATTCGCGTAGCCGTAGCGGCCAAACGGTTTGTCCTAGACTGGCACATTGTACACGCGTTTTAATCCTAATGACGATATCTTCAATTTGGCACAAGATTCGCACAGATCCGATGAGAAATGAGGGAGTTATGGCGTCTTGAAATTTT
Source organism: Melolontha melolontha (assembly GCA_935421215.2). Taxonomy (NCBI): domain Eukaryota; kingdom Metazoa; phylum Arthropoda; class Insecta; order Coleoptera; family Scarabaeidae; genus Melolontha; species Melolontha melolontha. Next base: position 65,124,271 of record OW285241.1, on the reverse strand, counting down.
CGCGATTTTTTTGAAGGCGATGAAATTGAAAAATTTCAAAAATGGCGATTGTCGATTTTCCCTGTTTTGGCGCCAACACTATATGTAATCGGACCCGCCGATTACGATAATCCAAACTAGAGTTCGCTATCTGCCTTGGTTCTCGAGATATTTACGAAAAAGTGTCGACAGGTCAAAAGTACAAAAAACGAAATCGCGAATTTTCAGCGGAAAATCGTACAGACCTTCTTCTTTAGCGCTCCCGAAAACCTTAGGGTAGATTTTGAGTAGAAATTCGAGATTGAAAATTTTTGAAAATCGCGAAAATTTCGTCGAAATATGATGCTTGATTTCGACGCCTCTCTGTATCTTGGAAACCAGCTGGCTCTAGATGACCTATCCTATACTGTCCGAACCATTTTGACGCTCTGAATCGACAGGTCTAAGCCAGAAGGCTCTAGGACGCCTACTTCTCGAGTAATGCCAGGAAAACCGTAAATTTCGTAATCGAAAATGTCGATTTTGCAAATATTCGCGTAGCCGTAGCGGCCAAACGGTTTGTCCTAGACTGGCACATTGTACACGCGTTTTAATCCTAATGACGATATCTTCAATTTGGCACAAGATTCGCACAGATCCGATGAGAAATGAGGGAGTTATGGCGTCTTGAAATTTTCGCGATTTTTTTTGAACCTGAGGCGATGAAATTTAAAAATTAAAAAAATGGCGATTGTCGATTTTCCCTGTTTTGGCGCCAACACTATATGTAATCGGACCCGCCGATTACGATAATCCAAACTAGAGTTCGCTATCTGCCTTGGTTCTCGAGATATTTACGAAAAAGTGTCGACAGGTCAAAAGTACAAAAAACGAAATCGCGAATTTTCAGCGGAAAATCGTACAGACCTTCTTCTTTAGCGCTCCCGAAAACCTTAGGGTAGATTTTGAGTAGAAATTCGAGATTGAAAATTTTTGAAAATCGCGAAAATTTCGTCGAAATATGATGCTTGATTTCGACGCCTCTCTGTATCTTGGAAACCAGCTGGCTCTAGATGACCTATCCTATACTATCCGAACCATTTTGACGCTCTGAATCGACAGGTCTAAGCCAGAAGGCTCTAGGACGCCTACTTCTCGAGTTATGCCAGGAAAACCGTAAATTTCGTAATCGAAAATGTCGATTTTGCAAATATTCGCGTAGCCGTAGCGGCCAAACGGTTTGTCCTAGACTGGCACATTGTACACGCGTTTTAATCCTAATGACGATATCTTCAATTTGGCACAAGATTCGCACAGATCCGATGAGAAATGAGGGAGTTATGGCGTCTTGAAATTTTCGCGATTTTTTTGAACCTCAGGCGATGAAATTTAAAAATTTCAAAAATGGCGCTTGTCGATTTTCCCTGTTTTGACGCCAACACTATATGTAATCGGACCCGCCGATTACGATAATCCAAACTAGAGTTCGCTATCTGCCTTGGTTCTCGAGACATTTACGAAAAAGTGTCGACAGGTCAAAAGTACAAAAAACGAAATCGCGAATTTTCAGCGGAAAATCGTACAGACCTTCTTCTTTAGCGCTCCCGAAAACCTTAGGGTAGATTTTGAGTAGAAATCGCGAATTTTCAGCGGAAAATCGTACAGACCTTCTTCTTTAGCGCTCCCGAAAACCTTAGGGTAGATTTTGAGTAGAAATTCGAGATTGAAAATTTTTGAAAATCGCGAAAATTTCGTCGAAATATGATGCTTCATTTCGACGCCTCTCTGTATCTTGGAAACCAGCTGGCTCTAGATGACCTATCCTATACTGTCCGAACCATTTTGACGCTCTGAATCGACTGGTCTAAGCCAGAAGGCTCTAGGACGCCTACTTCTCGAGTTATGCCAGGAAAACCGTAAATTTCGTAATCGAAAATGTCGATTTTGCAAAAATTCGCGTAGCCTTAGCGACCAAACGGTTTGTCCTAGACTGGCACATTGTACACGCGTTTTAATCCTAATGACGATATCTTCAATTTGGCACAAGATTCGCACAGATCCGATGAGAAATGAGGGAGTTATGGCGTCTTGAAATTTTCGCGATTTTTTTGAACCTCAGGCGATGAAATTTAAAAATTTCAAAAATGGCGATTGTCGATTTTCCCTGTTTTGACGCCAACACTATATGTAATCGGACCCGCCGATTACGATAATCCAAACTAGAGTTCGCTATCTGCCTTGGTTCTCGAGACATTTACGAAAAAGTGTCGACAGGTCAAAAGTACAAAAAACGAAATCGCGAATTTTCAGCGGAAAATCGTACAGACCTTCTTCTTTAGCGGTCCCGAAAACCTTAGGGTAGATTTTGAGTAGAAATTCGAGATTGAAAATTTTTGAAAATCGCGAAAATTTCGTCGAAATATGATGCTTGATTTCGACGCCTCTCTGTATCTTGGAAACCAGCTGGCTCTAGATGACCTATCCTATACTGTCCGAACCATTTTGACGCTCTGAATCGACTGGTCTAAGCCAGAAGGCTCTAGGACGCCTACTTCTCGAGTTATGCCAGGAAAACCGTAAATTTCGTAATCGAAAATGTCGATTTTGCAAAAATTCGCGTAGCCTTAGCGACCAAACGGTTTGTCCTAGACTGGCACATTGTACACGCGTTTTAATCCTAATGACGATATCTTCAATTTGGCACAAGATTCGCACAGATCCGATGAGAAATGAGGGAGTTATGGCGTCTTGAAATTTTCGCGATTTTTTTTGAACCTGAGGCGATGAAATTTAAAAATTAAAAAAATGGCGATTGTCGATTTTCCCTGTTTTGGCGCCAACACTATATGTAATCGGACCTGCCGATTACGATAATCCAAACTAGAGTTCGCTATCTGCCTTGGTTCTCGAGATATTTACGAAAAAGTGTCGACAGGTCAAAAGTACAAAAAACGAAATCGCGAATTTTCAGCGGAAAATCGTACAGACCTTCTTCTTTAGCGCTCCCGAAAACCTTAGGGTAGATTTTGAGTAGAAATTCGAGATTGAAAATTTTTGAAAATCGCGAAAATTTCGTCGAAATATGATGCTTGATTTCGACGCCTCTCTGTATCTTGGAAACCAGCTGGCTCTAGATAACCTATCCTATACTATCCGAACCATTTTGACGCTCTGAATCGACAGGTCTAAGCCAGAAGGCTCTAGGACGCCTACTTCTCGAGTTATGCCAGGAAAACCGTAAATTTCGTAATCGAAAATGTCGATTTTGCAAATATTCGCGTAGCCGTAGCGGCCAAACGGTTTGTCCTAGACTGGCACATTGTACACGCGTTTTAATCCTAATGACGATATCTTCAATTTGGCACAAGATTCGCACAGATCCGATGAGAAATGAGGGAGTTATGGCGTCTTGAAATTTTCGCGATTTTTTTGAACCTCAGGCGATGAAATTTAAAAATTTCAAAAATGGCGCTTGTCGATTTTCCCTGTTTTGACGCCAACACTATATGTAATCGGACCCGCCGATTACGATAATCCAAACTAGAGTTCGCTATCTGCCTTGGTTCTCGAGACATTTACGAAAAAGTGTCGACAGGTCAAAAGTACAAAAAACGAAATCGCGAATTTTCAGCGGAAAATCGTACAGACCTTCTTCTTTAGCGCTCCCGAAAACCTTAGGGTAGATTTTGAGTAGAAATCGCGAATTTTCAGCGGAAAATCGTACAGACCTTCTTCTTTAGCGCTCCCGAAAACCTTAGGGTAGATTTTGAGTAGAAATTCGAGATTGAAAATTTTTGAAAATCGCGAAAATTTCGTCGAAATATGATGCTTCATTTCGACGCCTCTCTGTATCTTGGAAACCAGCTGGCTCTAGATGACCTATCCTATACTGTCCGAACCATTTTGACGCTCTGAATCGACTGGTCTAAGCCAGAAGGCTCTAGGACACCTACTTCTCGAGTTATGCCAGGAAAACCGTAAATTTCGTAATCGAAAATGTCGATTTTGCAAAAATTCGCGTAGCCTTAGCGACCAAACGGTTTGTCCTAGACTGGCACATTGTACACGCGTTTTAATCCTAATGACGATATCTTCAATTTGGCACAAGATTCGCACAGATCCGATGAGAAATGAGGGAGTTATGGCGTCTTGAAATTTTCGCGATTTTTTTGAACCTCAGGCGATGAAATTTAAAAATTTCAAAAATGGCGCTTGTCGATTTTCCCTGTTTTGACGCCAACACTATATGTAATCGGACCCGCCGATTACGATAATCCAAACTAGAGTTCGCTATCTGCCTTGGTTCTCGAGACATTTACGAAAAAGTGTCGACAGGTCAAAAGTACAAAAAACGAAATCGCGAATTTTCAGCGGAAAATCGTACAGACCTTCTTCTTTAGCGCTCCCGAAAACCTTAGGGTAGATTTTGAGTAGAAATCGCGAATTTTCAGCGGAAAATCGTACAGACCTTCTTCTTTAGCGCTCCCGAAAACCTTAGGGTAGATTTTGAGTAGAAATTCGAGATTGAAAATTTTTGAAAATCGCGAAAATTTCGTCGAAATATGATGCTTCATTTCGACGCCTCTCTGTATCTTGGAAACCAGCTGGCTCTAGATGACCTATCCTATACTGTCCGAACCATTTTGACGCTCTGAATCGACTGGTCTAAGCCAGAAGGCTCTAGGACGCCTACTTCTCGAGTTATGTCAGGAAAACCGTAAATTTCGTAATCGAAAATGTCGATTTTGCAAAAATTCGCGTAGCCGTAGCGGCCAAACGGTTTGTCCTAGACTGGCACATTGTACACGCGTTTTAATCCTAATGACGATATCTTCAATTTGGCACAAGATTCGCACAGATCCGATGAGAAATGAGGGAGTTATGGCGTCTTGAAATTTTCGCGATTTTTTTGAAGGCGATGAAATTGAAAAATTTCAAAAATGGCGATTGTCGATTTTCCCTGTTTTGGCGCCAACACTATATGTAATCGGACCCGCCGATTACGATAATCCAAACTAGAGTTCGCTATCTGCCTTGGTTCTCGAGATATTTACGAAAAAGTGTCGACAGGTCAAAAGTACAAAAAACGAAATCGCGAATTTTCAGCGGAAAATCGTACAGACCTTCTTCTTTAGCGCTCCCGAAAACCTTAGGGTAGATTTTGAGTAGAAATTCGAGATTGAAAATTTTTGAAAATCGCGAAAATTTCGTCGAAATATGATGCTTGATTTCGACGCCTCTCTGTATCTTGGAAACCAGCTGGCTCTAGATGACCTATCCTATACTGTCCGAACCATTTTGACGCTCTGAATCGACAGGTCTAAGCCAGAAGGCTCTAGGACGCCTACTTCTCGAGTAATGCCAGGAAAACCGTAAATTTCGTAATCGAAAATGTCGATTTTGCAAATATTCGCGTAGCCGTAGCGGCCAAACGGTTTGTCCTAGACTGGCACATTGTACACGCGTTTTAATCCTAATGACGATATCTTCAATTTGGCACAAGATTCGCACAGATCCGATGAGAAATGAGGGAGTTATGGCGTCTTGAAATTTTCGCGATTTTTTTTGAACCTGAGGCGATGAAATTTAAAAATTAAAAAAATGGCGATTGTCGATTTTCCCTGTTTTGGCGCCAACACTATATGTAATCGGACCCGCCGATTACGATAATCCAAACTAGAGTTCGCTATCTGCCTTGGTTCTCGAGATATTTACGAAAAAGTGTCGACAGGTCAAAAGTACAAAAAACGAAATCGCGAATTTTCAGCGGAAAATCGTACAGACCTTCTTCTTTAGCGCTCCCGAAAACCTTAGGGTAGATTTTGAGTAGAAATTCGAGATTGAAAATTTTTGAAAATCGCGAAAATTTCGTCGAAATATGATGCTTGATTTCGACGCCTCTCTGTATCTTGGAAACCAGCTGGCTCTAGATGACCTATCCTATACTATCCGAACCATTTTGACGCTCTGAATCGACAGGTCTAAGCCAGAAGGCTCTAGGACGCCTACTTCTCGAGTTATGCCAGGAAAACCGTAAATTTCGTAATCGAAAATGTCGATTTTGCAAATATTCGCGTAGCCGTAGCGGCCAAACGGTTTGTCCTAGACTGGCACATTGTACACGCGTTTTAATCCTAATGACGATATCTTCAATTTGGCACAAGATTCGCACAGATCCGATGAGAAATGAGGGAGTTATGGCGTCCTTGAAATTTTCGCGATTTTTTTGAACCTCGGGCGATGAAATTTAAAAATTTCAAAAATGGCGCTTGTCGATTTTCCCTGTTTTGACGCCAACACTATATGTAATCGGACCCGCCGATTACGATAATCCAAACTAGAGTTCGCTATCTGCCTTGGTTCTCGAGACATTTACGAAAAAGTGTCGACAGGTCAAAAGTACAAAAAACGAAATCGCGAATTTTCAGCGGAAAATCGTACAGACCTTCTTCTTTAGCGCTCCCGAAAACCTTAGGGTAGATTTTGAGTAGAAATCGCGAATTTTCAGCGGAAAATCGTACAGACCTTCTTCTTTAGCGCTCCCGAAAACCTTAGGGTAGATTTTGAGTAGAAATTCGAGATTGAAAATTTTTGAAAATCGCGAAAATTTCGTCGAAATATGATGCTTCATTTCGACGCCTCTCTGTATCTTGGAAACCAGCTGGCTCTAGATGACCTATCCTATACTGTCCGAACCATTTTGACGCTCTGAATCGACTGGTCTAAGCCAGAAGGCTCTAGGACGCCTACTTCTCGAGTTATGCCAGGAAAACCGTAAATTTCGTAATCGAAAATGTCGATTTTGCAAAAATTCGCGTAGCCTTAGCGACCAAACGGTTTGTCCTAGACTGGCACATTGTACACGCGTTTTAATCCTAATGACGATATCTTCAATTTGGCACAAGATTCGCACAGATCCGATGAGAAATGAGGGAGTTATGGCGTCTTGAAATTTTCGCGATTTTTTTTGAACCTGAGGCGATGAAATTTAAAAATTAAAAAAATGGCGATTGTCGATTTTCCCTGTTTTGGCGCCAACACTATATGTAATCGGACCCGCCGATTACGATAATCCAAACTAGAGTTCGCTATCTGCCTTGGTTCTCGAGATATTTACGAAAAAGTGTCGACAGGTCAAAAGTACAAAAAACGAAATCGCGAATTTTCAGCGGAAAATCGTACAGACCTTCTTCTTCAGCGCTCCCGAAAACCTTAGGGTAGATTTTGAGTAGAAATTCGAGATTGAAAATTTTTGAAAATCGCGAAAATTTCGTCGAAATATGATGCTTGATTTCGACGCCTCTCTGTATCTTGGAAACCAGCTGGCTCTAGATGACCTATCCTATATTGTCCGAACCATTTTGACGCTCTGAATCGACTGGTCTAAGCCAGAAGGCTCTAGGACGCCTACTTCTCGAGTTATGCCAGGAAAACCGTAAATTTCGTAATCGAAAATGTCGATTTTGCAAAAATTCGCGTAGCCTTAGCGACCAAACGGTTTGTCCTAGACTGGCACATTGTACACGCGTTTTAATCCTAATGACGATATCTTCAATTTGGCACAAGATTCGCACAGATCCGATGAGAAATGAGGGAGTTATGGCGTCTTGAAATTTTCGCGATTTTTTTGAACCTCAGGCGATGAAATTTAAAAATTTCAATCGCCTTTTCTGGCCTAGTCGCTTTCTTCCGTCAGATGTCACTGATTAAATTAGTGTCGCCTGATAGAACGAAACTGGTTATAGCTTGGAGACGATTTTAGCGTAAATGTAGATACAGATACAGATCCGTTGTTTAACAGATCTGTATTAATTTGTATACACATTGCTTCACTAGTTCAACCGATGAGGCCTAGATGGCCGAAACATATGTATTGAACAGAAGTAAATGCTAAAAATACGAGGTGTTTGTCCATGTTTACAGTGACGGATATGTATTTTGCATATCTGTTTCATTATATAGAAATTCGAGATTGAAAATTTTTGAAAATCGCGAAAATTTCGTCGAAATATGATGCTTGATTTCGACGCCTCTCTGTATCTTGGAAACCAGCTGGCTCTAGATGACCTATCCTATATTGTCCGAACCATTTTGACGCTCTGAATCGACTGGTCTAAGCCAGAAGGCTCTAGGACGCCTACTTCTCGAGTTATGCCAGGAAAACCGTAAATTTCGTAATCGAAAATGTCGATTTTGCAAAAATTCGCGTAGCCTTAGCGACCAAACGGTTTGTCCTAGACTGGCACATTGTACACGCGTTTTAATCCTAATGACGATATCTTCAATTTGGCACAAGATTCGCACAGATCCGATGAGAAATGAGGGAGTTATCGTGTCTTGAAATTTTCGCGATTTTTTTGAACCTCAGGCGATGAAATTTAAAAATTTCAAAAATGGCGATTGTCGATTTTCCCTGTTTTGACGCCAACACTATATGTAATCGGACCCGCCGATTACGATAATCCAAACTAGAGTTCGCTATCTGCCTTGGTTCTCGAGACATTTACGAAAAAGTGTCGACAGGTCAAAAGTACAAAAAACGAAATCGCGAATTTTCAGCGGAAAATCGTACAGACCTTCTTCTTTAGCGCTCCCGAAAACCTTAGGGTAGATTTTGAGTAGAAATCGCGAATTTTCAGCGGAAAATCGTACAGACCTTCTTCTTTAGCGCTCCCGAAAACCTTAGGGTAGATTTTGAGTAGAAATTCGAGATTGAAAATTTTTGAAAATCGCGAAAATTTCGTCGAAATATGATGCTTCATTTCGACGCCTCTCTGTATCTTGGAAACCAGCTGGCTCTAGATGACCTATCCTATACTGTCCGAACCATTTTGACGCTCTGAATCGACTGGTCTAAGCCAGAAGGCTCTAGGACGCCTACTTCTCGAGTTATGTCAGGAAAACCGTAAATTTCGTAATCGAAAATGTCGATTTTGCAAAAATTCGCGTAGCCGTAGCGGCCAAACGGTTTGTCCTAGACTGGCACATTGTACACGCGTTTTAATCCTAATGACGATATCTTCAATTTGGCACAAGATTCGCACAGATCCGATGAGAAATGAGGGAGTTATGGCGTCTTGAAATTTTCGCGATTTTTTTGAACCTCAGGCGATGAAATTAAAAAATTTCAAAAATGGCGATTGTCGATTTTCCCTGTTTTGACGCCAACACTATATGTAATCGGACCCGCCGATTACGATAATCCAAACTAGAGTTCGCTATCTGCCTTGGTTCTCGAGACATTTACGAAAAAGTGTCGACAGGTCAAAAGTACAAAAAACGAAATCGCGAATTTTCAGCGGAAAATCGTACAGACCTTCTTCTTCAGCGCTCCCGAAAACCTTAGGGTAGATTTTGAGTAGAAATTCGAGATTGAAAATTTTTGAAAATCGCGAAAATTTCGTCGAAATATGATGCTTGATTTCGACGCCTCTCTGTATCTTGGAAACCAGCTGGCTCTAGATGACCTATCCTATATTGTCCGAACCATTTTGACGCTCTGAATCGACTGGTCTAAGCCAGAAGGCTCTAGGACGCCTACTTCTCGAGTTATGCCAGGAAAACCGTAAATTTCGTAATCGAAAATGTCGATTTTGCAAAAATTCGCGTAGCCTTAGCGACCAAACGGTTTGTCCTAGACTGGCACATTGTACACGCGTTTTAATCCTAATGACGATATCTTCAATTTGGCACAAGATTCGCACAGATCCGATGAGAAATGAGGGAGTTATGGCGTCTTGAAATTTTCGCGATTTTTTTGAACCTCAGGCGATGAAATTTAAAAATTTCAATCGCCTTTTCTGGCCTAGTCGCTTTCTTCCGTCAGATGTCACTGATTAAATTAGTGTCGCCTGATAGAACGAAACTGGTTATAGCTTGGAGACGATTTTAGCGTAAATGTAGATACAGATACAGATCCGTTGTTTAACAGATCTGTATTAATTTGTATACACATTGCTTCACTAGTTCAACCGATGAGGCCTAGATGGCCGAAACATATGTATTGAACAGAAGTAAATGCTAAAAATACGAGGTGTTTGTCCATGTTTACAGTGACGGATATGTATTTTGCATATCTGTTTCATTATATAGAAATTCGAGATTGAAAATTTTTGAAAATCGCGAAAATTTCGTCGAAATATGATGCTTGATTTCGACGCCTCTCTGTATCTTGGAAACCAGCTGGCTCTAGATGACCTATCCTATATTGTCCGAACCATTTTGACGCTCTGAATCGACTGGTCTAAGCCAGAAGGCTCTAGGACGCCTACTTCTCGAGTTATGCCAGGAAAACCGTAAATTTCGTAATCGAAAATGTCGATTTTGCAAATATTCGCGTAGCCGTAGCGGCCAAACGGTTTGTCCTAGACTGGCACATTGTACACGCGTTTTAATCCTAATGACGATATCTTCAATTTGGCACAAGATTCGCACAGATCCGATGAGAAATGAGGGAGTTATGGCGTCTTGAAATTTTCGCGATTTTTTTGAACCTCAGGCGATGAAATTTAAAAATTTCAAAAATGGCGCTTGTCGATTTTCCCTGTTTTGACGCCAACACTATATGTAATCGGACCCGCCGATTACGATAATCCAAACTAGAGTTCGCTATCTGCCTTGGTTCTCGAGACATTTACGAAAAAGTGTCGACAGGTCAAAAGTACAAAAAACGAAATCGCGAATTTTCAGCGGAAAATCGTACAGACCTTCTTCTTTAGCGCTCCCGAAAACCTTAGGGTAGATTTTGAGTAGAAATCGCGAATTTTCAGCGGAAAATCGTACAGACCTTCTTCTTTAGCGCTCCCGAAAACCTTAGGGTAGATTTTGAGTAGAAATTCGAGATTGAAAATTTTTGAAAATCGCGAAAATTTCGTCGAAATATGATGCTTCATTTCGACGCCTCTCTGTATCTTGGAAACCAGCTGGCTCTAGATGACCTATCCTATACTGTCCGAACCATTTTGACGCTCTGAATCGACTGGTCTAAGCCAGAAGGCTCTAGGACGCCTACTTCTCGAGTTATGCCAGGAAAACCGTAAATTTCGTAATCGAAAATGTCGATTTTGCAAAAATTCGCGTAGCCGTAGCGGCCAAACGGTTTGTCCTAGACTGGCACATTGTACACGCGTTTTAATCCTAATGACGATATCTTCAATTTGGCACAAGATTCGCACAGATCCGATGAGAAATGAGGGAGTTATGGCGTCTTGAAATTTTCGCGATTTTTTTGAACCTCAGGCGATGAAATTTAAAAATTTCAATCGCCTTTTCTGGCCTAGTCGCTTTCTTCCGTCAGATGTCACTGATTAAATTAGTGTCGCCTGATAGAACGAAACTGGTTATAGCTTGGAGACGATTTTAGCGTAAATGTAGATACAGATACAGATCCGTTGTTTAACAGATCTGTATTAATTTGTATACACATTGCTTCACTAGTTCAACCGATGAGGCCTAGATGGCCGAAACATATGTATTGAACAGAAGTAAATGCTAAAAATACGAGGTGTTTGTCCATGTTTACAGTGACGGATATGTATTTTGCATATCTGTTTCATTATATAGAAATTCGAGATTGAAAATTTTTGAAAATCGCGAAAATTTCGTCGAAATATGATGCTTGATTTCGACGCCTCTCTGTATCTTGGAAACCAGCTGGCTCTAGATGACCTATCCTATATTGTCCGAACCATTTTGACGCTCTGAATCGACTGGTCTAAGCCAGAAGGCTCTAGGACGCCTACTTCTCGAGTTATGCCAGGAAAACCGTAAATTTCGTAATCGAAAATGTCGATTTTGCAAATATTCGCGTAGCCGTAGCGGCCAAACGGTTTGTCCTAGACTGGCACATTGTACACGCGTTTTAATCCTAATGACGATATCTTCAATTTGGCACAAGATTCGCACAGATCCGATGAGAAATGAGGGAGTTATGGCGTCTTGAAATTTTCGCGATTTTTTTGAACCTCAGGCGATGAAATTTAAAAATTTCAAAAATGGCGCTTGTCGATTTTCCCTGTTTTGACGCCAACACTATATGTAATCGGACCCGCCGATTACGATAATCCAAACTAGAGTTCGCTATCTGCCTTGGTTCTCGAGACATTTACGAAAAAGTGTCGACAGGTCAAAAGTACAAAAAACGAAATCGCGAATTTTCAGCGGAAAATCGTACAGACCTTCTTCTTTAGCGCTCCCGAAAACCTTAGGGTAGATTTTGAGTAGAAATCGCGAATTTTCAGCGGAAAATCGTACAGACCTTCTTCTTTAGCGCTCCCGAAAACCTTAGGGTAGATTTTGAGTAGAAATTCGAGATTGAAAATTTTTGAAAATCGCGAAAATTTCGTCGAAATATGATGCTTCATTTCGACGCCTCTCTGTATCTTGGAAACCAGCTGGCTCTAGATGACCTATCCTATACTGTCCGAACCATTTTGACGCTCTGAATCGACTGGTCTAAGCCAGAAGGCTCTAGGACGCCTACTTCTCGAGTTATGCCAGGAAAACCGTAAATTTCGTAATCGAAAATGTCGATTTTGCAAAAATTCGCGTAGCCTTAGCGACCAAACGGTTTGTCCTAGACTGGCACATTGTACACGCGTTTTAATCCTAATGACGATATCTTCAATTTGGCACAAGATTCGCACAGATCCGATGAGAAATGAGGGAGTTATCGTGTCTTGAAATTTTCGCGATTTTTTTGAACCTCAGGCGATGAAATTTAAAAATTTCAAAAATGGCGCTTGTCGATTTTCCCTGTTTTGACGCCAACACTATATGTAATCGGACCCGCCGATTACGATAATCCAAACTAGAGTTCGCTATCTGCCTTGGTTCTCGAGACATTTACGAAAAAGTGTCGACAGGTCAAAAGTACAAAAAACGAAATCGCGAATTTTCAGCGGAAAATCGTACAGACCTTCTTCTTTAGCGCTCCCGAAAACCTTAGGGTAGATTTTGAGTAGAAATTCGAGATTGAAAATTTTTGAAAATCGCGAAAATTTCGTCGAAATATGATGCTTCATTTCGACGCCTCTCTGTATCTTGGAAACCAGCTGGCTCTAGATGACCTATCCTATACTGTCCGAACCATTTTGACGCTCTGAATCGACTGGTCTAAGCCAGAAGGCTCTAGGACGCCTACTTCTCGAGTTATGTCAGGAAAACCGTAAATTTCGTAATCGAAAATGTCGATTTTGCAAAAATTCGCGTAGCCGTAGCGGCCAAACGGTTTGTCCTAGACTGGCACATTGTACACGCGTTTTAATCCTAATGACGATATCTTCAATTTGGCACAAGATTCGCACAGATCCGATGAGAAATGAGGGAGTTATGGCGTCTTGAAATTTTCGCGATTTTTTTGAAGGCGATGAAATTGAAAAATTTCAAAAATGGCGATTGTCGATTTTCCCTGTTTTGGCGCCAACACTATATGTAATCGGACCCGCCGATTACGATAATCCAAACTAGAGTTCGCTATCTGCCTTGGTTCTCGAGATATTTACGAAAAAGTGTCGACAGGTCAAAAGTACAAAAAACGAAATCGCGAATTTTCAGCGGAAAATCGTACAGACCTTCTTCTTTAGCGCTCCCGAAAACCTTAGGGTAGATTTTGAGTAGAAATTCGAGATTGAAAATTTTTGAAAATCGCGAAAATTTCGTCGAAATATGATGCTTGATTTCGACGCCTCTCTGTATCTTGGAAACCAGCTGGCTCTAGATGACCTATCCTATACTGTCCGAACCATTTTGACGCTCTGAATCGACAGGTCTAAGCCAGAAGGCTCTAGGACGCCTACTTCTCGAGTAATGCCAGGAAAACCGTAAATTTCGTAATCGAAAATGTCGATTTTGCAAATATTCGCGTAGCCGTAGCGGCCAAACGGTTTGTCCTAGACTGGCACATTGTACACGCGTTTTAATCCTAATGACGATATCTTCAATTTGGCACAAGATTCGCACAGATCCGATGAGAAATGAGGGAGTTATGGCGTCTTGAAATTTTCGCGATTTTTTTGAACCTCAGGCGATGAAATTAAAAAATTTCAAAAATGGCGATTGTCGATTTTCCCTGTTTTGACGCCAACACTATATGTAATCGGACCCGCCGATTACGATAATCCAAACTAGAGTTCGCTATCTGCCTTGGTTCTCGAGACATTTACGAAAAAGTGTCGACAGGTCAAAAGTACAAAAAACGAAATCGCGAATTTTCAGCGGAAAATCGTACAGACCTTCTTCTTCAGCGCTCCCGAAAACCTTAGGGTAGATTTTGAGTAGAAATTCGAGATTGAAAATTTTTGAAAATCGCGAAAATTTCGTCGAAATATGATGCTTGATTTCGACGCCTCTCTGTATCTTGGAAACCAGCTGGCTCTAGATGACCTATCCTATATTGTCCGAACCATTTTGACGCTCTGAATCGACTGGTCTAAGCCAGAAGGCTCTAGGACGCCTACTTCTCGAGTTATGCCAGGAAAACCGTAAATTTCGTAATCGAAAATGTCGATTTTGCAAAAATTCGCGTAGCCTTAGCGACCAAACGGTTTGTCCTAGACTGGCACATTGTACACGCGTTTTAATCCTAATGACGATATCTTCAATTTGGCACAAGATTCGCACAGATCCGATGAGAAATGAGGGAGTTATGGCGTCTTGAAATTTTCGCGATTTTTTTGAACCTCAGGCGATGAAATTTAAAAATTTCAATCGCCTTTTCTGGCCTAGTCGCTTTCTTCCGTCAGATGTCACTGATTAAATTAGTGTCGCCTGATAGAACGAAACTGGTTATAGCTTGGAGACGATTTTAGCGTAAATGTAGATACAGATACAGATCCGTTGTTTAACAGATCTGTATTAATTTGTATACACATTGCTTCACTAGTTCAACCGATGAGGCCTAGATGGCCGAAACATATGTATTGAACAGAAGTAAATGCTAAAAATACGAGGTGTTTGTCCATGTTTACAGTGACGGATATGTATTTTGCATATCTGTTTCATTATATAGAAATTCGAGATTGAAAATTTTTGAAAATCGCGAAAATTTCGTCGAAATATGATGCTTGATTTCGACGCCTCTCTGTATCTTGGAAACCAGCTGGCTCTAGATGACCTATCCTATATTGTCCGAACCATTTTGACGCTCTGAATCGACTGGTCTAAGCCAGAAGGCTCTAGGACGCCTACTTCTCGAGTTATGCCAGGAAAACCGTAAATTTCGTAATCGAAAATGTCGATTTTGCAAAAATTCGCGTAGCCTTAGCGACCAAACGGTTTGTCCTAGACTGGCACATTGTACACGCGTTTTAATCCTAATGACGATATCTTCAATTTGGCACAAGATTCGCACAGATCCGATGAGAAATGAGGGAGTTATCGTGTCTTGAAATTTTCGCGATTTTTTTGAACCTCAGGCGATGAAATTTAAAAATTTCAAAAATGGCGATTGTCGATTTTCCCTGTTTTGACGCCAACACTATATGTAATCGGACCCGCCGATTACGATAATCCAAACTAGAGTTCGCTATCTGCCTTGGTTCTCGAGACATTTACGAAAAAGTGTCGACAGGTCAAAAGTACAAAAAACGAAATCGCGAATTTTCAGCGGAAAATCGTACAGACCTTCTTCTTTAGCGCTCCCGAAAACCTTAGGGTAGATTTTGAGTAGAAATCGCGAATTTTCAGCGGAAAATCGTACAGACCTTCTTCTTTAGCGCTCCCGAAAACCTTAGGGTAGATTTTGAGTAGAAATTCGAGATTGAAAATTTTTGAAAATCGCGAAAATTTCGTCGAAATATGATGCTTCATTTCGACGCCTCTCTGTATCTTGGAAACCAGCTGGCTCTAGATGACCTATCCTATACTGTCCGAACCATTTTGACGCTCTGAATCGACTGGTCTAAGCCAGAAGGCTCTAGGACGCCTACTTCTCGAGTTATGTCAGGAAAACCGTAAATTTCGTAATCGAAAATGTCGATTTTGCAAAAATTCGCGTAGCCGTAGCGGCCAAACGGTTTGTCCTAGACTGGCACATTGTACACGCGTTTTAATCCTAATGACGATATCTTCAATTTGGCACAAGATTCGCACAGATCCGATGAGAAATGAGGGAGTTATGGCGTCTTGAAATTTTCGCGATTTTTTTGAACCTCAGGCGATGAAATTAAAAAATTTCAAAAATGGCGATTGTCGATTTTCCCTGTTTTGACGCCAACACTATATGTAATCGGACCCGCCGATTACGATAATCCAAACTAGAGTTCGCTATCTGCCTTGGTTCTCGAGACATTTACGAAAAAGTGTCGACAGGTCAAAAGTACAAAAAACGAAATCGCGAATTTTCAGCGGAAAATCGTACAGACCTTCTTCTTCAGCGCTCCCGAAAACCTTAGGGTAGATTTTGAGTAGAAATTCGAGATTGAAAATTTTTGAAAATCGCGAAAATTTCGTCGAAATATGATGCTTGATTTCGACGCCTCTCTGTATCTTGGAAACCAGCTGGCTCTAGATGACCTATCCTATATTGTCCGAACCATTTTGACGCTCTGAATCGACTGGTCTAAGCCAGAAGGCTCTAGGACGCCTACTTCTCGAGTTATGCCAGGAAAACCGTAAATTTCGTAATCGAAAATGTCGATTTTGCAAAAATTCGCGTAGCCTTAGCGACCAAACGGTTTGTCCTAGACTGGCACATTGTACACGCGTTTTAATCCTAATGACGATATCTTCAATTTGGCACAAGATTCGCACAGATCCGATGAGAAATGAGGGAGTTATGGCGTCTTGAAATTTTCGCGATTTTTTTGAACCTCAGGCGATGAAATTTAAAAATTTCAATCGCCTTTTCTGGCCTAGTCGCTTTCTTCCGTCAGATGTCACTGATTAAATTAGTGTCGCCTGATAGAACGAAACTGGTTATAGCTTGGAGACGATTTTAGCGTAAATGTAGATACAGATACAGATCCGTTGTTTAACAGATCTGTATTAATTTGTATACACATTGCTTCACTAGTTCAACCGATGAGGCCTAGATGGCCGAAACATATGTATTGAACAGAAGTAAATGCTAAAAATACGAGGTGTTTGTCCATGTTTACAGTGACGGATATGTATTTTGCATATCTGTTTCATTATATAGAAATTCGAGATTGAAAATTTTTGAAAATCGCGAAAATTTCGTCGAAATATGATGCTTGATTTCGACGCCTCTCTGTATCTTGGAAACCAGCTGGCTCTAGATGACCTATCCTATATTGTCCGAACCATTTTGACGCTCTGAATCGACTGGTCTAAGCCAGAAGGCTCTAGGACGCCTACTTCTCGAGTTATGCCAGGAAAACCGTAAATTTCGTAATCGAAAATGTCGATTTTGCAAATATTCGCGTAGCCGTAGCGGCCAAACGGTTTGTCCTAGACTGGCACATTGTACACGCGTTTTAATCCTAATGACGATATCTTCAATTTGGCACAAGATTCGCACAGATCCGATGAGAAATGAGGGAGTTATGGCGTCTTGAAATTTTCGCGATTTTTTTGAACCTCAGGCGATGAAATTTAAAAATTTCAAAAATGGCGCTTGTCGATTTTCCCTGTTTTGACGCCAACACTATATGTAATCGGACCCGCCGATTACGATAATCCAAACTAGAGTTCGCTATCTGCCTTGGTTCTCGAGACATTTACGAAAAAGTGTCGACAGGTCAAAAGTACAAAAAACGAAATCGCGAATTTTCAGCGGAAAATCGTACAGACCTTCTTCTTTAGCGCTCCCGAAAACCTTAGGGTAGATTTTGAGTAGAAATCGCGAATTTTCAGCGGAAAATCGTACAGACCTTCTTCTTTAGCGCTCCCGAAAACCTTAGGGTAGATTTTGAGTAGAAATTCGAGATTGAAAATTTTTGAAAATCGCGAAAATTTCGTCGAAATATGATGCTTCATTTCGACGCCTCTCTGTATCTTGGAAACCAGCTGGCTCTAGATGACCTATCCTATACTGTCCGAACCATTTTGACGCTCTGAATCGACTGGTCTAAGCCAGAAGGCTCTAGGACGCCTACTTCTCGAGTTATGCCAGGAAAACCGTAAATTTCGTAATCGAAAATGTCGATTTTGCAAAAATTCGCGTAGCCGTAGCGGCCAAACGGTTTGTCCTAGACTGGCACATTGTACACGCGTTTTAATCCTAATGACGATATCTTCAATTTGGCACAAGATTCGCACAGATCCGATGAGAAATGAGGGAGTTATGGCGTCTTGAAATTTTCGCGATTTTTTTGAACCTCAGGCGATGAAATTTAAAAATTTCAATCGCCTTTTCTGGCCTAGTCGCTTTCTTCCGTCAGATGTCACTGATTAAATTAGTGTCGCCTGATAGAACGAAACTGGTTATAGCTTGGAGACGATTTTAGCGTAAATGTAGATACAGATACAGATCCGTTGTTTAACAGATCTGTATTAATTTGTATACACATTGCTTCACTAGTTCAACCGATGAGGCCTAGATGGCCGAAACATATGTATTGAACAGAAGTAAATGCTAAAAATACGAGGTGTTTGTCCATGTTTACAGTGACGGATATGTATTTTGCATATCTGTTTCATTATATAGAAATTCGAGATTGAAAATTTTTGAAAATCGCGAAAATTTCGTCGAAATATGATGCTTGATTTCGACGCCTCTCTGTATCTTGGAAACCAGCTGGCTCTAGATGACCTATCCTATATTGTCCGAACCATTTTGACGCTCTGAATCGACTGGTCTAAGCCAGAAGGCTCTAGGACGCCTACTTCTCGAGTTATGCCAGGAAAACCGTAAATTTCGTAATCGAAAATGTCGATTTTGCAAATATTCGCGTAGCCGTAGCGGCCAAACGGTTTGTCCTAGACTGGCACATTGTACACGCGTTTTAATCCTAATGACGATATCTTCAATTTGGCACAAGATTCGCACAGATCCGATGAGAAATGAGGGAGTTATGGCGTCTTGAAATTTTCGCGATTTTTTTGAACCTCAGGCGATGAAATTTAAAAATTTCAAAAATGGCGCTTGTCGATTTTCCCTGTTTTGACGCCAACACTATATGTAATCGGACCCGCCGATTACGATAATCCAAACTAGAGTTCGCTATCTGCCTTGGTTCTCGAGACATTTACGAAAAAGTGTCGACAGGTCAAAAGTACAAAAAACGAAATCGCGAATTTTCAGCGGAAAATCGTACAGACCTTCTTCTTTAGCGCTCCCGAAAACCTTAGGGTAGATTTTGAGTAGAAATCGCGAATTTTCAGCGGAAAATCGTACAGACCTTCTTCTTTAGCGCTCCCGAAAACCTTAGGGTAGATTTTGAGTAGAAATTCGAGATTGAAAATTTTTGAAAATCGCGAAAATTTCGTCGAAATATGATGCTTCATTTCGACGCCTCTCTGTATCTTGGAAACCAGCTGGCTCTAGATGACCTATCCTATACTGTCCGAACCATTTTGACGCTCTGAATCGACTGGTCTAAGCCAGAAGGCTCTAGGACGCCTACTTCTCGAGTTATGCCAGGAAAACCGTAAATTTCGTAATCGAAAATGTCGATTTTGCAAAAATTCGCGTAGCCTTAGCGACCAAACGGTTTGTCCTAGACTGGCACATTGTACACGCGTTTTAATCCTAATGACGATATCTTCAATTTGGCACAAGATTCGCACAGATCCGATGAGAAATGAGGGAGTTATCGTGTCTTGAAATTTTCGCGATTTTTTTGAACCTCAGGCGATGAAATTTAAAAATTTCAAAAATGGCGCTTGTCGATTTTCCCTGTTTTGACGCCAACACTATATGTAATCGGACCCGCCGATTACGATAATCCAAACTAGAGTTCGCTATCTGCCTTGGTTCTCGAGACATTTACGAAAAAGTGTCGACAGGTCAAAAGTACAAAAAACGAAATCGCGAATTTTCAGCGGAAAATCGTACAGACCTTCTTCTTTAGCGCTCCCGAAAACCTTAGGGTAGATTTTGAGTAGAAATTCGAGATTGAAAATTTTTGAAAATCGCGAAAATTTCGTCGAAATATGATGCTTCATTTCGACGCCTCTCTGTATCTTGGAAACCAGCTGGCTCTAGATGACCTATCCTATACTGTCCGAACCATTTTGACGCTCTGAATCGACTGGTCTAAGCCAGAAGGCTCTAGGACGCCTACTTCTCGAGTTATGTCAGGAAAACCGTAAATTTCGTAATCGAAAATGTCGATTTTGCAAAAATTCGCGTAGCCGTAGCGGCCAAACGGTTTGTCCTAGACTGGCACATTGTACACGCGTTTTAATCCTAATGACGATATCTTCAATTTGGCACAAGATTCGCACAGATCCGATGAGAAATGAGGGAGTTATGGCGTCTTGAAATTTTCGCGATTTTTTTGAAGGCGATGAAATTGAAAAATTTCAAAAATGGCGATTGTCGATTTTCCCTGTTTTGGCGCCAACACTATATGTAATCGGACCCGCCGATTACGATAATCCAAACTAGAGTTCGCTATCTGCCTTGGTTCTCGAGATATTTACGAAAAAGTGTCGACAGGTCAAAAGTACAAAAAACGAAATCGCGAATTTTCAGCGGAAAATCGTACAGACCTTCTTCTTTAGCGCTCCCGAAAACCTTAGGGTAGATTTTGAGTAGAAATTCGAGATTGAAAATTTTTGAAAATCGCGAAAATTTCGTCGAAATATGATGCTTGATTTCGACGCCTCTCTGTATCTTGGAAACCAGCTGGCTCTAGATGACCTATCCTATACTGTCCGAACCATTTTGACGCTCTGAATCGACAGGTCTAAGCCAGAAGGCTCTAGGACGCCTACTTCTCGAGTAATGCCAGGAAAACCGTAAATTTCGTAATCGAAAATGTCGATTTTGCAAATATTCGCGTAGCCGTAGCGGCCAAACGGTTTGTCCTAGACTGGCACATTGTACACGCGTTTTAATCCTAATGACGATATCTTCAATTTGGCACAAGATTCGCACAGATCCGATGAGAAATGAGGGAGTTATGGCGTCTTGAAATTTTCGCGATTTTTTTTGAACCTGAGGCGATGAAATTTAAAAATTAAAAAAATGGCGATTGTCGATTTTCCCTGTTTTGGCGCCAACACTATATGTAATCGGACCCGCCGATTACGATAATCCAAACTAGAGTTCGCTATCTGCCTTGGTTCTCGAGATATTTACGAAAAAGTGTCGACAGGTCAAAAGTACAAAAAACGAAATCGCGAATTTTCAGCGGAAAATCGTACAGACCTTCTTCTTTAGCGCTCCCGAAAACCTTAGGGTAGATTTTGAGTAGAAATTCGAGATTGAAAATTTTTGAAAATCGCGAAAATTTCGTCGAAATATGATGCTTGATTTCGACGCCTCTCTGTATCTTGGAAACCAGCTGGCTCTAGATGACCTATCCTATACTATCCGAACCATTTTGACGCTCTGAATCGACAGGTCTAAGCCAGAAGGCTCTAGGACGCCTACTTCTCGAGTTATGCCAGGAAAACCGTAAATTTCGTAATCGAAAATGTCGATTTTGCAAATATTCGCGTAGCCGTAGCGGCCAAACGGTTTGTCCTAGACTGGCACATTGTACACGCGTTTTAATCCTAATGACGATATCTTCAATTTGGCACAAGATTCGCACAGATCCGATGAGAAATGAGGGAGTTATGGCGTCTTGAAATTTTCGCGATTTTTTTGAACCTCAGGCGATGAAATTTAAAAATTTCAAAAATGGCGCTTGTCGATTTTCCCTGTTTTGACGCCAACACTATATGTAATCGGACCCGCCGATTACGATAATCCAAACTAGAGTTCGCTATCTGCCTTGGTTCTCGAGACATTTACGAAAAAGTGTCGACAGGTCAAAAGTACAAAAAACGAAATCGCGAATTTTCAGCGGAAAATCGTACAGACCTTCTTCTTTAGCGCTCCCGAAAACCTTAGGGTAGATTTTGAGTAGAAATCGCGAATTTTCAGCGGAAAATCGTACAGACCTTCTTCTTTAGCGCTCCCGAAAACCTTAGGGTAGATTTTGAGTAGAAATTCGAGATTGAAAATTTTTGAAAATCGCGAAAATTTCGTCGAAATATGATGCTTCATTTCGACGCCTCTCTGTATCTTGGAAACCAGCTGGCTCTAGATGACCTATCCTATACTGTCCGAACCATTTTGACGCTCTGAATCGACTGGTCTAAGCCAGAAGGCTCTAGGACGCCTACTTCTCGAGTTATGCCAGGAAAACCGTAAATTTCGTAATCGAAAATGTCGATTTTGCAAAAATTCGCGTAGCCGTAGCGGCCAAACGGTTTGTCCTAGACTGGCACATTGTACACGCGTTTTAATCCTAATGACGATATCTTCAATTTGGCACAAGATTCGCACAGATCCGATGAGAAATGAGGGAGTTATGGCGTCTTGAAATTTTCGCGATTTTTTTGAACCTCAGGCGATGAAATTTAAAAATTTCAATCGCCTTTTCTGGCCTAGTCGCTTTCTTCCGTCAGATGTCACTGATTAAATTAGTGTCGCCTGATAGAACGAAACTGGTTATAGCTTGGAGACGATTTTAGCGTAAATGTAGATACAGATACAGATCCGTTGTTTAACAGATCTGTATTAATTTGTATACACATTGCTTCACTAGTTCAACCGATGAGGCCTAGATGGCCGAAACATATGTATTGAACAGAAGTAAATGCTAAAAATACGAGGTGTTTGTCCATGTTTACAGTGACGGATATGTATTTTGCATATCTGTTTCATTATATAGAAATTCGAGATTGAAAATTTTTGAAAATCGCGAAAATTTCGTCGAAATATGATGCTTGATTTCGACGCCTCTCTGTATCTTGGAAACCAGCTGGCTCTAGATGACCTATCCTATATTGTCCGAACCATTTTGACGCTCTGAATCGACTGGTCTAAGCCAGAAGGCTCTAGGACGCCTACTTCTCGAGTTATGCCAGGAAAACCGTAAATTTCGTAATCGAAAATGTCGATTTTGCAAATATTCGCGTAGCCGTAGCGGCCAAACGGTTTGTCCTAGACTGGCACATTGTACACGCGTTTTAATCCTAATGACGATATCTTCAATTTGGCACAAGATTCGCACAGATCCGATGAGAAATGAGGGAGTTATGGCGTCTTGAAATTTTCGCGATTTTTTTGAACCTCAGGCGATGAAATTTAAAAATTTCAAAAATGGCGCTTGTCGATTTTCCCTGTTTTGACGCCAACACTATATGTAATCGGACCCGCCGATTACGATAATCCAAACTAGAGTTCGCTATCTGCCTTGGTTCTCGAGACATTTACGAAAAAGTGTCGACAGGTCAAAAGTACAAAAAACGAAATCGCGAATTTTCAGCGGAAAATCGTACAGACCTTCTTCTTTAGCGCTCCCGAAAACCTTAGGGTAGATTTTGAGTAGAAATCGCGAATTTTCAGCGGAAAATCGTACAGACCTTCTTCTTTAGCGCTCCCGAAAACCTTAGGGTAGATTTTGAGTAGAAATTCGAGATTGAAAATTTTTGAAAATCGCGAAAATTTCGTCGAAATATGATGCTTCATTTCGACGCCTCTCTGTATCTTGGAAACCAGCTGGCTCTAGATGACCTATCCTATAC
Organism: Melolontha melolontha; assembly: GCA_935421215.2. Lineage (NCBI taxonomy): Eukaryota > Metazoa > Arthropoda > Insecta > Coleoptera > Scarabaeidae > Melolontha > Melolontha melolontha. Next base: position 65,100,664 of record OW285241.1, on the reverse strand, counting down.
TGTCCGAACCATTTTGACGCTCTGAATCGACTGGTCTAAGCCAGAAGGCTCTAGGACGCCTACTTCTCGAGTTATGCCAGGAAAACCGTAAATTTCGTAATCGAAAATGTCGATTTTGCAAAAATTCGCGTAGCCGTAGCGGCCAAACGGTTTGTCCTAGACTGGCACATTGTACACGCGTTTTAATCCTAATGACGATATCTTCAATTTGGCACAAGATTCGCACAGATCCGATGAGAAATGAGGGAGTTATGGCGTCTTGAAATTTTCGCGATTTTTTTGAACCTCAGGCGATGAAATTAAAAAATTTCAAAAATGGCGATTGTCGATTTTCCCTGTTTTGACGCCAACACTATATGTAATCGGACCCGCCGATTACGATAATCCAAACTAGAGTTCGCTATCTGCCTTGGTTCTCGAGACATTTACGAAAAAGTGTCGACAGGTCAAAAGTACAAAAAACGAAATCGCGAATTTTCAGCGGAAAATCGTACAGACCTTCTTCTTCAGCGCTCCCGAAAACCTTAGGGTAGATTTTGAGTAGAAATTCGAGATTGAAAATTTTTGAAAATCGCGAAAATTTCGTCGAAATATGATGCTTGATTTCGACGCCTCTCTGTATCTTGGAAACCAGCTGGCTCTAGATGACCTATCCTATATTGTCCGAACCATTTTGACGCTCTGAATCGACTGGTCTAAGCCAGAAGGCTCTAGGACGCCTACTTCTCGAGTTATGCCAGGAAAACCGTAAATTTCGTAATCGAAAATGTCGATTTTGCAAAAATTCGCGTAGCCTTAGCGACCAAACGGTTTGTCCTAGACTGGCACATTGTACACGCGTTTTAATCCTAATGACGATATCTTCAATTTGGCACAAGATTCGCACAGATCCGATGAGAAATGAGGGAGTTATGGCGTCTTGAAATTTTCGCGATTTTTTTGAACCTCAGGCGATGAAATTTAAAAATTTCAATCGCCTTTTCTGGCCTAGTCGCTTTCTTCCGTCAGATGTCACTGATTAAATTAGTGTCGCCTGATAGAACGAAACTGGTTATAGCTTGGAGACGATTTTAGCGTAAATGTAGATACAGATACAGATCCGTTGTTTAACAGATCTGTATTAATTTGTATACACATTGCTTCACTAGTTCAACCGATGAGGCCTAGATGGCCGAAACATATGTATTGAACAGAAGTAAATGCTAAAAATACGAGGTGTTTGTCCATGTTTACAGTGACGGATATGTATTTTGCATATCTGTTTCATTATATAGAAATTCGAGATTGAAAATTTTTGAAAATCGCGAAAATTTCGTCGAAATATGATGCTTGATTTCGACGCCTCTCTGTATCTTGGAAACCAGCTGGCTCTAGATGACCTATCCTATATTGTCCGAACCATTTTGACGCTCTGAATCGACTGGTCTAAGCCAGAAGGCTCTAGGACGCCTACTTCTCGAGTTATGCCAGGAAAACCGTAAATTTCGTAATCGAAAATGTCGATTTTGCAAATATTCGCGTAGCCGTAGCGGCCAAACGGTTTGTCCTAGACTGGCACATTGTACACGCGTTTTAATCCTAATGACGATATCTTCAATTTGGCACAAGATTCGCACAGATCCGATGAGAAATGAGGGAGTTATGGCGTCTTGAAATTTTCGCGATTTTTTTGAACCTCAGGCGATGAAATTTAAAAATTTCAAAAATGGCGCTTGTCGATTTTCCCTGTTTTGACGCCAACACTATATGTAATCGGACCCGCCGATTACGATAATCCAAACTAGAGTTCGCTATCTGCCTTGGTTCTCGAGACATTTACGAAAAAGTGTCGACAGGTCAAAAGTACAAAAAACGAAATCGCGAATTTTCAGCGGAAAATCGTACAGACCTTCTTCTTTAGCGCTCCCGAAAACCTTAGGGTAGATTTTGAGTAGAAATCGCGAATTTTCAGCGGAAAATCGTACAGACCTTCTTCTTTAGCGCTCCCGAAAACCTTAGGGTAGATTTTGAGTAGAAATTCGAGATTGAAAATTTTTGAAAATCGCGAAAATTTCGTCGAAATATGATGCTTCATTTCGACGCCTCTCTGTATCTTGGAAACCAGCTGGCTCTAGATGACCTATCCTATACTGTCCGAACCATTTTGACGCTCTGAATCGACTGGTCTAAGCCAGAAGGCTCTAGGACGCCTACTTCTCGAGTTATGCCAGGAAAACCGTAAATTTCGTAATCGAAAATGTCGATTTTGCAAAAATTCGCGTAGCCTTAGCGACCAAACGGTTTGTCCTAGACTGGCACATTGTACACGCGTTTTAATCCTAATGACGATATCTTCAATTTGGCACAAGATTCGCACAGATCCGATGAGAAATGAGGGAGTTATGGCGTCTTGAAATTTTCGCGATTTTTTTGAACCTCAGGCGATGAAATTTAAAAATTTCAAAAATGGCGATTGTCGATTTTCCCTGTTTTGACGCCAACACTATTTGTAATCGGACCCGCCGATTACGATAATCCAAACTAGAGTTCGCTATCTGCCTTGGTTCTCGAGACATTTACGAAAAAGTGTCGACAGGTCAAAAGTACAAAAAACGAAATCGCGAATTTTCAGCGGAAAATCGTACAGACCTTCTTCTTTAGCGGTCCCGAAAACCTTAGGGTAGATTTTGAGTAGAAATTCGAGATTGAAAATTTTTGAAAATCGCGAAAATTTCGTCGAAATATGATGCTTGATTTCGACGCCTCTCTGTATCTTGGAAACCAGCTGGCTCTAGATGACCTATCCTATACTGTCCGAACCATTTTGACGCTCTGAATCGACTGGTCTAAGCCAGAAGGCTCTAGGACGCCTACTTCTCGAGTTATGCCAGGAAAACCGTAAATTTCGTAATCGAAAATGTCGATTTTGCAAAAATTCGCGTAGCCTTAGCGACCAAACGGTTTGTCCTAGACTGGCACATTGTACACGCGTTTTAATCCTAATGACGATATCTTCAATTTGGCACAAGATTCGCACAGATCCGATGAGAAATGAGGGAGTTATCGTGTCTTGAAATTTTCGCGATTTTTTTGAACCTCAGGCGATGAAATTTAAAAATTTCAAAAATGGCGATTGTCGATTTTCCCTGTTTTGACGCCAACACTATATGTAATCGGACCCGCCGATTACGATAATCCAAACTAGAGTTCGCTATCTGCCTTGGTTCTCGAGACATTTACGAAAAAGTGTCGACAGGTCAAAAGTACAAAAAACGAAATCGCGAATTTTCAGCGGAAAATCGTACAGACCTTCTTTAGCGCTCCCGAAAACCTTAGGGTAGATTTTGAGTAGAAATCGCGAATTTTCAGCGGAAAATCGTACAGACCTTCTTCTTTAGCGCTCCCGAAAACCTTAGGGTAGATTTTGAGTAGAAATTCGAGATTGAAAATTTTTGAAAATCGCGAAAATTTCGTCGAAATATGATGCTTCATTTCGACGCCTCTCTGTATCTTGGAAACCAGCTGGCTCTAGATGACCTATCCTATACTGTCCGAACCATTTTGACGCTCTGAATCGACTGGTCTAAGCCAGAAGGCTCTAGGACGCCTACTTCTCGAGTTATGTCAGGAAAACCGTAAATTTCGTAATCGAAAATGTCGATTTTGCAAAAATTCGCGTAGCCGTAGCGGCCAAACGGTTTGTCCTAGACTGGCACATTGTACACGCGTTTTAATCCTAATGACGATATCTTCAATTTGGCACAAGATTCGCACAGATCCGATGAGAAATGAGGGAGTTATGGCGTCTTGAAATTTTCGCGATTTTTTTGAACCTCAGGCGATGAAATTAAAAAATTTCAAAAATGGCGATTGTCGATTTTCCCTGTTTTGACGCCAACACTATATGTAATCGGACCCGCCGATTACGATAATCCAAACTAGAGTTCGCTATCTGCCTTGGTTCTCGAGACACTTACGAAAAAGTGTCGACAGGTCAAAAGTACAAAAAACGAAATCGCGAATTTTCAGCGGAAAATCGTACAGACCTTCTTCTTCAGCGCTCCCGAAAACCTTAGGGTAGATTTTGAGTAGAAATTCGAGATTGAAAATTTTTGAAAATCGCGAAAATTTCGTCGAAATATGATGCTTGATTTCGACGCCTCTCTGTATCTTGGAAACCAGCTGGCTCTAGATGACCTATCCTATATTGTCCGAACCATTTTGACGCTCTGAATCGACTGGTCTAAGCCAGAAGGCTCTAGGACGCCTACTTCTCGAGTTATGCCAGGAAAACCGTAAATTTCGTAATCGAAAATGTCGATTTTGCAAAAATTCGCGTAGCCTTAGCGACCAAACGGTTTGTCCTAGACTGGCACATTGTACACGCGTTTTAATCCTAATGACGATATCTTCAATTTGGCACAAGATTCGCACAGATCCGATGAGAAATGAGGGAGTTATGGCGTCTTGAAATTTTCGCGATTTTTTTGAACCTCAGGCGATGAAATTTAAAAATTTCAAAAATGGCGATTGTCGATTTTCCCTGTTTTGACGCCAACACTATTTGTAATCGGACCCGCCGATTACGATAATCCAAACTAGAGTTCGCCATCTGCCTTGGTTCTCGAGACATTTACGAAAAAGTGTCGACAGGTCAAAAGTACAAAAAACGAAATCGCGAATTTTCAGCGGAAAATCGTACAGACCTTCTTCTTTAGCGGTCCCGAAAACCTTAGGGTAGATTTTGAGTAGAAATTCGAGATTGAAAATTTTTGAAAATCGCGAAAATTTCGTCGAAATATGATGCTTGATTTCGACGCCTCTCTGTATCTTGGAAACCAGCTGGCTCTAGATGACCTATCCTATACTGTCCGAACCATTTTGACGCTCTGAATCGACTGGTCTAAGCCAGAAGGCTCTAGGACGCCTACTTCTCGAGTTATGCCAGGAAAACCGTAAATTTCGTAATCGAAAATGTCGATTTTGCAAAAATTCGCGTAGCCTTAGCGACCAAACGGTTTGTCCTAGACTGGCACATTGTACACGCGTTTTAATCCTAATGACGATATCTTCAATTTGGCACAAGATTCGCACAGATCCGATGAGAAATGAGGGAGTTATCGTGTCTTGAAATTTTCGCGATTTTTTTGAACCTCAGGCGATGAAATTAAAAAATTTCAAAAATGGCGATTGTCGATTTTCCCTGTTTTGACGCCAACACTATATGTAATCGGACCCGCCGATTACGATAATCCAAACTAGAGTTCGCTATCTGCCTTGGTTCTCGAGACATTTACGAAAAAGTGTCGACAGGTCAAAAGTACAAAAAACGAAATCGCGAATTTTCAGCGGAAAATCGTACAGACCTTCTTCTTCAGCGCTCCCGAAAACCTTAGGGTAGATTTTGAGTAGAAATTCGAGATTGAAAATTTTTGAAAATCGCGAAAATTTCGTCGAAATATGATGCTTGATTTCGACGCCTCTCTGTATCTTGGAAACCAGCTGGCTCTAGATGACCTATCCTATATTGTCCGAACCATTTTGACGCTCTGAATCGACTGGTCTAAGCCAGAAGGCTCTAGGACGCCTACTTCTCGAGTTATGCCAGGAAAACCGTAAATTTCGTAATCGAAAATGTCGATTTTGCAAATATTCGCGTAGCCGTAGCGGCCAAACGGTTTGTCCTAGACTGGCACATTGTACACGCGTTTTAATCCTAATGACGATATCTTCAATTTGGCACAAGATTCGCACAGATCCGATGAGAAATGAGGGAGTTATGGCGTCTTGAAATTTTCGCGATTTTTTTGAACCTCAGGCGATGAAATTTAAAAATTTCAAAAATGGCGCTTGTCGATTTTCCCTGTTTTGACGCCAACACTATATGTAATCGGACCCGCCGATTACGATAATCCAAACTAGAGTTCGCTATCTGCCTTGGTTCTCGAGACATTTACGAAAAAGTGTCGACAGGTCAAAAGTACAAAAAACGAAATCGCGAATTTTCAGCGGAAAATCGTACAGACCTTCTTCTTTAGCGCTCCCGAAAACCTTAGGGTAGATTTTGAGTAGAAATCGCGAATTTTCAGCGGAAAATCGTACAGACCTTCTTCTTTAGCGCTCCCGAAAACCTTAGGGTAGATTTTGAGTAGAAATTCGAGATTGAAAATTTTTGAAAATCGCGAAAATTTCGTCGAAATATGATGCTTCATTTCGACGCCTCTCTGTATCTTGGAAACCAGCTGGCTCTAGATGACCTATCCTATACTGTCCGAACCATTTTGACGCTCTGAATCGACTGGTCTAAGCCAGAAGGCTCTAGGACGCCTACTTCTCGAGTTATGCCAGGAAAACCGTAAATTTCGTAATCGAAAATGTCGATTTTGCAAAAATTCGCGTAGCCTTAGCGACCAAACGGTTTGTCCTAGACTGGCACATTGTACACGCGTTTTAATCCTAATGACGATATCTTCAATTTGGCACAAGATTCGCACAGATCCGATGAGAAATGAGGGAGTTATGGCGTCTTGAAATTTTCGCGATTTTTTTGAACCTCAGGCGATGAAATTTAAAAATTTCAAAAATGGCGATTGTCGATTTTCCCTGTTTTGACGCCAACACTATATGTAATCGGACCCGCCGATTACGATAATCCAAACTAGAGTTCGCTATCTGCCTTGGTTCTCGAGACATTTACGAAAAAGTGTCGACAGGTCAAAAGTACAAAAAACGAAATCGCGAATTTTCAGCGGAAAATCGTACAGACCTTCTTCTTTAGCGGTCCCGAAAACCTTAGGGTAGATTTTGAGTAGAAATTCGAGATTGAAAATTTTTGAAAATCGCGAAAATTTCGTCGAAATATGATGCTTGATTTCGACGCCTCTCTGTATCTTGGAAACCAGCTGGCTCTAGATGACCTATCCTATACTGTCCGAACCATTTTGACGCTCTGAATCGACTGGTCTAAGCCAGAAGGCTCTAGGACGCCTACTTCTCGAGTTATGCCAGGAAAACCGTAAATTTCGTAATCGAAAATGTCGATTTTGCAAAAATTCGCGTAGCCTTAGCGACCAAACGGTTTGTCCTAGACTGGCACATTGTACACGCGTTTTAATCCTAATGACGATATCTTCAATTTGGCACAAGATTCGCACAGATCCGATGAGAAATGAGGGAGTTATGGCGTCTTGAAATTTTCGCGATTTTTTTGAACCTCAGGCGATGAAATTTAAAAATTTCAATCGCCTTTTCTGGCCTAGTCGCTTTCTTCCGTCAGATGTCACTGATTAAATTAGTGTCGCCTGATAGAACGAAACTGGTTATAGCTTGGAGACGATTTTAGCGTAAATGTAGATACAGATACAGATCCGTTGTTTAACAGATCTGTATTAATTTGTATACACATTGCTTCACTAGTTCAACCGATGAGGCCTAGATGGCCGAAACATATGTATTGAACAGAAGTAAATGCTAAAAATACGAGGTGTTTGTCCATGTTTACAGTGACGGATATGTATTTTGCATATCTGTTTCATTATATAGAAATTCGAGATTGAAAATTTTTGAAAATCGCGAAAATTTCGTCGAAATATGATGCTTGATTTCGACGCCTCTCTGTATCTTGGAAACCAGCTGGCTCTAGATGACCTATCCTATATTGTCCGAACCATTTTGACGCTCTGAATCGACTGGTCTAAGCCAGAAGGCTCTAGGACGCCTACTTCTCGAGTTATGCCAGGAAAACCGTAAATTTCGTAATCGAAAATGTCGATTTTGCAAAAATTCGCGTAGCCTTAGCGACCAAACGGTTTGTCCTAGACTGGCACATTGTACACGCGTTTTAATCCTAATGACGATATCTTCAATTTGGCACAAGATTCGCACAGATCCGATGAGAAATGAGGGAGTTATCGTGTCTTGAAATTTTCGCGATTTTTTTGAACCTCAGGCGATGAAATTTAAAAATTTCAAAAATGGCGATTGTCGATTTTCCCTGTTTTGACGCCAACACTATATGTAATCGGACCCGCCGATTACGATAATCCAAACTAGAGTTCGCTATCTGCCTTGGTTCTCGAGACATTTACGAAAAAGTGTCGACAGGTCAAAAGTACAAAAAACGAAATCGCGAATTTTCAGCGGAAAATCGTACAGACCTTCTTCTTTAGCGCTCCCGAAAACCTTAGGGTAGATTTTGAGTAGAAATCGCGAATTTTCAGCGGAAAATCGTACAGACCTTCTTCTTTAGCGCTCCCGAAAACCTTAGGGTAGATTTTGAGTAGAAATTCGAGATTGAAAATTTTTGAAAATCGCGAAAATTTCGTCGAAATATGATGCTTCATTTCGACGCCTCTCTGTATCTTGGAAACCAGCTGGCTCTAGATGACCTATCCTATACTGTCCGAACCATTTTGACGCTCTGAATCGACTGGTCTAAGCCAGAAGGCTCTAGGACGCCTACTTCTCGAGTTATGTCAGGAAAACCGTAAATTTCGTAATCGAAAATGTCGATTTTGCAAAAATTCGCGTAGCCGTAGCGGCCAAACGGTTTGTCCTAGACTGGCACATTGTACACGCGTTTTAATCCTAATGACGATATCTTCAATTTGGCACAAGATTCGCACAGATCCGATGAGAAATGAGGGAGTTATGGCGTCTTGAAATTTTCGCGATTTTTTTGAACCTCAGGCGATGAAATTAAAAAATTTCAAAAATGGCGATTGTCGATTTTCCCTGTTTTGACGCCAACACTATATGTAATCGGACCCGCCGATTACGATAATCCAAACTAGAGTTCGCTATCTGCCTTGGTTCTCGAGACATTTACGAAAAAGTGTCGACAGGTCAAAAGTACAAAAAACGAAATCGCGAATTTTCAGCGGAAAATCGTACAGACCTTCTTCTTCAGCGCTCCCGAAAACCTTAGGGTAGATTTTGAGTAGAAATTCGAGATTGAAAATTTTTGAAAATCGCGAAAATTTCGTCGAAATATGATGCTTGATTTCGACGCCTCTCTGTATCTTGGAAACCAGCTGGCTCTAGATGACCTATCCTATATTGTCCGAACCATTTTGACGCTCTGAATCGACTGGTCTAAGCCAGAAGGCTCTAGGACGCCTACTTCTCGAGTTATGCCAGGAAAACCGTAAATTTCGTAATCGAAAATGTCGATTTTGCAAAAATTCGCGTAGCCTTAGCGACCAAACGGTTTGTCCTAGACTGGCACATTGTACACGCGTTTTAATCCTAATGACGATATCTTCAATTTGGCACAAGATTCGCACAGATCCGATGAGAAATGAGGGAGTTATGGCGTCTTGAAATTTTCGCGATTTTTTTGAACCTCAGGCGATGAAATTTAAAAATTTCAATCGCCTTTTCTGGCCTAGTCGCTTTCTTCCGTCAGATGTCACTGATTAAATTAGTGTCGCCTGATAGAACGAAACTGGTTATAGCTTGGAGACGATTTTAGCGTAAATGTAGATACAGATACAGATCCGTTGTTTAACAGATCTGTATTAATTTGTATACACATTGCTTCACTAGTTCAACCGATGAGGCCTAGATGGCCGAAACATATGTATTGAACAGAAGTAAATGCTAAAAATACGAGGTGTTTGTCCATGTTTACAGTGACGGATATGTATTTTGCATATCTGTTTCATTATATAGAAATTCGAGATTGAAAATTTTTGAAAATCGCGAAAATTTCGTCGAAATATGATGCTTGATTTCGACGCCTCTCTGTATCTTGGAAACCAGCTGGCTCTAGATGACCTATCCTATATTGTCCGAACCATTTTGACGCTCTGAATCGACTGGTCTAAGCCAGAAGGCTCTAGGACGCCTACTTCTCGAGTTATGCCAGGAAAACCGTAAATTTCGTAATCGAAAATGTCGATTTTGCAAATATTCGCGTAGCCGTAGCGGCCAAACGGTTTGTCCTAGACTGGCACATTGTACACGCGTTTTAATCCTAATGACGATATCTTCAATTTGGCACAAGATTCGCACAGATCCGATGAGAAATGAGGGAGTTATGGCGTCTTGAAATTTTCGCGATTTTTTTGAACCTCAGGCGATGAAATTTAAAAATTTCAAAAATGGCGCTTGTCGATTTTCCCTGTTTTGACGCCAACACTATATGTAATCGGACCCGCCGATTACGATAATCCAAACTAGAGTTCGCTATCTGCCTTGGTTCTCGAGACATTTACGAAAAAGTGTCGACAGGTCAAAAGTACAAAAAACGAAATCGCGAATTTTCAGCGGAAAATCGTACAGACCTTCTTCTTTAGCGCTCCCGAAAACCTTAGGGTAGATTTTGAGTAGAAATCGCGAATTTTCAGCGGAAAATCGTACAGACCTTCTTCTTTAGCGCTCCCGAAAACCTTAGGGTAGATTTTGAGTAGAAATTCGAGATTGAAAATTTTTGAAAATCGCGAAAATTTCGTCGAAATATGATGCTTCATTTCGACGCCTCTCTGTATCTTGGAAACCAGCTGGCTCTAGATGACCTATCCTATACTGTCCGAACCATTTTGACGCTCTGAATCGACTGGTCTAAGCCAGAAGGCTCTAGGACGCCTACTTCTCGAGTTATGCCAGGAAAACCGTAAATTTCGTAATCGAAAATGTCGATTTTGCAAAAATTCGCGTAGCCTTAGCGACCAAACGGTTTGTCCTAGACTGGCACATTGTACACGCGTTTTAATCCTAATGACGATATCTTCAATTTGGCACAAGATTCGCACAGATCCGATGAGAAATGAGGGAGTTATCGTGTCTTGAAATTTTCGCGATTTTTTTGAACCTCAGGCGATGAAATTTAAAAATTTCAAAAATGGCGATTGTCGATTTTCCCTGTTTTGACGCCAACACTATATGTAATCGGACCCGCCGATTACGATAATCCAAACTAGAGTTCGCTATCTGCCTTGGTTCTCGAGACATTTACGAAAAAGTGTCGACAGGTCAAAAGTACAAAAAACGAAATCGCGAATTTTCAGCGGAAAATCGTACAGACCTTCTTCTTTAGCGCTCCCGAAAACCTTAGGGTAGATTTTGAGTAGAAATCGCGAATTTTCAGCGGAAAATCGTACAGACCTTCTTCTTTAGCGCTCCCGAAAACCTTAGGGTAGATTTTGAGTAGAAATTCGAGATTGAAAATTTTTGAAAATCGCGAAAATTTCGTCGAAATATGATGCTTCATTTCGACGCCTCTCTGTATCTTGGAAACCAGCTGGCTCTAGATGACCTATCCTATACTGTCCGAACCATTTTGACGCTCTGAATCGACTGGTCTAAGCCAGAAGGCTCTAGGACGCCTACTTCTCGAGTTATGTCAGGAAAACCGTAAATTTCGTAATCGAAAATGTCGATTTTGCAAAAATTCGCGTAGCCGTAGCGGCCAAACGGTTTGTCCTAGACTGGCACATTGTACACGCGTTTTAATCCTAATGACGATATCTTCAATTTGGCACAAGATTCGCACAGATCCGATGAGAAATGAGGGAGTTATGGCGTCTTGAAATTTTCGCGATTTTTTTGAACCTCAGGCGATGAAATTAAAAAATTTCAAAAATGGCGATTGTCGATTTTCCCTGTTTTGACGCCAACACTATATGTAATCGGACCCGCCGATTACGATAATCCAAACTAGAGTTCGCTATCTGCCTTGGTTCTCGAGACATTTACGAAAAAGTGTCGACAGGTCAAAAGTACAAAAAACGAAATCGCGAATTTTCAGCGGAAAATCGTACAGACCTTCTTCTTCAGCGCTCCCGAAAACCTTAGGGTAGATTTTGAGTAGAAATTCGAGATTGAAAATTTTTGAAAATCGCGAAAATTTCGTCGAAATATGATGCTTGATTTCGACGCCTCTCTGTATCTTGGAAACCAGCTGGCTCTAGATGACCTATCCTATATTGTCCGAACCATTTTGACGCTCTGAATCGACTGGTCTAAGCCAGAAGGCTCTAGGACGCCTACTTCTCGAGTTATGCCAGGAAAACCGTAAATTTCGTAATCGAAAATGTCGATTTTGCAAAAATTCGCGTAGCCTTAGCGACCAAACGGTTTGTCCTAGACTGGCACATTGTACACGCGTTTTAATCCTAATGACGATATCTTCAATTTGGCACAAGATTCGCACAGATCCGATGAGAAATGAGGGAGTTATGGCGTCTTGAAATTTTCGCGATTTTTTTGAACCTCAGGCGATGAAATTTAAAAATTTCAATCGCCTTTTCTGGCCTAGTCGCTTTCTTCCGTCAGATGTCACTGATTAAATTAGTGTCGCCTGATAGAACGAAACTGGTTATAGCTTGGAGACGATTTTAGCGTAAATGTAGATACAGATACAGATCCGTTGTTTAACAGATCTGTATTAATTTGTATACACATTGCTTCACTAGTTCAACCGATGAGGCCTAGATGGCCGAAACATATGTATTGAACAGAAGTAAATGCTAAAAATACGAGGTGTTTGTCCATGTTTACAGTGACGGATATGTATTTTGCATATCTGTTTCATTATATAGAAATTCGAGATTGAAAATTTTTGAAAATCGCGAAAATTTCGTCGAAATATGATGCTTGATTTCGACGCCTCTCTGTATCTTGGAAACCAGCTGGCTCTAGATGACCTATCCTATATTGTCCGAACCATTTTGACGCTCTGAATCGACTGGTCTAAGCCAGAAGGCTCTAGGACGCCTACTTCTCGAGTTATGCCAGGAAAACCGTAAATTTCGTAATCGAAAATGTCGATTTTGCAAAAATTCGCGTAGCCTTAGCGACCAAACGGTTTGTCCTAGACTGGCACATTGTACACGCGTTTTAATCCTAATGACGATATCTTCAATTTGGCACAAGATTCGCACAGATCCGATGAGAAATGAGGGAGTTATCGTGTCTTGAAATTTTCGCGATTTTTTTGAACCTCAGGCGATGAAATTTAAAAATTTCAAAAATGGCGATTGTCGATTTTCCCTGTTTTGACGCCAACACTATATGTAATCGGACCCGCCGATTACGATAATCCAAACTAGAGTTCGCTATCTGCCTTGGTTCTCGAGACATTTACGAAAAAGTGTCGACAGGTCAAAAGTACAAAAAACGAAATCGCGAATTTTCAGCGGAAAATCGTACAGACCTTCTTCTTTAGCGCTCCCGAAAACCTTAGGGTAGATTTTGAGTAGAAATTCGAGATTGAAAATTTTTGAAAATCGCGAAAATTTCGTCGAAATATGATGCTTCATTTCGACGCCTCTCTGTATCTTGGAAACCAGCTGGCTCTAGATGACCTATCCTATACTGTCCGAACCATTTTGACGCTCTGAATCGACTGGTCTAAGCCAGAAGGCTCTAGGACGCCTACTTCTCGAGTTATGTCAGGAAAACCGTAAATTTCGTAATCGAAAATGTCGATTTTGCAAAAATTCGCGTAGCCGTAGCGGCCAAACGGTTTGTCCTAGACTGGCACATTGTACACGCGTTTTAATCCTAATGACGATATCTTCAATTTGGCACAAGATTCGCACAGATCCGATGAGAAATGAGGGAGTTATGGCGTCTTGAAATTTTCGCGATTTTTTTGAAGGCGATGAAATTTAAAAATTTCAAAAATGGCGATTGTCGATTTTCCCTGTTTTGACGCCAACACTATATGTATTCGGACCCGCCGATTACGATAATCCAAACTAGAGTTCGCTATCTGCCTTGGTTCTCGAGATATTTACGAAAAAGTGTCGACAGGTCAAAAGTACAAAAAACGAAATCGCGAATTTTCAGCGGAAAATCGTACAGACCTTCTTCTTTAGCGCTCCCGAAAACCTTAGGGTAAATTTTGAGTAGAAATTCGAGATTGAAAATTTTTGAAAATCGCGAAAACTTCGTCGAAATATTTGATTTCGACGCCTTGATTTCGACGCCTCTCTGTATCTTCGAAACCAGCTGGCTCTAGATGACCTATCCTATACTGTCCGAACCATTTTGACGCTCTGAATCGACTGGTCTAAGCCAGAAGGCTCTAGGACGCCTACTTCTCGAGTTATGCCAGGAAAACCGTAAATTTCGTAATCGAAAATGTCGATTTTGCAAAAATTCGCGTAGCCGTAGCGGCCAAACGGTTTGTCCTAGACTGGCACATTGTACACGCGTTTTAATCCTAATGACGATATCTTCAATTTGGCACAAGATTCGCACAGATCCGATGAGAAATGAGGGAGTTATGGCGTCTTGAAATTTTCGCGATTTTTTTGAACCTGAGGCGATGAAATTTAAAAATTAAAAAAATGGCGATTGTCGATTTTCCCTGTTTTGGCGCCGACACTATATGTAATCGGACCCGCCGATTACGATAATCCAAACTAGAGTTCGCTATCTGCCTTGGTTCTCGAGATATTTACGAAAAAGTGTCGACAGGTCAAAAGTACAAAAAACGAAATCGCGAATTTTCAGCGGAAAATCGTACAGACCTTCTTCTAGCGCTCCCGAAAACCTTAGGGTAGATTTTGAGTAGAAATTCGAGATTGAAAATTTTTGAAAATCGCGAAAATTTCGTCGAAATATGATGCTTGATTTCGACGCCTCTCTGTATCCTGGAAACCAGCTGGCTCTAGATGACCTATCCTATACTGTCCGAACCATTTTGACGCTCTGAATCGACAGGTCTAAGCCAGAAGGCTCTAGGACGCCTACTTCTCGAGTAATGCCAGGAAAACCGTAAATTTCGTAATCGAAAATGTCGATTTTGCAAATATTCGCGTAGCCGTAGCGGCCAAATGGTTTGTCCTAGACTGGCACATTGTACACGCGTTTTAATCCTAATGACGATATCTTCAATTTGGCACAAGATTCGCACAGATCCGATGAGAAATGAGGGAGTTATGGCGTCTTGAAATTTTCGCGATTTTTTTTGAACCTGAGGCGATGAAATTTAAAAATTAAAAAAATGGCGATTGTCGATTTTCCCTGTTTTGGCGCCAACACTATATGTAATCGGACCCGCCGATTACGATAATCCAAACTAGAGTTCGCTATCTGCCTTGGTTCTCGAGATATTTACGAAAAAGTGTCGACAGGTCAAAAGTACAAAAAACGAAATCGCGAATTTTCAGCGGAAAATCGTACAGACCTTCTTCTTTAGCGCTCCCGAAAACCTTAGGGTAGATTTTGAGTAGAAATCGCGAATTTTCAGCGGAAAATCGTACAGACCTTCTTCTTTAGCGCTCCCGAAAACCTTAGGGTAGATTTTGAGTAGAAATTCGAGATTGAAAATTTTTGAAAATCGCGAAAATTTCGTCGAAATATGATGCTTCATTTCGACGCCTCTCTGTATCTTGGAAACCAGCTGGTTCTAGATGACCTATCCTATACTGTCCGAACCATTTTGACGCTCTGAATCGACTGGTCTAAGCCAGAAGGCTCTAGGACGCCTACTTCTCGAGTTATGTCAGGAAAACCGTAAATTTCGTAATCGAAAATGTCGATTTTGCAAAAATTCGCGTAGCCTTAGCGACCAAACGGTTTGTCCTAGACTGGCACATTGTACACGCGTTTTAATCCTAATGACGATATCTTCAATTTGGCACAAGATTCGCACAGATCCGATGAGAAATGAGGGAGTTATGGCGTCTTGAAATTTTCGCGATTTTTTTGAACCTCAGGCGATGAAATTTAAAAATTTCAAAAATGGCGATTGTCGATTTTCCCTGTTTTGACGCCAACACTATATGTAATCGGACCCGCCGATTACGATAATCCAAACTAGAGTTCGCTATCTGCCTTGGTTCTCGAGACATTTACGAAAAAGTGTCGACAGGTCAAAAGTACAAAAAACGAAATCGCGAATTTTCAGCGGAAAATCGTACAGACCTTCTTCTTTAGCGCTCCCGAAAACCTTAGGGTAGATTTTGAGTAGAAATTCGAGATTGAAAATTTTTGAAAATCGCGAAAATTTCGTCGAAATATGATGCTTGATTTCGACGCCTCTCTGTATCTTGGAAACCAGCTGGCTCTAGATGACCTATCCTATATTGTCCGAACCATTTTGACGCTCTGAATCGACTGGTCTAAGCCAGAAGGCTCTAGGACGCCTACTTCTCGAGTTATGCCAGGAAAACCGTAAATTTCGTAATCGAAAATGTCGATTTTGCAAAAATTCGCGTAGCCGTAGCGGCCAAACGGTTTGTCCTAGACTGGCACATTGTACACGCGTTTTAATCCTAATGACGATATCTTCAATTTGGCACAAGATTCGCACAGATCCGATGAGAAATGAGGGAGTTATGGCGTCTTGAAATTTTCGCGATTTTTTTGAACCTGAGGCGATGAAATTTAAAAATTAAAAAAATGGCGATTGTCGATTTTCCCTGTTTTGGCGCCAACACTATATGTAATCGGACCCGCCGATTACGATAATCCAAACTAGAGTTCGCTATCTGCCTTGGTTCTCGAGATATTTACGAAAAAGTGTCGACAGGTCAAAAGTACAAAAAACGAAATCGCGAATTTTCAGCGGAAAATCGTACAGACCTTCTTCTTTAGCGCTCCCGAAAACCTTAGGGTATATTTTGAGTAGAAATTCGAGAATGAAAATTTTTGAAAATCGCGAAAATTTCGTCGAAATATGATGCTTGATTTCGACGCCTCTCTGTATCTTGGAAACCAGCTGGCTCTAGATGACCTATCCTATACTGTCCGAACCATTTTGACGCTCTGAATCGACAGGTCTAAGCCAGAAGGCTCTAGGACGCCTACTTCTCGAGTAATGCCAGGAAAACCGTAAATTTCGTAATCGAAAATGTCGATTTTGCAAATATTCGCGTAGCCGTAGCGGCCAAACGGTTTGTCCTAGACTGGCACATTGTACACGCGTTTTAATCCTAATGACGATATCTTCAATTTGGCACAAGAATCGCACAGATCCGATGAGAAATGAGGGAGATATGTTGTCTTGAAATTTTCGCGATTTTTTGAACCTGAGGCGATGAAATTTAAAAATTTCAAAAATGGCGATTGTCGATTTTCCCTGTTTTGGCGCCAACACTATATGTAATCGGACCCGCCGATTACGATAATCCAAACTAGAGTTCGCTATCTGCCTTGGTTCTCGAGATATTTACGAAAAAGTGTCGACAGGTCAAAAGTACAAAAAACGAAATCGCGAATTTTCAGCGGAAAATCGTACAGACCTTCTTCTTTAGCGCTCCCGAAAACCTTAGGGTAGATTTTGAGTAGAAATCGCGAATTTTCAGCGGAAAATCGTACAGACCTTCTTCTTTAGCGCTCCCGAAAACCTTAGGGTAGATTTTGAGTAGAAATTCGAGATTGAAAATTTTTGAAAATCGCGAAAATTTCGTCGAAATATGATGCTTCATTTCGACGCCTCTCTGTATCTTGGAAACCAGCTGGCTCTAGATGACCTATCCTATACTGTCCGAACCATTTTGACGCTCTGAATCGACTGGTCTAAGCCAGAAGGCTCTAGGACGCCTACTTCTCGAGTTATGTCAGGAAAACCGTAAATTTCGTAATCGAAAATGTCGATTTTGCAAAAATTCGCGTAGCCTTAGCGACCAAACGGTTTGTCCTAGACTGGCACATTGTACACGCGTTTTAATCCTAATGACGATATCTTCAATTTGGCACAAGATTCGCACAGATCCGATGAGAAATGAGGGAGTTATGGCGTCTTGAAATTTTCGCGATTTTTTTTAACCTCAGGCGATGAAATTTAAAAATTTCAAAAATGGCGATTGTCGATTTTCCCTGTTTTGACGCCAACACTATATGTAATCGGACCCGCCGATTACGATAATCCAAACTAGAGTTCGCTATCTGCCTTGGTTCTCGAGACATTTACGAAAAAGTGTCGACAGGTCAAAAGTACAAAAAACGAAATCGCGAATTTTCAGCGGAAAATCGTACAGACCTTCTTCTTTAGCGCTCCCGAAAACCTTAGGGTAGATTTTGAGTAGAAATTCGAGATTGAAAATTTTTGAAAATCGCGAAAATTTCGTCGAAATATGATGCTTGATTTCGACGCCTCTCTGTATCTTGGAAACCAGCTGGCTCTAGATGACCTATCCTATATTGTCCGAACCATTTTGACGCTCTGAATCGACTGGTCTAAGCCAGAAGGCTCTAGGACGCCTACTTCTCGAGTTATGCCAGGAAAACCGTAAATTTCGTAATCGAAAATGTCGATTTTGCAAAAATTCGCGTAGCCTTAGCGACCAAACGGTTTGTCTTAGACTGGCACATTGTACACGCGTTTTAATCCTAATGACGATATCTTCAATTTGGCACAAGATTCGCACAGATCCGATGAGAAATGAGGGAGTTATGGCGTCTTGAAATTTTCGCGATTTTTTTGAACCTCAGGCGATGAAATTTAAAAATTTCAAAAATGGCGCTTGTCGATTTTCCCTGTTTTGACGCCAACACTATATGTAATCGGACCCGCCGATTACGATAATCCAAACTAGAGTTCGCTATCTGCCTTGGTTCTCGAGACATTTACGAAAAAGTGTCGACAGGTCAAAAGTACAAAAAACGAAATCGCGAATTTTCAGCGGAAAATCGTACAGACCTTCTTCTTTAGCGCTCCCGAAAACCTTAGGGTAGATTTTGAGTAGAAATCGCGAATTTTCAGCGGAAAATCGTACAGACCTTCTTCTTTAGCGCTCCCGAAAACCTTAGGGTAGATTTTGAGTAGAAATTCGAGATTGAAAATTTTTGAAAATCGCGAAAATTTCGTCGAAATATGATGCTTCATTTCGACGCCTCTCTGTATCTTGGAAACCAGCTGGCTCTAGATGACCTATCCTATATTGTCCGAACCATTTTGACGCTCTGAATCGACTGGTCTAAGCCAGAAGGCTTTAGGACGCCTACTTCTCGAGTTATGCCAGGAAAACCGTAAATTTCGTAATCGAAAATGTCGATTTTGCAAATATTCGCGTAGCCGTAGCGGCCAAACGGTTTGTCCTAGACTGGCACATTGTACACATGTTTTAATCCTACTGACGATATCTTCAATTTGGCACAAGAATCGCACAGATCCGATGAGAAATGAGGGAGATATGTTGTCTTGAAATTTTCGCGATTTTTTGAACCTGAGGCGATGAAATTTAAAAATTTCAAAAATGGCGATTGTCGATTTTCCCTGTTTTGGCGCCAACACTATATGTAATCGGACCCGCCGATTACGATAATCCAAACTAGAGTTCGCTATCTGCCTTGGTTCTCGAGATATTTACGAAAAAGTGTCGACAGGTCAAAAGTACAAAAAACGAAATCGCGAATTTTCAGCGGAAAATCGTACAGACCTTCTTCTTTAGCGCTCCCGAAAACCTTAGGGTAGATTTTGAGTAGAAATCGCGAATTTTCAGCGGAAAATCGTACAGACCTTCTTCTTTAGCGCTCCCGAAAACCTTAGGGTAGATTTTGAGTAGAAATTCGAGATTGAAAATTTTTGAAAATCGCGAAAATTTCGTCGAAATATGATGCTTCATTTCGACGCCTCTCTGTATCTTGGAAACCAGCTGGCTCTAGATGACCTATCCTATACTGTCCGAACCATTTTGACGCTCTGAATCGACTGGTCTAAGCCAGAAGGCTCTAGGACGCCTACTTCTCGAGTTATGCCAGGAAAACCGTAAATTTCGTAATCGAAAATGTCGATTTTGCAAAAATTCGCGTAGCCTTAGCGACCAAACGGTTTGTCTTAGACTGGCACATTGTACACGCGTTTTAATCCTAATGACGATATCTTCAATTTGGCACTAGACTCGCGCAGATCCGATGAGAAATGAGGGAGTTATGGCGTATTGAAATTTTAGCGATTTTTTTGAACCTCAGGCGATGAAATTTAAAAATTTCAAAAATGGCGATTGTCGATTTTCCCTGTTTTGACGCCAACACTATATGTAATCGGACCCGCCGATTACGATAATCCAAACTAGAGTTCGCTATCTGCCTTGGTTCTCGAGATATTTACGAAAAAGTGTCGACAGGTCAAAAGTTCAAAAAACGAAATCGCGAATTTTCAGCGGAAAATCGTACAGACCTTCTTCTTTAGCGCTCCCGAAAACCTTAGGGTAGATTTTGAGTAGAAATTCGAGATTGAAAATTTTTGAAAATCGCGAAAATTTCGTCGAAATATGATGCTTGATTTCGACGCCTCTCTGTATCTTGGAAACCAGCTGGCTCTAGATGACCTATCCTATACTGTCCGAACCATTTTGACGCTCTGAATCGACTGGTCTAAGCCAGAAGGCTCTAGGACGCCCACTTCTCGAGTTATGCCAGGAAAACCGTAAATTTCGTAATCGAAAATGTCGATTTTGCAAAAATTGGCGTAGCCGTAGCGGCCAAACGGTTTGTCCTAGACTGGCACATTGTACACGCGTTTTAATCCTAATGACGATATCTTCAATTAGTAGGACGCCTACTTCTCGAGTTATGCCAGGAAAACCGTAAATTTCGTAATCGAAAATGTCGATTTTGCAAAAATTCGCGTAGCCGTAGCGGCCAAACGGTTTGTCCTAGACTGGCACATTGTACACGCGTTTTAATCCTAATGACGATATCTTCAATTTGGCACTAGACTCGCGCAGATCCGATGAGAAATGAGGGAGTTATGGCGTATTGAAATTTTCGCGATTTTTTTGAACCTCAGGCGATGAAATTTAAAAATTTCAAAAATGGCGATTGTCGATTTTCCCTGTTTTGGCGCCAACATTATATGTAATCGGACCCGCCGATTACGATAATCCAAACTAGAGTTCGCTATCTGCCTTGGTTCTCGAGATATTTACGAAAAAGTGTCGACTGGTCAAAAGTACAAAACACGAAATCGCGAATTTTCAGCGGAAAATCGTACAGACCTTCTTCTTTAGCGCTCCCGAAAACCTTAGGGTAGATTTTGAGTAGAAATCGCGAATTTTCAGCGGAAAATCGTACAGACCTTCTTCTTTAGCGCTCCCGAAAACCTTAGGGTAGATTTTGAGTAGAAATTCGAGATTGAAAATTTTTGAAAATCGCGAAAATTTCGTCGAAATATGATGCTTCATTTCGACGCTTCTCTGTATCTTGGAAACCAGCTGGCTCTAGATGGCCTATCCTATACTGTCCGAACCATTTTGACGCTCTGAATCGACTGGTCTAAGCCAGAAGGCTCTAGGACGCCTACTTCTCGAGTTATGTCAGGAAAACCGTAAATTTCGTAATCGAAAATGTCGATTTTGCAAAAATTCGCGTAGCCTTAGCGACCAAACGGTTTGTCCTAGACTGGCACATTGTACACGCGTTTTAATCCTAATGACGATATCTTCAATTTGGCACAAGATTCGCACAGATCCGATGAGAAATGAGGGAGTTATGGCGTCTTGAAATTTTCGCGATTTTTTTGAACCTCAGGCGATGAAATTTAAAAATTTCAAAAATGGCGATTGTCGATTTTCCCTGTTTTGACGCCAACACTATATGTAATCGGACCCGCCGATTACGATAATCCAAACTAGAGTTCGCTATCTGCCTTGGTTCTCGAGACATTTACGAAGAAGTGTCGACAGGTCAAAAGTACAAAAAACGAAATCGCGAATTTTCAGCGGAAAATCGTACAGACCTTCTTCTTTAGCGCTCCCGAAAACCTTAGGGTAGATTTTGAGTAGAAATTCGAGATTGAAAATTTTTGAAAATCGCGAAAATTTCGTCGAAATATGATGCTTCATTTCGACGCCTCTCTGTATCTTGGAAACCAGCTGGCTCTAGATGACCTATCCTATACTGTCCGAACCATTTTGACGCTCTGAATCGACTGGTCTAAGCCAGAAGGCTCTAGGACGCCTACTTCTCGAGTTATGTCAGGAAAACCGTAAATTTCGTAATCGAAAATGTCGATTTTGCAAAAATTCGCGTAGCCTTAGCGACAAAACGGTTTGTCCTAGACTGGCACATTGTACACGCGTTTTAATCCTAATGACGATATCTTCAATTTGGCACAAGATTCGCACAGATCCGATGAGAAATGAGGGAGTTATGGCGTCTTGAAATTTTCGCGATTTTTTTGAACCTCAGGCGATGAAATTTAAAAATTTCAAAAATGGCGCTTGTCGATTTTCCCTGTTTTGACGCCAACACTATATGTAATCGGACCCGCCGATTACGATAATCCAAACTAGAGTTCGCTATCTGCCTTGGTTCTCGAGACATTTACGAAAAAGTGTCGACAGGTCAGAAGTACAAAAAACGAAATCGCGAATTTTCCGCGGAAAATCGTACAGACCTTCTTCTTTAGCGCTCCCGAAAACCTTAGGGTAGATTTTGAGTAGAAATCGCGAATTTTCAGCGGAAAATCGTACAGACCTTCTTCTTTAGCGCTCCCGAAAACCTTAGGGTAGATTTTGAGTAGAAATTCGAGATTAAAAATTTTTGAAAATCGCGAAAATTTCGTCGAAATATGATGCTTCATTTCGACGCCTCTCTGTATCTTGGAAACCAGCTGGCTCTAGATGACCTATCCTATACTGTCCGAACCATTTTGACGCTCTGAATCGACTGGTCTAAGCCAGAAGGCTCTAGGACGCCTACTTCTCGAGTTATGTCAGGAAAACCGTAAATTTCGTTATCGAAAATGTCGATTTTGCAAAAATTCGCGTAGCCTTAGCGACCAAACGGTTTGTCCTAGACTGGCACATTGTACACGCGTTTTAATCCTAATGACGATATCTTCAATTTGGCACAAGATTCGCACAGATCCGATGAGAAATGAGGGAGTTATGGCGTCTTGAAATTTTCGCGATTTTTTTGAACCTCAGGCGATGAACTTTAAAAATTTCAAAAATGGCGATTGTCGATTTTCCCTGTTTTGACGCCAACACTATATGTAATCGGACCCGCCGATTACGATAATCCAAACTAGAGTTCGCTATCTGCCTTGGTTCTCGAGACATTTACGAAGAAGTGTCGACAGGTCAAAAGTACAAAAAACGAAATCGCGAATTTTCAGCGGAAAATCGTACAGACCTTCTTCTTTAGCGCTCCCGAAAACCTTAGGGTAGATTTTGAGTAGAAATTCGAGATTGAAAATTTTTGAAAATCGCGAAAATTTCGTCGAAATATGATGCTTCATTTCGACGCCTCTCTGTATCTTGGAAACCAGCTGGCTCTAGATGACCTATCCTATACTGTCCGAACCATTTTGACGCTCTGAATCGACTGGTCTAAGCCAGAAGGCTCTAGGACGCCTACTTCTCGAGTTATGTCAGGAAAACCGTAAATTTCGTAATCGAAAATGTCGATTTTGCAAAAATTCGCGTAGCCTTAGCGACAAAACGGTTTGTCCTAGACTGGCACATTGTACACGCGTTTTAATCCTAATGACGATATCTTCAATTTGGCACAAGATTCGCACAGATCCGATGAGAAATGAGGGAGTTATGGCGTCTTGAAATTTTCGCGATTTTTTTGAACCTCAGGCGATGAAATTTAAAAATTTCAAAAATGGCGCTTGTCGATTTTCCCTGTTTTGACGCCAACACTATATGTAATCGGACCCGCCGATTACGATAATCCAAACTAGAGTTCGCTATCTGCCTTGGTTCTCGAGACATTTACGAAAAAGTGTCGACAGGTCAGAAGTACAAAAAACGAAATCGCGAATTTTCAGCGGAAAATCGTACAGACCTTCTTCTTTAGCGCTCCCGAAAACCTTAGGGTAGATTTTGAGTAGAAATCGCGAATTTTCAGCGGAAAATCGTACAGACCTTCTTCTTTAGCGCTCCCGAAAACCTTAGGGTAGATTTTGAGTAGAAATTCGAGATTAAAAATTTTTGAAAATCGCGAAAATTTCGTCGAAATATGATGCTTCATTTCGACGCCTCTCTGTATCTTGGAAACCAGCTGGCTCTAGATGACCTATCCTATACTGTCCGAACCATTTTGACGCTCTGAATCGACTGGTCTAAGCCAGAAGGCTCTAGGACGCCTACTTCTCGAGTTATGTCAGGAAAACCGTAAATTTCGTTATCGAAAATGTCTATTTTGCAAAAATTCGCGTAGCCTTAGCGACCAAACGGTTTGTCCTAGACTGGCACATTGTACACGCGTTTTAATCCTAATGACGATATCTTCAATTTGGCACAAGATTCGCACAGATCCGATGAGAAATGAGGGAGTTATGGCGTCTTGAAATTTTCGCGATTTTTTTGAACCTCAGGCGATGAACTTTAAAAATTTCAAAAATGGCGATTGTCGATTTTCCCTGTTTTGACGCCAACACTATATGTAATCGGACCCGCCGATTACGATAATCCAAACTAGAGTTCGCTATCTGCCTTGGTTCTCGAGACATTTACGAAAAAGTGTCGACAGGTCAAAAGTACAAAAAACGAAATCGCGAATTTTCAGCGGAAAATCGTACAGACCTTCTTCTTTGGCGCTCCCGACAACCTTAGGGTAGATTTTGAGTAGAAATTCGAGATTGAAAATTTTTGAAAATCGCGAAAATTTCGTCGAAATATGATGCTTGATTTCGACGCCTCTCTGTATCTTGGAAACCAGCTGGCTCTAGATGACCTATCCTATATTGTCCGAACCATTTTGACGCTCTGAATCGACTGGTCTAAGCCAGAAGGCTCTAGGACGCCTACTTCTCGAGTTATGCCAGGAAAACCGTAAATTTCGTAATCGAAAATGTCGATTTTGCAAAAATTCACGTAGCCTTAGCGACCAAACGGTTTGTCCTAGACTGGCACATTGTACACGCGTTTTAATCCTAATGACGATATCTTCAATTTGGCACAAGATTCGCACAGATCCGATGAGAAATGAGGGAGTTATGGCGTCTTGAAATTTTCGCGATTTTTTTGAACCTCAGGCGATGAACTTTAAAAATTTCAAAAATGGCGATTGTCGATTTTCCCTGTTTTGACGCCAACACTATATGTAATCGGACCCGCCGATTACGATAATCCAAACTAGAGTTCGCTATCTGCCTTGGTTCTCGAGACATTTACGAAGAAGTGTCGACAGGTCAAAAGTACAAAAAACGAAATCGCGAATTTTCAGCGGAAAATCGTACAGACCTTCTTCTTTAGCGCTCCCGAAAACCTTAGGGTAGATTTTGAGTAGAAATTCGAGATTGAAAATTTTTGAAAATCGCGAAAATTTCGTCGAAATATGATGCTTCATTTCGACGCCTCTCTGTATCTTGGAAACCAGCTGGCTCTAGATGACCTATCCTATACTGTCCGAACCATTTTGACGCTCTGAATCGACTGGTCTAAGCCAGAAGGCTCTAGGACGCCTACTTCTCGAGTTATGTCAGGAAAACCGTAAATTTCGTAATCGAAAATGTCGATTTTGCAAAAATTCGCGTAGCCTTAGCGACAAAACGGTTTGTCCTAGACTGGCACATTGTACACGCGTTTTAATCCTAATGACGATATCTTCAATTTGGCACAAGATTCGCACAGATCCGATGAGAAATGAGGGAGTTATGGCGTCTTGAAATTTTCGCGATTTTTTTGAACCTCAGGCGATGAAATTTAAAAATTTCAAAAATGGCGCTTGTCGATTTTCCCTGTTTTGACGCCAACACTATATGTAATCGGACCCGCCGATTACGATAATCCAAACTAGAGTTCGCTATCTGCCTTGGTTCTCGAGACATTTACGAAAAAGTGTCGACAGGTCAGAAGTACAAAAAACGAAATCGCGAATTTTCAGCGGAAAATCGTACAGACCTTCTTCTTTAGCGCTCCCGAAAACCTTAGGGTAGATTTTGAGTAGAAATCGCGAATTTTCAGCGGAAAATCGTACAGACCTTCTTCTTTAGCGCTCCCGAAAACCTTAGGGTAGATTTTGAGTAGAAATTCGAGATTAAAAATTTTTGAAAATCGCGAAAATTTCGTCGAAATATGATGCTTCATTTCGACGCCTCTCTGTATCTTGGAAACCAGCTGGCTCTAGATGACCTATCCTATACTGTCCGAACCATTTTGACGCTCTGAATCGACTGGTCTAAGCCAGAAGGCTCTAGGACGCCTACTTCTCGAGTTATGTCAGGAAAACCGTAAATTTCGTTATCGAAAATGTCTATTTTGCAAAAATTCGCGTAGCCTTAGCGACCAAACGGTTTGTCCTAGACTGGCACATTGTACACGCGTTTTAATCCTAATGACGATATCTTCAATTGGCACAAGATTCGCACAGATCCGATGAGAAATGAGGGAGTTATGGGCGTCTTGAAATTTTCGCGATTTTTTTGAACCTCAGGCGATGAACTTTAAAAATTTCAAAAATGGCGATTGTCGATTTTCCCTGTTTTGACGCCAACACTATATGTAATCGGACCCGCCGATTACGATAATCCAAACTAGAGTTCGCTATCTGCCTTGGTTCTCGAGACATTTACGAAGAAGTGTCGACAGGTCAAAAGTACAAAAAACGAAATCGCGAATTTTCAGCGGAAAATCGTACAGACCTTCTTCTTTAGCGCTCCCGAAAACCTTAGGGTAGATTTTGAGTAGAAATTCGAGATTGAAAATTTTTGAAAATCGCGAAAATTTCGTCGAAATATGATGCTTCATTTCGACGCCTCTCTGTATCTTGGAAACCAGCTGGCTCTAGATGACCTATCCTATACTGTCCGAACCATTTTGACGCTCTGAATCGACTGGTCTAAGCCAGAAGGCTCTAGGACGCCTACTTCTCGAGTTATGTCAGGAAAACCGTAAATTTCGTAATCGAAAATGTCGATTTTGCAAAAATTCGCGTAGCCTTAGCGACAAAACGGTTTGTCCTAGACTGGCACATTGTACACGCGTTTTTAATCCTAATGACGATATCTTCAATTTGGCACAAGATTCGCACAGATCCGATGAGAAATGAGGGAGTTATGGCGTCTTGAAATTTTCGCGATTTTTTTGAACCTCAGGCGATGAAATTTAAAAATTTCAAAAATGGCGCTTGTCGATTTTCCCTGTTTTGACGCCAACACTATATGTAATCGGACCCGCCGATTACGATAATCCAAACTAGAGTTCGCTATCTGCCTTGGTTCTCGAGACATTTACGAAAAAGTGTCGACAGGTCAGAAGTACAAAAAACGAAATCGCGAATTTTCAGCGGAAAATCGTACAGACCTTCTTCTTTAGCGCTCCCGAAAACCTTAGGGTAGATTTTGAGTAGAAATCGCGAATTTTCAGCGGAAAATCGTACAGACCTTCTTCTTTAGCGCTCCCGAAAACCTTAGGGTAGATTTTGAGTAGAAATTCGAGATTAAAAATTTTTGAAAATCGCGAAAATTTCGTCGAAATATGATGCTTCATTTCGACGCCTCTCTGTATCTTGGAAACCAGCTGGCTCTAGATGACCTATCCTATACTGTCCGAACCATTTTGACGCTCTGAATCGACTGGTCTAAGCCAGAAGGCTCTAGGACGCCTACTTCTCGAGTTATGTCAGGAAAACCGTAAATTTCGTTATCGAAAATGTCTATTTTGCAAAAATTCGCGTAGCCTTAGCGACCAAACGGTTTGTCCTAGACTGGCACATTGTACACGCGTTTTAATCCTAATGACGATATCTTCAATTTGGCACAAGATTCGCACAGATCCGATGAGAAATGAGGGAGTTATGGCGTCTTGAAATTTTCGCGATTTTTTTGAACCTCAGGCGATGAACTTTAAAAATTTCAAAAATGGCGATTGTCGATTTTCCCTGTTTTGACGCCAACACTATATGTAATCGGACCCGCCGATTACGATAATCCAAACTAGAGTTCGCTATCTGCCTTGGTTCTCGAGACATTTACGAAAAAGTGTCGACAGGTCAAAAGTACAAAAAACGAAATCGCGAATTTTCAGCGGAAAATCGTACAGACCTTCTTCTTTGGCGCTCCCGACAACCTTAGGGTAGATTTTGAGTAGAAATTCGAGATTGAAAATTTTTGAAAATCGCGAAAATTTCGTCGAAATATGATGCTTGATTTCGACGCCTCTCTGTATCTTGGAAACCAGCTGGCTCTAGATGACCTATCCTATATTGTCCGAACCATTTTGACGCTCTGAATCGACTGGTCTAAGCCAGAAGGCTCTAGGACGCCTACTTCTCGAGTTATGCCAGGAAAACCGTAAATTTCGTAATCGAAAATGTCGATTTTGCAAAAATTCACGTAGCCTTAGCGACCAAACGGTTTGTCCTAGACTGGCACATTGTACACGCGTTTTAATCCTAATGACGATATTTTCAATTTGGCACAAGATTCGCACAGATCCGATGAGAAATGAGGGAGTTATGGCGTCTTGAAATTTTCGCGATTTTTTTGAACCTCAGGCGATGAAATTTAAAAATTTCAAAAATGGCGATTGTCGATTTTCCCTGTTTTGACGCCAACACTATATGTAATCGGACCCGCCGATTACGATAATCCAAACTAGAGTTCGCTATCTGCCTTGGTTCTCGAGATATTTACGAAAAAGTGTCGACAGGTCAAAAGTTCAAAAAACGAAATCGCGAATTTTCAGCGGGAAATCGTACAGACCTTCTTCTTTAGCGCTCCCGAAAACCTTAGGGTAGATTTTGAGTAGAAATTCGAGATTGAAAATTTTTGAAAATCGCGAAAATTTCGTCGAAATATGATGCTTGATTTCGACGCCTCTCTGTATCTTGGAAACCAGCTGGCTCTAGATGACCTATCCTATACTGTCCGAACCATTTTGACGCTCTGAATCGACTGGTCTAAGCCAGAAGGCTCTAGGACGCCTACTTCTCGAGTTATGTCAGGAAAACCGTAAATTTCGTAATCGAAAATGTCGATTTTGCAAAAATTCGCGTAGCCTTAGCGACCAAACGGTTTGTCCTAGACTGGCACATTGTACACGCGTTTTAATCCTAATGACGATATCTTCAATTTGGCACAAGATTCGCACAGATCCGATGAGAAATGAGGGAGTTATGGCGTCTTGAAATTTTCGCGATTTTTTTGAACCTCAGGCGATGAACTGATGAACTTTAAAAATTTCAAAAATGGCGATTGTCGATTTTCCCTGTTTTGACGCCAACACTATATGTAATCGGACCCGCCGATTACGATAATCCAAACTAGAGTTCGCTATCTGCCTTGGTTCTCGAGACATTTACGAAAAAGTGTCGACAGGTCAAAAGTACAAAAAACGAAATCGCGAATTTTCAGCGGAAAATCGTACAGACCTTCTTCTTTAGCGCTCCCGAAAACCTTAGGGTAGATTTTGAGTAGAAATTCGAGATTGAAAATTTTTGAAAATCGCGAAAATTTCGTCGAAATATGATGCTTGATTTCGACGCCTCTCTGTATCTTGGAAACCAGCTGGCTCTAGATGACCTATCCTATATTGTCCGAACCATTTTGACGCTCTGAATCGACTGGTCTAAGCCAGAAGGCTCTAGGACGCCTACTTCTCGAGTTATGCCAGGGAAAACCGTAAATTTCGTAATCGAAAATGTCGATTTTGCAAAAATTCGCGTAGCCTTAGCGACCAAACGGTTTGTCCTAGACTGGCACATTGTACACGCGTTTTAATCCTAATGACGATATTTTCAATTTGGCACAAGATTCGCACAGATCCGATGAGAAATGAGGGAGTTATGGCGTCTTGAAATTTTCGCGATTTTTTTGAACCTCAGGCGATGAAATTTAAAAATTTCAAAAATGGCGATTGTCGATTTTCCCTGTTTTGACGCCAACACTATATGTAATGGGACCCGCCGATTACGATAATCCAAACTAGAGTTCGCTATCTGCCTTGGTTCTCGAGATATTTACGAAAAAGTGTCGACAGGTCAAAAGTTCAAAAAACGAAATCGCGAATTTTCAGCGGAAAATCGTACAGACCTTCTTCTTTAGCGCTCCCGAAAACCTTAGGGTAGATTTTGAGTAGAAATTCGAGATTGAAAATTTTTGAAAATCGCGAAAATTTCGTCGAAATATGATGCTTGATTTCGACGCCTCTCTGTATCTTGGAAACCAGCTGGCTCTAGATGACCTATCCTATACTGTCCGAACCATTTTGACGCTCTGAATCGACAGGTCTAAGCCAGAAGGCTCTAGGACGCCTACTTCTCGAGTAATGCCAGGAAAACCGTAAATTTCGTAATCGAAAATGTCGATTTTGCAAAAATTGGCGTAGCCGTAGCGGCCAAACGGTTTGTCCTAGACTGGCACATTGTACACGCGTTTTAATCCTAATGACGATATCTTCAATTAGTAGGACGCCTACTTCTCGAGTTATGCCAGGAAAACCGTAAATTTCGTAATCGAAAATGTCGATTTTGCAAAAATTCGCGTAGCCGTAGCGGCCAAACGGTTTGTCCTAGACTGGCACATTGTACACGCGTTTTAATCCTAATGACGATATCTTCAATTTGGCACAAGATTCGCACAGATCCGATGAGAAATGAGGGAGTTATGGCGTCTTGAAATTTTCGCGATTTTTTTTAACCTCAGTCGATGAAATTTAAAAATTTAAAAAATGGCGCTTGTCGATTTTCCCTGTTTTGACGCCAACACTATATGTAATCGGACCCGCCGATTACGATAATCCAAACTAGAGTTCGCTATCTGCCTTGGTTCTCGAGACATTTACGAAAAAGTGTCGACAGGTCAAAAGTACAAAAAACGAAATCGCGAATTTTCAGCGGAAAATCGTACAGACCTTCTTTAGCGCTCCCGAAAACCTTAGGGTAGATTTTGAGTAGAAATCGCGAATTTTCAGCGGAAAATCGTACAGACCTTCTTCTTTAGCGCTCCCGAAAACCTTAGGGTAGATTTTGAGTAGAAATTCGAGATTGAAAATTTTTGAAAATCGCGAAAATTTCGTCGAAATATGATGCTTCATTTCGACGCTTCTCTGTATCTTGGAAACCAGCTGGCTCTAGATGACCTATCTTATACTGTCCGAACCATTTTGACGCTCTGAATCGACTGGTCTAAGCCAGAATGCTCTAGGACGCCTACTTCTCGAGTTATGTCAGGAAAACCGTAAATTTCGTAATCGAAAATGTCGATTTTGCAAAAATTCGCGTAGCCTTAGCGACCAAACGGTTTGTCCTAGACTGGCACATTGTACACGCGTTTTAATCCTAATGACGATATCTTCAATTTGGCACAAGATTCGCACAGATCCGATGAGAAATGAGGGAGTTATGGCGTCTTGAAATTTTCGCGATTTTTTTGAGCCTCAGGCGATGAAATTTAAAAATTTCAAAAATGGCGATTGTCGATTTTCCCTGTTTTGACGCCAACACTATATGTAATCGGACCCGCCGATTACGATAATCCAAACTAGAGTTCGCTATCTGCCTTGGTTCTCGAGACATTTACGAAAAAGTGTCGACAGGTCAAAAGTACAAAAAACGAAATCGCGAATTTTCAGCGGAAAATCGTACAGACCTTCTTCTTTAGCGCTCCCGAAAACCTTAGGGTAGATTTTGAGTAGAAATTCGAGATTGAAAATTTTTGAAAATCGCGAAAATTTCGTCGAAATATGATGCTTCATTTCGACGCCTCTCTGTATCTTGGAAACCAGCTGGCTCTAGATGACCTATCCTATACTGTCCGAACCATTTTGACGCTCTGAATCGACTGGTCTAAGCCAGAAGGCTCTAGGACGCCTACTTCTCGAGTTATGTCAGGAAAACCGTAAATTTCGTAATCGAAAATGTCGATTTTGCAAAAATTCGCGTAGCCTTAGCGACCAAACGGTTTGTCCTAGACTGGCACATTGTACACGCGTTTTAATCCTAATGACGATATCTTCAATTTGGCACAAGATTCGCACAGATCCGATGAGAAATGAGGGAGTTATGACGTCTTGAAATTTTCGCGATTTTTTTGAACCTCAGGCGATGAAATTTAAAAATTTCAAAAATGGCGCTTGTCGATTTTCCCTGTTTTGACGCCAACACTATATGTAATCGGACCCGCCGATTACGATAATCCAAACTAGAGTTCGCTATCTGCCTTGGTTCTCGAGACATTTACGAAAAAGTGTCGACAGGTCAAAAGTACAAAAAACGAAATCGCGAATTTTCAGCGGAAAATCGTACAGACCTTCTTCTTTAGCGCTCCCGAAAACCTTAGGGTAGATTTTGAGTAGAAATCGCGAATTTTCAGCGGAAAATCGTACAGACCTTCTTCTTTAGCGCTCCCGAAAACCTTAGGGTAGATTTTGAGTAGAAATTCGAGATTAAAAATTTTTGAAAATCGCGAAAATTTCGTCGAAATATGATGCTTGATTTCGACGCCTCTCTGTATCTTGGAAACCAGCTGGCTCTAGATGACCTATCCTATATTGTCCGAACCATTTTGACGCTCTGAATCGACTGGTCTAAGCCAGAAGGCTCTAGGACGCCTACTTCTCGAGTTATGCCAGGAAAACCGTAAATTTCGTAATCGAAAATGTCGATTTTGCAAAAATTCACGTAGCCTTAGCGACCAAACGGTTTGTCCTAGACTGGCACATTGTACACGCGTTTTAATCCTAATGACGATATTTTCAATTTGGCACAAGATTCGCACAGATCCGATGAGAAATGAGGGAGTTATGGCGTCTTGAAATTTTCGCGATTTTTTTGAACCTCAGGCGATGAAATTTAAAAATTTCAAAAATGGCGATTGTCGATTTTCCCTGTTTTGACGCCAACACTATATGTAATCGGACCCGCCGATTACGATAATCCAAACTAGAGTTCGCTATCTGCCTTGGTTCTCGAGATATTTACGAAAAAGTGTCGACAGGTCAAAAGTTCAAAAAACGAAATCGCGAATTTTCAGCGGAAAATCGTACAGACCTTCTTCTTTAGCGCTCCCGAAAACCTTAGGGTAGATTTTGAGTAGAAATTCGAGATTGAAAATTTTTGAAAATCGCGAAAATTTCGTCGAAATATGATGCTTGATTTCGACGCCTCTCTGTATCTTGGAAACCAGCTGGCTCTAGATGACCTATCCTATACTGTCCGAACCATTTTGACGCTCTGAATCGACTGGTCTAAGCCAGAAGGCTCTAGGACGCCTACTTCTCGAGTTATGTCAGGAAAACCGTAAATTTCGTAATCGAAAATGTCGATTTTGCAAAAATTCGCGTAGCCTTAGCGACCAAACTGTTTGTCCTAGACTGGCACATTGTACACGCGTTTTAATCCTAATGACGATATCTTCAATTTGGCACAAGATTCGCACAGATCCGATGAGAAATGAGGGAGTTATGGCGTCTTGAAATTTTCGCGATTTTTTTGAACCTCAGGCGATGAACTTTAAAAATTTCAAAAATGGCGATTGTCGATTTTCCCTGTTTTGACGCCAACACTATATGTAATCGGACCCGCCGATTACGATAATCCAAACTAGAGTTCGCTATCTGCCTTGGTTCTCGAGACATTTACGAAAAAGTGTCGACAGGTCAAAAGTACAAAAAACGAAATCGCGAATTTTCAGCGGAAAATCGTACAGACCTTCTTCTTTAGCGCTCCCGAAAACCTTAGGGTAGATTTTTGAGTAGAAATTCGAGATTGAAAATTTTTGAAAATCGCGAAAATTTCGTCGAAATATGATGCTTGATTTCGACGCCTCTCTGTATCTTGGAAACCAGCTGGCTCTAGATGACCTATCCTATATTGTCCGAACCATTTCGACGCTCTGAATCGACTGGTCTAAGCCAGAAGGCTCTAGGACGCCTACTTCTCGAGTTATGCCAGGAAAACCGTAAATTTCGTAATCGAAAATGTCGATTTTGCAAAAATTCGCGTAGCCTTAGCGACCAAACGGTTTGTCCTAGACTGGCACATTGTACACGCGTTTTAATCCTAATGACGATATTTTCAATTTGGCACAAGATTCGCACAGATCCGATGAGAAATGAGGGAGTTATGGCGTCTTGAAATTTTCGCGATTTTTTTGAACCTCAGGCGATGAAATTTAAAAATTTCAAAAATGGCGATTGTCGATTTTCCCTGTTTTGACGCCAACACTATATGTAATGGGACCCGCCGATTACGATAATCCAAACTAGAGTTCGCTATCTGCCTTGGTTCTCGAGATATTTACGAAAAAGTGTCGACAGGTCAAAAGTTCAAAAAACGAAATCGCGAATTTTCAGCGGAAAATCGTACAGACCTTCTTTAGCGCTCCCGAAAACCTTAGGGTAGATTTTGAGTAGAAATCGCGAATTTTCAGCGGAAAATCGTACAGACCTTCTTCTTTAGCGCTCCCGAAAACCTTAGGGTAGATTTTGAGTAGAAATTCGAGATTGAAAATTTTTGAAAATCGCGAAAATTTCGTCGAAATATGATGCTTCATTTCGACGCCTCTCTGTATCTTGGAAACCAGCTGGCTCTAGATGACCTATCCTATACTGTCCGAACCATTTTGACGCTCTGAATCGACAGGTCTAAGCCAGAAGGCTCTAGGACGCCTACTTCTCGAGTAATGCCAGGAAAACCGTATATTTCGTAATCGAAAATGTCGATTTTGCAAAAATTGGCGTAGCCGTAGCGGCCAAACGGTTTGTCCTAGACTGGCACATTGTACACGCGTTTTAATCCTAATGACGATATCTTCAATTAGTAGGACGCCTACTTCTCGAGTTATGCCAGGAAAACCGTAAATTTCGTAATCGAAAATGTCGATTTTGCAAAAATTCGCGTAGCCGTAGCGGCCAAACGGTTTGTCCTAGACTGGCACATTGTACACGCGTTTTAATCCTAATGACGATATCTTCAATTTGGCACAAGATTCGCACAGATCCGATGAGAAATGAGGGAGTTATGGCGTCTTGAAATTTTCGCGATTTTTTTTAACCTCAGTCGATGAAATTTAAAAATTTCAAAAATGGCGCTTGTCGATTTTCCCTGTTTTGACGCCAACACTATATGTAATCGGACCCGCCGATTACGATAATCCAAACTAGAGTTCGCTATCTGCCTTGGTTCTCGAGACATTTACGAAAAAGTGTCGACAGGTCAAAAGTACAAAAAACGAAATCGCGAATTTTCAGCGGAAAATCGTACAGACCTTCTTTAGCGCTCCCGAAACCTTAGGGTAGATTTTGAGTAGAAATCGCGAATTTTCAGCGGAAAATCGTACAGACCTTCTTCTTTAGCGCTCCCGAAAACCTTAGGGTAGATTTTGAGTAGAAATTCGAGATTGAAAATTTTTGAAAATCGCGAAAATTTCGTCGAAATATGATGCTTCATTTCGACGCTTCTCTGTATCTTGGAAACCAGCTGGCTCTAGATGACCTATCTTATACTGTCCGAACCATTTTGACGCTCTGAATCGACTGGTCTAAGCCAGAATGCTCTAGGACGCCTACTTCTCGAGTTATGTCAGGAAAACCGTAAATTTCGTAATCGAAAATGTCGATTTTGCAAAAATTCGCGTAGCCTTAGCGACCAAACGGTTTGTCCTAGACTGGCACATTGTACACGCGTTTTAATCCTAATGACGATATCTTCAATTTGGCACAAGATTCGCACAGATCCGATGAGAAATGAGGGAGTTATGGCGTCTTGAAATTTTCGCGATTTTTTTGAACCTCAGGCGATGAAATTTAAAAATTTCAAAAATGGCGATTGTCGATTTTCCCTGTTTTGACGCCAACACTATATGTAATCGGACCCGCCGATTACGATAATCCAAACTAGAGTTCGCTATCTGCCTTGGTTCTCGAGACATTTACGAAAAAGTGTCGACAGGTCAAAAGTACAAAAAACGAAATCGCGAATTTTCAGCGGAAAATCGTACAGACCTTCTTCTTTAGCGCTCCCGAAAACCTTAGGGTAGATTTTGAGTAGAAATTCGAGATTGAAAATTTTTGAAAATCGCGAAAATTTCGTCGAAATATGATGCTTCATTTCGACGCCTCTCTGTATCTTGGAAACCAGCTGGCTCTAGATGACCTATCCTATACTGTCCGAACCATTTTGACGCTCTGAATCGACTGGTCTAAGCCAGAAGGCTCTAGGACGCCTACTTCTCGAGTTATGTCAGGAAAACCGTAAATTTCGTAATCGAAAATGTCGATTTTGCAAAAATTCGCGTAGCCTTAGCGACCAAACGGTTTGTCCTAGACTGGCACATTGTACACGCGTTTTAATCCTAATGACGATATCTTCAATTTGGCACAAGATTCGCACAGATCCGATGAGAAATGAGGGAGTTATGACGTCTTGAAATTTTCGCGATTTTTTTGAACCTCAGGCGATGAAATTTAAAAATTTCAAAAATGGCGCTTGTCGATTTTCCCTGTTTTGACGCCAACACTATATGTAATCGGACCCGCCGATTACGATAATCCAAACTAGAGTTCGCTATCTGCCTTGGTTCTCGAGACATTTACGAAAAAGTGTCGACAGGTCAAAAGTACAAAAAACGAAATCGCGAATTTTCAGCGGAAAATCGTACAGACCTTCTTCTTTAGCGCTCCCGAAAACCTTAGGGTAGATTTTGAGTAGAAATCGCGAATTTTCAGCGGAAAATCGTACAGACCTTCTTCTTTAGCGCTCCCGAAAACCTTAGGGTAGATTTTGAGTAGAAATTCGAGATTAAAAATTTTTGAAAATCGCGAAAATTTCGTCGAAATATGATGCTTCATTTCGACGCCTCTCTGTATCTTGGAAACCAGCTGGCTCTAGATGACCTATCCTATACTGTCCGAACCATTTTGACGCTCTGAATCGATTGGTCTAAGCCAGAAGGCTCTAGGACGCCTACTTCTCGAGTTATGTCAGGAAAACCGTAAATTTCGTAATCGAAAATGTCGATTTTGCAAAAATTCACGTAGCCTTAGCGACCAAACGGTTTGTCCTAGACTGGCACATTGTACACGCGTTTTAATCCTAATGACGATATTTTCAATTTGGCACAAGATTCGCACAGATCCGATGAGAAATGAGGGAGTTATGACGTCTTGAAATTTTCGCGATTTTTTTGAACCTCAGGCGATGAAATTTAAAAATTTCAAAAATGGCGCTTGTCGATTTTCCCTGTTTTGACGCCAACACTATATGTAATCGGACCCGCCGATTACGATAATCCAAACTAGAGTTCGCTATCTGCCTTGGTTCTCGAGACATTTACGAAAAAGTGTCGACAGGTCAAAAGTACAAAAAACGAAATCGCGAATTTTCAGCGGAAAATCGTACAGACCTTCTTCTTTAGCGCTCCCGAAAACCTTAGGGTAGATTTTGAGTAGAAATTCGAGATTAAAAATTTTTGAAAATCGCGAAAATTTCGTCGAAATATGATGCTTCATTTCGAAGCCTCTCTGTATCTTGGAAACCAGCTGGCTCTAGATGACCTATCCTATACTGTCCGAACCATTTTGACGCTCTGAATCGATTGGTCTAAGCCAGAAGGCTCTAGGACGCCTACTTCTCGAGTTATGTCAGGAAAACCGTAAATTTCGTAATCGAAAATGTCGATTTTGCAAAAATTCGCGTAGCCTTAGCGACCAAACGGTTTGTCCTAGACTGGCACATTGTACACGCGTTTTAATCCTAATGACGATATCTTCAATTTGGCACAAGATTCGCACAGATCCGATGAGAAATGAGGGAGTTATGGCGTCTTGAAATTTTCGCGATTTTTTTGAACCTCAGGCGATGAACTTTAAAAATTTCAAAAATGGCGATTGTCGATTTTCCCTGTTTTGACGCCAACACTATATGTAATCGGACCCGCCGATTACGATAATCCAAACTAGAGTTCGCTATCTGCCTTGGTTCTGGAGATATTTACGAAAAAGTGTCGACAGGTCAAAAGTACAAAAAACGAAATCGCGAATTTTCAGCGGAAAATCGTACAGACCTTCTTCTTTAGCGCTCCCGAAAACCTTAGGGTAGATTTTGAGTAGAAATTCGAGATTGAAAATTTTTGAAAATCGCGAAAATTTCGTCGAAATATGATGCTTGATTTCGACGCCTCTCTGTATCTTGGAAACCAGCTGGCTCTAGATGACCTATCCTATACTGTCCGAACCATTTTGACGCTCTGAATCGACTGGTGTAAGCCAGAAGGCTCTAGGACGCCTACTTCTCGAGTTATGCCAGGAAAACCGTAAATTTCGTAATCGAAAATGTCGATTTTGCAAAAATTCGCGTAGCCGTAGCGGCCAAACGGTTTGTCCTAGACTGGCACATTGTACACGCGTTTTAATCCTAATGACGATATCTTCAATATGGCACAAGATTCGCACAGATCCGATGAGAAATGAGGGAGTTATGGCGTCTTGAAATTTTCGCGATTTTTTTGAACCTCAGGCGATGAAATTTAAAAATTTCAAAAATGGCGATTCTCGATTTTCCCTGTTTTGACGCGAACACTATATGTAATCGGACCCGCCGATTACGATAATCCAAACTAGAGTTCGCTATCTGCCTTGGTTCTCGAGACATTTACGAAAAAGTGTCGACAGGTCAAAAGTACAAAAAACGAAATCGCGAATTTTCAGCGGAAAATCGTACAGACCTTCTTCTTTAGCGCTCCCGAAAACCTTAGGGTAGATTTTGAGTAGAAATCGCGAATTTTCAGCGGAAAATCGTACAGACCTTCTTCTTTAGCGCTCCCGAAAACCTTAGGGTAGATTTTGAGTAGAAATTCGAGATTAAAAATTTTTGAAAATCGCGAAAATTTCGTCGAAATATGATGCTTCATTTCGACGCCTCTCTGTATCTTGGAAACCAGCTGGCTCTAGATGACCTATCCTATACTGTCCGAACCATTTTGACGCTCTGAATCGATTGGTCTAAGCCAGAAGGCTCTAGGACGCCTACTTCTCGAGTTATGTCAGGAAAACCGTAAATTTCGTAATCGAAAATGTCGATTTTGCAAAAATTCGCGTAGCCTTAGCGACCAAACGGTTTGTCCTAGACTGGCACATTGTACACGCGTTTTAATCCTAATGACGATATCTTCAATTTGGCACAAGATTCGC
This sequence comes from Melolontha melolontha, assembly GCA_935421215.2. Lineage (NCBI taxonomy): Eukaryota > Metazoa > Arthropoda > Insecta > Coleoptera > Scarabaeidae > Melolontha > Melolontha melolontha. The sequence goes on along the minus strand of OW285241.1, from coordinate 65,061,701 downwards.
ACAGATCCGATGAGAAATGAGGGAGTTATGGCGTCTTGAAATTTTCGCGATTTTTTTGAACCTCAGGCGATGAACTTTAAAAATTTCAAAAATGGCGATTGTCGATTTTCCCTGTTTTGACGCCAACACTATATGTAATCGGACCCGCCGATTACGATAATCCAAACTAGAGTTCGCTATCTGCCTTGGTTCTGGAGATATTTACGAAAAAGTGTCGACAGGTCAAAAGTACAAAAAACGAAATCGCGAATTTTCAGCGGAAAATCGTACAGACCTTCTTCTTTAGCGCTCCCGAAAACCTTAGGGTAGATTTTGAGTAGAAATTCGAGATTGAAAATTTTTGAAAATCGCGAAAATTTCGTCGAAATATGATGCTTGATTTCGACGCCTCTCTGTATCTTGGAAACCAGCTGGCTCTAGATGACCTATCCTATACTGTCCGAACCATTTTGACGCTCTGAATCGACTGGTGTAAGCCAGAAGGCTCTAGGACGCCTACTTCTCGAGTTATGCCAGGAAAACCGTAAATTTCGTAATCGAAAATGTCGATTTTGCAAAAATTCGCGTAGCCGTAGCGGCCAAACGGTTTGTCCTAGACTGGCACATTGTACACGCGTTTTAATCCTAATGACGATATCTTCAATATGGCACAAGATTCGCACAGATCCGATGAGAAATGAGGGAGTTATGGCGTCTTGAAATTTTCGCGATTTTTTTGAACCTCAGGCGATGAAATTTAAAAATTTCAAAAATGGCGATTCTCGATTTTCCCTGTTTTGACGCGAACACTATATGTAATCGGACCCGCCGATTACGATAATCCAAACTAGAGTTCGCTATCTGCCTTGGTTCTCGAGATATTTACGAAAAAGTTTCGACAGGTCAAAAGTACAAAAAACGAAATCGCGAATTTTCAGCGGAAAATCGTACAGACCTTCTTCTTTAGCGCTCCCGAAAACCTTAGGGTAGATTTTGAGTAGAAATTCGAGATAGAAAATTTTTGAAAATCGCGAAAATTTCGTCGAAATATGATGCTTCATTTCGACGCCTCTCTGTATCTTGGAAACCAGCTGGCTCTAGATGACCTATCCTATACTGTCCGAACCATTTTGACGCTCTGAATCGACTGGTCTAAGCCAGAAGGCACTAGGACGCCTACTTCTCGAGTTATGTCAGGAAAACCGTAAATTTCGTAATCGAAAATGTCGATTTTGCAAAAATTCGCGTAGCCTTAGCGACCAAACGGTTTGTCCTAGACTGGCACATTGTACACGCGTTTTAATCCTAATGACGATATCTTCAATTTGGCACAAGATTCGCACAGATCCGATGAGAAATGAGGGAGTTATGGCGTCTTGAAATTTTCGCGATTTTTTTGAACCTCAGGCGATGAAATTTAAAAATTTCAAAAATGGCGCTTGTCGATTTTCCCTGTTTTGACGCCAACACTATATGTAATCGGACCCGCCGATTACGATAATCCAAACTAGAGTTCGCTATCTGCCTTGGTTCTCGAGACATTTACGAAAAAGTGTCGACAGGTCAAAAGTACAAAAAACGAAATCGCGAATTTTCAGCGGAAAATCGTACAGACCTTCTTCTTTAGCGCTCCCGAAAACCTTAGGGTAGATTTTGAGTAGAAATCGCGAATTTTCAGCGGAAAATCGTACAGACCTTCTTCTTTAGCGCTCCCGAAAACCTTAGGGTAGATTTTGAGTAGAAATTCGAGATTAAAAATTTTTGAAAATCGCGAAAATTTCGTCGAAATATGATGCTTCATTTCGACGCCTCTCTGTATCTTGGAAACCAGCTGGCTCTAGATGACCTATCCTATACTGTCCGAACCATTTTGACGCTCTGAATCGATTGGTCTAAGCCAGAAGGCTCTAGGACGCCTACTTCTCGAGTTATGTCAGGAAAACCGTAAATTTCGTAATCGAAAATGTCGATTTTGCAAAAATTCGCGTAGCCTTAGCGACCAAACGGTTTGTCCTAGACTGGCACATTGTACACGCGTTTTAATCCTAATGACGATATCTTCAATTTGGCACAAGATTCGCACAGATCCGATGAGAAATGAGGGAGTTATGGCGTCTTGAAATTTTCGCGATTTTTTTGAACCTCAGGCGATGAACTTTAAAAATTTCAAAAATGGCGATTGTCGATTTTCCCTGTTTTGACGCCAACACTATATGTAATCGGACCCGCCGATTACGATAATCCAAACTAGAGTTCGCTATCTGCCTTGGTTCTCGAGACATTTACGAAAAAGTGTCGACAGGTCAAAAGTACAAAAAACGAAATCGCGAATTTTCAGCGGAAAATCGTACAGACCTTCTTCTTTAGCGCTCCCGAAAACCTTAGGGTAGATTTTGAGTAGAAATTCGAGATTGAAAATTTTTGAAAATCGCGAAAATTTCGTCGAAATATGATGCTTCATTTCGACGCCTCTCTGTATCTTGGAAACCAGCTGGCTCTAGATGACCTATCCTATACTGTCCGAACCATTTTGACGCTCTGAATCGACTGGTCTAAGCCAGAAGGCTCTAGGACGCCTACTTCTCGAGTTATGTCAGGAAAACCGTAAATTTCGTAATCGAAAATGTCGATTTTGCAAAAATTCGCGTAGCCTTAGCGACCAAACGGTTTGTCCTAGACTGGCACATTGTACACGCGTTTTAATCCTAATGACGATATCTTCAATTTGGCACAAGATTCGCACAGATCCGATGAGAAATGAGGGAGTTATGGCGTCTTGAAATTTTCGCGATTTTTTTGAACCTCAGGCGATGAAATTTAAAAATTTCAATCGCCTTTTCTGGCCTAGTCGCTTTCTTCCGTCAGATGTCACTGATTAAATTAGTGTCGCCTGATAGAACGAAACTGGTTATAGCTTGGAGACGATTTTAGCGTAAATGTAGATACAGATACAGATCCGTTGTTTAACAGATCTGTATTAATTTGTATACACATTGCTTCACTAGTTCAACCGATGAGGCCTAGATGGCCGAAACATATGTATTGAACAGAAGTAAATGCTAAAAATACCAGGTGTTTGTCCATGTTTACAGTGACGGATATGTATTTTGCATATCTGTTTCATTATATAGAAATTCGAGATTGAAAATTTTTGAAAATCGCGAAAATTTCGTCGAAATATGATGCTTGATTTCGACGCCTCTCTGTATCTTGGAAACCAGCTGGCTCTAGATGACCTATCCTATATTGTCCGAACCATTTTGACGCTCTGAATCGACTGGTCTAAGCCAGAAGGCTCTAGGACGCCTACTTCTCGAGTTATGCCAGGAAAACCGTAAATTTCGTAATCGAAAATGTCGATTTTGCAAAAATTCGCGTAGCCTTAGCGACCAAACGGTTTGTCCTAGACTGGCACATTGTACACGCGTTTTAATCCTAATGACGATATCTTCAATTTGGCACAAGATTCGCACAGATCCGATGAGAAATGAGGGAGTTATGGCGTCTTGAAATTTTCGCGATTTTTTTGAACCTCAGGCGATGAACTTTAAAAATTTCAAAAATGGCGATTGTCGATTTTCCCTGTTTTGACGCCAACACTATATGTAATCGGACCCGCCGATTACGATAATCCAAACTAGAGTTCGCTATCTGCCTTGGTTCTCGAGACATTTACGAAAAAGTGTCGACAGGTCAAAAGTACAAAAAACGAAATCGCGAATTTTCAGCGGAAAATCGTACAGACCTTCTTCTTTAGCGCTCCCGAAAACCTTAGGGTAGATTTTGAGTAGAAATTCGAGATTGAAAATTTTTGAAAATCGCGAAAATTTCGTCGAAATATGATGCTTCATTTCGACGCCTCTCTGTATCTTGGAAACCAGCTGGCTCTAGATGACCTATCCTATACTGTCCGAACCATTTTGACGCTCTGAATCGACTGGTCTAAGCCAGAAGGCTCTAGGACGCCTACTTCTCGAGTTATGTCAGGAAAACCGTAAATTTCGTAATCGAAAATGTCGATTTTGCAAAAATTCGCGTAGCCTTAGCGACCAAACGGTTTGTCCTAGACTGGCACATTGTACACGCGTTTTAATCCTAATGACGATATCTTCAATTTGGCACAAGATTCGCACAGATCCGATGAGAAATGAGGGAGTTATGGCGTCTTGAAATTTTCGCGATTTTTTTGAACCTCAGGCGATGAAATTTAAAAATTTCAATCGCCTTTTCTGGCCTAGTCGCTTTCTTCCGTCAGATGTCACTGATTAAATTAGTGTCGCCTGATAGAACGAAACTGGTTATAGCTTGGAGACGATTTTAGCGTAAATGTAGATACAGATACAGATCCGTTGTTTAACAGATCTGTATTAATTTGTATACACATTGCTTCACTAGTTCAACCGATGAGGCCTAGATGGCCGAAACATATGTATTGAACAGAAGTAAATGCTAAAAATACCAGGTGTTTGTCCATGTTTACAGTGACGGATATGTATTTTGCATATCTGTTTCATTATATAGAAATTCGAGATTGAAAATTTTTGAAAATCGCGAAAATTTCGTCGAAATATGATGCTTGATTTCGACGCCTCTCTGTATCTTGGAAACCAGCTGGCTCTAGATGACCTATCCTATATTGTCCGAACCATTTTGACGCTCTGAATCGACTGGTCTAAGCCAGAAGGCTCTAGGACGCCTACTTCTCGAGTTATGCCAGGAAAACCGTAAATTTCGTAATCGAAAATGTCGATTTTGCAAAAATTCGCGTAGCCTTAGCGACCAAACGGTTTGTCCTAGACTGACACATTGTACACGCGTTTTAATCCTAATGACGATATCTTCAATTTGGCACAAGATTCGCACAGATCCGATGAGAAATGAGGGAGTTATGGCGTCTTGAAATTTTCGCGATTTTTTTGAACCTCAGGCGATGAAATTTAAAAATTTCAAAAATGGCGATTGTCGATTTTCCCGGTTTTGACGCCAACACTATATGTAATCGGACCCCGCGATTACGATAATCCAAACTAGAGTTCCAAAATGGTTCGGACAATATAGGATAGGTCATCTAGAGCCAGCTGGTTTCCAAGATACGGAGAGGGCGTCGAAATCAATCATATTCGACGAAATTTTCGCGATTTTTCAAAAATTTTCAATCTCGAATTTCTACTCAAAATCTACCCTAAGGTTTTCGGAGCGCTAAAGAAGAAGGTCTGTACGATTTTCCGCTGAAAATTCGCGATTTCGTTTTTTGTAACTTTTGACCTGTCGACACTTTTTCGTAAATATCTCGAGAACCAAGGCAGATAGCGAACTCTAGTTTGGATTATCGTAATCGGGCGGGTCCGATTACATATAATGTTGGCGCCAAAACAGGGAAAATCGACAATCGCCATTTTTGAAATTTTTAAATTTCATCGCCTGAGGTTCAAAAAAATCGCGAAAATTTCAATACGCCATAACTCCCTCATTTCTCATCGGATCTGCGCGAATCTTGTGCCAAATTGAAGATATCGTCATTAGGATTAAAACGCGTGTACAATGTGCCAGTCTAGGACAAAACCGTTTGGCCGCTAAGGCTACGCGAATTTTTGCAAAATCGACATTTTCGATTACGAAATTTACGGTTTTCCTGACATAACTCGAGGAAGTAGGCGTCCTAGAGCCTTCTGGCTTAGACCAGTCGATTCAGAGCGTCAAAATGGTTCGGACAGTATAGGATGAGGTCATCTAGAGCCAGCTGGTTTCCAAGATACAGAGAGGCGTCGAAATCAATCATATTTCGACGAAATTTTCGCGATTTTCAAAAATTTTCAATCTCGAATTTCCTACTCAAAATTTACCCTAAGGTTTTCGGGGAGCGCTAAAGAAGAAGGTCTGTACGATTTTCCGCTGAAAATTCGCGATTTCGTTTTTTGTACTTTTGACCTGTCGACACTTTTTCGTAAATATCTCGAGAACCAAGGCAGATAGCGAACTCTAGTTTGGATTATCGTAATCGGCGGGTCCGATTACATATAGTGTTGGCGCCAAAACAGGGAAAATCGACAATCGCCATTTTTTTAATTTTTAAATTTCATCGCTTCAGGTTCAAAAAAATCGCGAAAATTTCAAGACGCCATAACTCCCTCATTTCTCATCGGATCTGCGCGAGTCTAGTGCCAAATTGAAGATATCGTCATTAGGATTAAAACGCGTGTACAATGTGCCAGTCTAGGACAAACCGTTTGGCCGCTACGGCTACGCGAATTTTTGCAAAATCGACATTTTCGATTACGAAATTTACGGTTTTCCTGGCATAACTCGAGAAGTAGGCGTCCTAGAGCCTTCTGGCTTAGACCAGTCGATTCAGAGCGTCAAAATGGTTCGGACAATATAGGATAGGTCATCTAGAGCCAGCTGGTTTCCAAGATACGGAGAGGCGTCGAAATCAATCATATTTCGACGAAATTTTCACGATTTTCAAAAATTTTCAATCTCGAATTTCTACTCAAAATCTACCCTGTTTTCGGGAGCGCTAAAGAAGGTCTGTACGATTTTCCGCTGAAAATTCGCGATATCGTTTTTTGTACTTTTGACCTGTCGACACTTTTTCGTAAATATCTCGAGAACCAAGGCAGATAGCGAACTCTAGTTTGGATTATCGTAATCGGCGGGTCCGATTACATATAATGTTGGCGCCAAAACAGGGAAAATCGACAATCGCCATTTTTGAAATTTTTAAATTTCATCGCCTGAGGTTCAAAAAAATCGCGAAAATTTCAAGAAGCTATAACTCCCTCATTTCTCATCGGATCTGCGCGAATCTTGTGCCAAATTGAAGATATCGTCATTAGGATTAAAACGCGTGTACAATGTGCCAGTCTAGGACAAACCGTTTGGCCGCTAAGGCTACGCGAATTTTTGCAAAATCGACATTTTCGATTACGAAATTTACGGTTTTCCTGACATAACTCGAGAAGTAGGCGTTCTAGAGCCTTCTGGCTTAGACCAGTCGATTCAGAGCGTCAAAATGGTTCGGACAGTATAGGATAGGTCATCTAGAGCCAGCTGGTTTCCAAGATACAGAGAGGCGTCGAAATGAAGCATCATATTTCGACGAAATTTTCGCGATTTTCAAAAATTTTCAATCTCGAATTTCTACTCAAAATCTACCCTAAGGTTTTCGGTAGCGCTAAAGAAGAAGGTCTGTACGATTTTCCGCTGAAAATTCGCGATTTCGTTTTTTGAACTTTTGACCTGTCGACACTTTTTCATAAATATCTCGAGAACCAAGGCAGATAGCGAACTCTAGTTTGGATTATCGTAATCGGCGGGTCCGATTACATATAGTGTTGGCGTCAAAACAGGGAAAATCGACAATCGCCATTTTTGAAATTTTTAAATTTCATCGCCTGAGGTTCAAAAAAATCGCGAAAATTTCAAGACGCCATAACTCCCTCATTTCTCATCGGATCTGTGCGAATCTTGTGCCAAATTGAAGATATCGTCATTAGGATTAAAACGCGTGTACAATGTGCCAGTCTAGGACAAACCGTTTGGTCGCTAAGGCTACGCGAATTTTTGCAAAATCGACATTTTCGATTACGAAATTTACGGTTTTCCTGGCATAACTCGAGAAGTAGGCGTCCTAGAGCCTTCTGGCTTAGACCAGTCGATTCAGAGCGTCAAAATGGTTCGGACAATATAGGATAGGTCATCTAGAGCCAGCTGGTTTCCAAGATACAGAGAGGCGTCGAAATCAAGCATCATATTTCGACGAAATTTTCGCGATTTTCAAAAATTTTCAATCTCGAATTTCTATATAATGAAACAGATATGCAAAATACATATCCGTCACTGTAAACATGGACAAACACCGTGTATTTTTAGCATTTACTTCTGTTCAATACATATGTTTCGGCCATCTAGGCCTCATCGGTTGAACTAGTGAAGCAATGTGTATACAAATTAATACAGATCTGTTAAACAACGGATCTGTATCTGTATCTACATTTACGCTAAAATCGTCTCCAAGCTATAACCAGTTTCGTTCTATCAGGCGACACTAATTTAATCAGTGACATCTGACGGAAGAAAGCGACTAGGCCAGAAAAGGCGATTGAAATTTTTAAATTTCATCGCCTGAGGTTCAAAAAAATCGCGAAAATTTCAAGACGCCATAACTCCCTCATTTCTCATCGGATCTGTGCGAATCTTGTGCCAAATTGAAGATATCGTCATTAGGATTAAAACGCGTGTACAATGTGCCAGTCTAGGACAAACCGTTTGGTCGCTAAGGCTACGCGAATTTTTGCAAAATCGACGTTTTCGATTACGAAATTTACGGTTTTCCTGGCATAACTCGAGAAGTAGGCGTCCTAGAGCCTTCTGGCTTAGACCAGTCGATTCAGAGCGTCAAAATGGTTCGGACAATATAGGATAGGTCATCTAGAGCCAGCTGGTTTCCAAGATACAGAGAGGCGTCGAAATCAAGCATCATATTTCGACGAAATTTTCGCGATTTTCAAAAATTTTCAATCTCGAATTTCTACTCAAAATCTACCCTAAGGTTTTCGGGAGCGCTAAAGAAGAAGGTCTGTACGATTTTCCGCTGAAAATTCGCGATTTCGTTTTTTGAACTTTTGACCTGTCGACACTTTTTCATAAATATCTCGAGAACCAAGGCAGATAGCGAACTCTAGTTTGGATTATCGTAATCGGCGGGTCCGATTACATATAATGTTGGCGCCAAAACAGGGAAAATCGACAATCGCCATTTTTGAAATTTTTAAATTTCATCGCCTGAGGTTCAAAAAAATCGCGAAAATTTCAATACGCCATAACTCCCTCATTTCTCATCGGATCTGCGCGAGTCTAGTGCCAAATTGAAGATATCGTCATTAGGATTAAAACGCGTGTACAATGTGCCAGTCTAGGACAAACCGTTTGGCCGCTACGGGCAAAATCGACATTTTCGATTACGAAATTTACGGTTTTCCTGGCATAACTCGAGAAGTAGGCGTCCTAGAGCCTTCTGGCTTAGACCAGTCGATTCAGAGCGTCAAAATGGTTCGGACAATATAGGATAGGTCATCTAGAGCCAGCTGGTTTCCAAGATACGGAGAGGCGTCGAAATCAATCATATTTCGACGAAATTTTCGCGATTTTCAAAAATTTTCAATCTCGAATTTCTACTCAAAATCTACCCTAAGGTTTTCGGGAGCGCTAAAGAAGAAGGTCTGTACGATTTTCCGCTGAAAATTCGCGATTTCGTTTTTTGTACTTTTGACCTGTCGACACTTTTTCGTAAATATCTCGAGAACCAAGGCAGATAGCGAACTCTAGTTTGGATTATCGTAATCGGCGGGTCCGATTACATATAATGTTGGCGCCAAAACAGGGAAAATCGACAATCGCCATTTTTGAAATTTTTAAATTTCATCGCCTGAGGTTCAAAAAAATCGCGAAAATTTCAATACGCCATAACTCCCTCATTTCTCATCGGATCTGCGCGAATCTTGTGCCAAATTGAAGATATCGTCATTAGGATTAAAACGCGTGTACAATGTGCCAGTCTAGGACAAACCGTTTGGCCGCTAAGGCTACGCGAATTTTTGCAAAATCGACATTTTCGATTACGAAATTTACGGTTTTCCTGACATAACTCGAGAAGTAGGCGTCCTAGAGCCTTCTGGCTTAGACCAGTCGATTCAGAGCGTCAAAATGGTTCGGACAGTATAGGATAGGTCATCTAGAGCCAGCTGGTTTCCAAGATACAGAGAGGCGTCGAAATCAATCATATTTCGACGAAATTTTCGCGATTTTCAAAAATTTTCAATCTCGAATTTCTACTCAAAATTTACCCTAAGGTTTTCGGGAGCGCTAAAGAAGAAGGTCTGTACGATTTTCCGCTGAAAATTCGCGATTTCGTTTTTTGTACTTTTGACCTGTCGACACTTTTTCGTAAATATCTCGAGAACCAAGGCAGATAGCGAACTCTAGTTTGGATTATCGTAATCGGCGGGTCCGATTACATATAGTGTTGGCGCCAAAACAGGGAAAATCGACAATCGCCATTTTTTTAATTTTTAAATTTCATCGCTTCAGGTTCAAAAAAATCGCGAAAATTTCAAGACGCCATAACTCCCTCATTTCTCATCGGATCTGCGCGAGTCTAGTGCCAAATTGAAGATATCGTCATTAGGATTAAAACGCGTGTACAATGTGCCAGTCTAGGACAAACCGTTTGGCCGCTACGGCTACGCGAATTTTTGCAAAATCGACATTTTCGATTACGAAATTTACGGTTTTCCTGGCATAACTCGAGAAGTAGGCGTCCTAGAGCCTTCTGGCTTAGACCAGTCGATTCAGAGCGTCAAAATGGTTCGGACAATATAGGATAGGTCATCTAGAGCCAGCTGGTTTCCAAGATACGGAGAGGCGTCGAAATCAATCATATTTCGACGAAATTTTCACGATTTTCAAAAATTTTCAATCTCGAATTTCTACTCAAAATCTACCCTGTTTTCGGGAGCGCTAAAGAAGGTCTGTACGATTTTCCGCTGAAAATTCGCGATATCGTTTTTTGTACTTTTGACCTGTCGACACTTTTTCGTAAATATCTCGAGAACCAAGGCAGATAGCGAACTCTAGTTTGGATTATCGTAATCGGCGGGTCCGATTACATATAATGTTGGCGCCAAAACAGGGAAAATCGACAATCGCCATTTTTGAAATTTTTAAATTTCATCGCCTGAGGTTCAAAAAAATCGCGAAAATTTCAAGAAGCTATAACTCCCTCATTTCTCATCGGATCTGCGCGAATCTTGTGCCAAATTGAAGATATCGTCATTAGGATTAAAACGCGTGTACAATGTGCCAGTCTAGGACAAACCGTTTGGCCGCTAAGGCTACGCGAATTTTTGCAAAATCGACATTTTCGATTACGAAATTTACGGTTTTCCTGACATAACTCGAGAAGTAGGCGTTCTAGAGCCTTCTGGCTTAGACCAGTCGATTCAGAGCGTCAAAATGGTTCGGACAGTATAGGATAGGTCATCTAGAGCCAGCTGGTTTCCAAGATACAGAGAGGCGTCGAAATGAAGCATCATATTTCGACGAAATTTTCGCGATTTTCAAAAATTTTCAATCTCGAATTTCTACTCAAAATCTACCCTAAGGTTTTCGGTAGCGCTAAAGAAGAAGGTCTGTACGATTTTCCGCTGAAAATTCGCGATTTCGTTTTTTGAACTTTTGACCTGTCGACACTTTTTCATAAATATCTCGAGAACCAAGGCAGATAGCGAACTCTAGTTTGGATTATCGTAATCGGCGGGTCCGATTACATATAGTGTTGGCGTCAAAACAGGGAAAATCGACAATCGCCATTTTTGAAATTTTTAAATTTCATCGCCTGAGGTTCAAAAAAATCGCGAAAATTTCAAGACGCCATAACTCCCTCATTTCTCATCGGATCTGTGCGAATCTTGTGCCAAATTGAAGATATCGTCATTAGGATTAAAACGCGTGTACAATGTGCCAGTCTAGGACAAACCGTTTGGTCGCTAAGGCTACGCGAATTTTTGCAAAATCGACATTTTCGATTACGAAATTTACGGTTTTCCTGGCATAACTCGAGAAGTAGGCGTCCTAGAGCCTTCTGGCTTAGACCAGTCGATTCAGAGCGTCAAAATGGTTCGGACAATATAGGATAGGTCATCTAGAGCCAGCTGGTTTCCAAGATACAGAGAGGCGTCGAAATCAAGCATCATATTTCGACGAAATTTTCGCGATTTTCAAAAATTTTCAATCTCGAATTTCTATATAATGAAACAGATATGCAAAATACATATCCGTCACTGTAAACATGGACAAACACCGTGTATTTTTAGCATTTACTTCTGTTCAATACATATGTTTCGGCCATCTAGGCCTCATCGGTTGAACTAGTGAAGCAATGTGTATACAAATTAATACAGATCTGTTAAACAACGGATCTGTATCTGTATCTACATTTACGCTAAAATCGTCTCCAAGCTATAACCAGTTTCGTTCTATCAGGCGACACTAATTTAATCAGTGACATCTGACGGAAGAAAGCGACTAGGCCAGAAAAGGCGATTGAAATTTTTAAATTTCATCGCCTGAGGTTCAAAAAAATCGCGAAAATTTCAAGACGCCATAACTCCCTCATTTCTCATCGGATCTGTGCGAATCTTGTGCCAAATTGAAGATATCGTCATTAGGATTAAAACGCGTGTACAATGTGCCAGTCTAGGACAAACCGTTTGGTCGCTAAGGCTACGCGAATTTTTGCAAAATCGACGTTTTCGATTACGAAATTTACGGTTTTCCTGGCATAACTCGAGAAGTAGGCGTCCTAGAGCCTTCTGGCTTAGACCAGTCGATTCAGAGCGTCAAAATGGTTCGGACAATATAGGATAGGTCATCTAGAGCCAGCTGGTTTCCAAGATACAGAGAGGCGTCGAAATCAAGCATCATATTTCGACGAAATTTTCGCGATTTTCAAAAATTTTCAATCTCGAATTTCTACTCAAAATCTACCCTAAGGTTTTCGGGAGCGCTAAAGAAGAAGGTCTGTACGATTTTCCGCTGAAAATTCGCGATTTCGTTTTTTGAACTTTTGACCTGTCGACACTTTTTCATAAATATCTCGAGAACCAAGGCAGATAGCGAACTCTAGTTTGGATTATCGTAATCGGCGGGTCCGATTACATATAATGTTGGCGCCAAAACAGGGAAAATCGACAATCGCCATTTTTGAAATTTTTAAATTTCATCGCCTGAGGTTCAAAAAAATCGCGAAAATTTCAATACGCCATAACTCCCTCATTTCTCATCGGATCTGCGCGAGTCTAGTGCCAAATTGAAGATATCGTCATTAGGATTAAAACGCGTGTACAATGTGCCAGTCTAGGACAAACCGTTTGGCCGCTACGGGCAAAATCGACATTTTCGATTACGAAATTTACGGTTTTCCTGGCATAACTCGAGAAGTAGGCGTCCTAGAGCCTTCTGGCTTAGACCAGTCGATTCAGAGCGTCAAAATGGTTCGGACAATATAGGATAGGTCATCTAGAGCCAGCTGGTTTCCAAGATACGGAGAGGCGTCGAAATCAATCATATTTCGACGAAATTTTCGCGATTTTCAAAAATTTTCAATCTCGAATTTCTACTCAAAATCTACCCTAAGGTTTTCGGGAGCGCTAAAGAAGAAGGTCTGTACGATTTTCCGCTGAAAATTCGCGATTTCGTTTTTTGTACTTTTGACCTGTCGACACTTTTTCGTAAATATCTCGAGAACCAAGGCAGATAGCGAACTCTAGTTTGGATTATCGTAATCGGCGGGTCCGATTACATATAATGTTGGCGCCAAAACAGGGAAAATCGACAATCGCCATTTTTGAAATTTTTAAATTTCATCGCCTGAGGTTCAAAAAAATCGCGAAAATTTCAATACGCCATAACTCCCTCATTTCTCATCGGATCTGCGCGAATCTTGTGCCAAATTGAAGATATCGTCATTAGGATTAAAACGCGTGTACAATGTGCCAGTCTAGGACAAACCGTTTGGCCGCTAAGGCTACGCGAATTTTTGCAAAATCGACATTTTCGATTACGAAATTTACGGTTTTCCTGACATAACTCGAGAAGTAGGCGTCCTAGAGCCTTCTGGCTTAGACCAGTCGATTCAGAGCGTCAAAATGGTTCGGACAGTATAGGATAGGTCATCTAGAGCCAGCTGGTTTCCAAGATACAGAGAGGCGTCGAAATCAATCATATTTCGACGAAATTTTCGCGATTTTCAAAAATTTTCAATCTCGAATTTCTACTCAAAATTTACCCTAAGGTTTTCGGGAGCGCTAAAGAAGAAGGTCTGTACGATTTTCCGCTGAAAATTCGCGATTTCGTTTTTTGTACTTTTGACCTGTCGACACTTTTTCGTAAATATCTCGAGAACCAAGGCAGATAGCGAACTCTAGTTTGGATTATCGTAATCGGCGGGTCCGATTACATATAGTGTTGGCGCCAAAACAGGGAAAATCGACAATCGCCATTTTTTTAATTTTTAAATTTCATCGCCTCAGGTTCAAAAAAATCGCGAAAATTTCAAGACGCCATAACTCCCTCATTTCTCATCGGATCTGTGCGAATCTTGTGCCAAATTGAAGATATCGTCATTAGGATTAAAACGCGTGTACAATGTGCCAGTCTAGGACAAACCGTTTGGCCGCTACGGCTACGCGAATTTTTGCAAAATCGACTTTTTCGATTACGAAATTTACGGTTTTCCTGGCATAACTCGAGAAGTAGGCGTCCTAGAGCCTTCTGGCTTAGACCAGTCGATTCAGAACGTCAAAATGGTTCGGACAGTATAGGATAGGTCATCTAGAGCCAGCTGGTTTCCAAGATACAGAGAGGAGTCGAAATCAAGCATCATATTTCGACGAAGTTTTCGCGATTTTCAAAAATTTTCAATCTCGAATTTCTACTCAAAATCTACCCTAAGGTTTTCGGGAGCGCTAAAGAAGAAGGTCTGTACGATTTTCCGCTGAAAATTCGCGATTTCGTTTTTTGTACTTTTGACCTGTCGACACTTTTTCGTAAATATCTCGAGAACCAAGGCAGATAGCGAACTCTAGTTTGGATTATCGTAATCGGCGGGTCCGATTACATATAATGTTGGCGCCAAAACAGGGAAAATCGACAATCGCCATTTTTTTAATTTTTAAATTTCATCGCCTCAGGTTCAAAAAAATCGCGAAAATTTCAAGACGCCATAACTCCCTCATTTCTCATCGGATCTGTGCGAATCTTGTGCCAAATTGAAGATATCGTCATTAGGATTAAAACGCGTGTACAATGTGCCAGTCTAGGACAAACCGTTTGGCCGCTACGGCTACGCGAATTTTTGCAAAATCGACATTTTCGATTACGAAATTTACGGTTTTCCTGGCATAACTCGAGAAGTAGGCGTCCTAGAGCCTTCTGGCTTAGACCAGTCGATTCAGAGCGTCAAAATGGTTCGGACAATATAGGATAGGTCATCTAGAGCCAGCTGGTTTCCAAGATACGGAGAGGCGTCGAAATCAATCATATTTCGACGAAATTTTCACGATTTTCAAAAATTTTCAATCTCGAATTTCTACTCAAAATCTACCCTAAGGTTTTCGGTAGCGCTAAAGAAGAAGGTCTGTACGATTTTCCCGCTGAAAATTCGCGATTTCGTTTTTTTGAACTTTTGACCTGTCGACACTTTTTCATAAATATCTCGAGAACCAAGGCAGATAGCGAACTCTAGTTTGGATTATCGTAATCGGCGGGTCCGATTACATATAGTGTTGGCGTCAAAACAGGGAAAATCGACAATCGCCATTTTTGAAATTTTTAAATTTCATCGCCTGAGGTTCAAAAAAAATCGCGAAAATTTCAAGACGCCATAACTCCCTCATTTCTCATCGGATCTGTGCGAATCTTGTGCCAAATTGAAGATATCGTCATTAGGATTAAAACGCGTGTACAATGTGCCAGTCTAGGACAAACCGTTTTGGTCGCTAAGGCTACGCGAATTTTTGCAAAATCGGACATTTTCGATTACGAAATTTACGGTTTTCCTGGCATAACTCGAGAAGTAGGCGTCCTAGAGCCTTCTGGCTTAGACCAGTCGATTCAGAGCGTCAAAATGGTTCGGACAATATAGGATAGGTCATCTAGAGCCAGCTGGTTTCCAAGATACAGAGAGGCGTCGAAATCAAGCATCATATTTCGACGAAATTTTCGCGATTTTCAAAATTTTCAATCTCGAATTTCTATATAATGAAACAGATATGCAAAATACATATCCGTCACTGTAAACATGGGACAAACACCGTGTATTTTTAGCATTTACTTCTGTTCAATACATATGTTTCGGCCATCTAGGCCTCATCGGTTGAACTAGTGAAGCAATGTGTATACAAATTAATACAGATCTGGTTAAACAACGGATCTGTATCTGTATCTACATTTACGCTAAAATCGTCTCCAAGCTATAACCAGTTTCGTTCTATCAGGCGACACTAATTTAATCAGTGACATCTGACGGAAGAAAGCGACTAGGCCAGAAAAGGCGATTGAAATTTTTAAATTTCATCGCCTGAGGTTCTAAAAAATCGCGAAAATTTCAAGACGCCATAACTCCCTCATTTCTCATCGGATCTGTGCGAATCTTGTGACCAAATTGAAGATATCGTCATTAGGATTAAAACGCGTGTACAATGTGCCAGTCTAGGACAAACCGTTTGGTCGCTAAGGCTTACGCGAATTTTTGCAAAATCGACGTTTTCGATTACGAAATTTACGGTTTTCCTGGCATAACTCGAGAAGTAGGGCGTCCTAAGAGCCTTCTGGCTTAGACCAGTCGATTCAGAGCGTCAAAATGGTTCGGACAATATAGGATAGGTCATCTAGAGCCAGCTGGTTTCCAAGATACAGAGAGGCGTCGAAATCAAGCATCATATTTCGACGAAATTTTCGCGATTTTCAAAAATTTTCAATCTCGAATTTCTACTCAAAATCTACCCTAAGGTTTTCGGGAGCGCTAAAGAAGAAGGTCTGTACGATTTTCCGCTGAAAATTCGCGATTTCGTTTTTTGAACTTTTGACCTGTCGACACTTTTTCATAAAATATCTCGAGAACCAAGGCAGATAGCGAACTCTAGTTTGGATTATCGTAATCGGCGGGTCCGATTACATATAATGTTGGCGCCAAAACAGGGGAAAATCGACAATCGCCATTTTTGAAATTTTTAAATTTCATCGCCTGAGGTTCAAAAAAAATCGCGAAAATTTCAATACGCCATAACTCCCTCATTTCTCATCGGATCTGCGCGAGTCTAGTGCCAAATTGAAGATATCGTCATTAGG